>OX383269.1:7000005-7600005 GCA_947522985.1 Lithophane socia
AAGGCCGAGGAGCCCGTATGCCGGTCACGTATCCCAGTTAGTAGGGCGCGAATCCAACACGTACTTACTGAGGCTCTAACGGCCCTGTAATGGCCGCCGCCCTATAATAGCCCTGAACACTCTCGCCTCTGACTACCCACCAGCAAATTAAAATCCCTTTATGCGTGTTCCAACGTTACTTTCCTCGAAGTAAACGAAATTAAATCGACGTTTCCGAAATTAGAGCTTACGGTAGCAGCACCTTTCAGAATACGAAGATGTGATTGTACCTCATCAAAACTCCCGAACACTATGAAAACAAAGGTGAAACCGGTTCCTATTCGTGACATTCTTCACGACAATTTAAACTCTAGTCGTTGTTTAGTTTTTAATGTAAAACTATACCTATACTTTAAAGAGGAAAACTGTATATTTTTCTTGTTATTAAAAATGTTAAAATAAAAAAAAGCTTAGGGTACTTATAACCCTGCAGCTAAACAACGTTACTTTGCGTAACGTTACTTTGAATTGTGAACTTTATCTGCATTGAAAGCAGCTATCTGTGAGGAGTATCGTGAGATACAACTCATTTAGGCAAAATACTGGGACGGCTGGCAATAATCGTTACACTAACTGCTCCCGTTTAACTGTCGCGTCCTAGCTTCGAAATTTTTCTCCAAGCGAATTTGTTTTCCACAATTTTATTTCCCTGTTGTACTGACTGTTGCTAAAAGCCTGCACTTAGCAGAATGGCTACTGCGGTTAGAGAGCTATAATTAAATCATAGTTAGCAATACATAATCCCAATACCTACATATCGGTCACACACACTGCTGAACTTTGGACCAGTAACATTGGTAAAACCGTCTAATTTACAAAATAAAGCTGTTCAACGGCCGTTAAATAAATACTTTATGTTGTGGCGGTGTGATAATAAATAGCACCTCATTCGCGCTAAGCCCTTTAGCATCCGCCATCTTTATTTACGGCACGTTCGCGCCACTTCTCAGCGGCGCATGGCGCGGGCGGCATGATCGCGCGATAGTGGCGCCGACCACTTCCCGCCGTTTGTCAAACAACGGCTTAGCGCGCTCACCTGAACCACGCCGGTTAATTGCGAAAAGCACGTTAACGTGCAACAAACATGATATAATGTTTCCTCTCCGCGTTGAAAGCGTTAATTATATTTTTCACTTCAAATCCCCGTTTTGTTAAAAATGTTTTGGGATTTTTGTAAACATGCCTTGTAACGCTAATTATGTTGTCTTCTTGTTATCTATTTTGTTGTCTATTTTCCTGGTTAGGGTTGCCCGCATTAGTATACTCTCATAGCTGATGCTATTGGGGGAGAGACCGTTACTGTAGGTAGGTGCAGCATAAATTGTTTTGGGATGTAGACGAACAACTTACAGACAGTAGATAGGTAGATGTGTGGATAGATATATAATAAACCCTTAGAAAAAGTTTTCTTTAGAGAATAGAGATTTCTTTAGAGGTCACTTTCAGTTGAAGTCGAAGGCAGTGGTTAGGAATTCGGTTTTTATCAATCCTTTACCTATATCCATTCCTTAATTAAAAAATAAAGAAGTAAGTAGGTATGGCAAAAATGTTCTTACTGGTTCAAAATGAAAAATATCTACGTTCAAAAACATTTAATCTAAAAACTCTCACCGTCTAGTTCCGGCGACCTCGACGACCTTGCAACGTGACCGGCGCCACCAGCAGGGCTGTAGCGTCCAGTAGGAAGAGGAGGCGCTGCGGGCCCACCCCTCCTCAGGGAACATCAGCACCTACACACAGATACAATCATACCACTCAATATCTTCCCATTTATTGAGCTTGGAAAACTTTCTAATGAGAACAGGCGGTTTATTTACATTTCCAAGTCTGTATGAATTAATTTGATAACTCCAGCAGCCCCTAATCATACCGAGCGAATACTCGATTGATGTTGTTTTAACAAGCATCGTACTGTTCCCTAGCCAATATTTTACGAGAGTATCTTCAATCTAAGAACCTGAACGAGGGCTTCACGAAACGTTGAGTACGAATTAACTAAATTACAAAACTTTACAAGCCTTTCGACGGCGGGTTGAAAAATAGCTTTTGGACTAAAACTAATATTGCAGGCCAGAAACAAAACAGAGCGAGTTGTAACGAAGTTGTTTCAGACTCTCGAGTTTACAACCGCGGGCGGTAGGAGTGTGTACTGTGTAACCCGCTCGGCGCTCGTTTACGTTTACAGCGAGAGCAGTTCCGCTGGCAGCGTCATCGATAACGCAAACGCGGAAGCATATTGCCACCGAGACTCGTTCGCTCGATTGGCTCCTGGCATTCCGTCCTCATTTTCTTCGCCGCGTCTCGGGCAATATTTTTTTTCTCGTAAAATGTTTTCCTGCTTTCGACAATATTGCGTCAGTTTCAAAGGGGCGGAGTCGTCGAGGATAAAATCGCTTTCACATTGAGTGAGCACACTAATGATTGAGTTCCGTGCGGTGCGGCCGAGCGGCGTGGAGGTGGCGTGGCGGCAGCGTGGTGGCGGCGTCTAGCACGGGGACAGTCCACGTCCGCTCACCCCACCGGCCCTTTGATCAATGTACTCCTCTGTTTAATGGATTTAAAAGCATTTCATTGTTACGTATTGTGAAATGCAGGGATTTGATTTAAGTCTGCTAAATTCAAATACCTACATACTACTTTAAATGTAGGTGCTATCAAGTTGGTGGAAATTCGCATTAGTGTCGTTAACCTCACGATATCAAAATATAAAATAACTTTGGACCACGGAAAACTTATAATACTAGCTACAAGTACAACTGAACTCGTACGTCAATAGAGTCTGCTGTGGCCAAATTAATACAGCTGTTTAATGTTCAAAGTACGTCGGTGGCTCTGACTGGTCGTAATATAAAGCTCTACGGGATTGTTGGAATTTGGGAAGTCACGTCTATTCCCTGTGGTGTGTGCCAACTCGCCGATGGCCATTACGAGTTTTGGATAGATAATTCCGGCGAACATTTGACACAAGCATTTCGGTAAGTAGGTACCTTCCTCTCAAACGGAAAGTCCGCAAAGCTCTAACAACGTTAAGAGGAATTATTCATCAAAGAACATTAACGTTCGTTTGGCATAAAATATGAATAAACCGAAATGCTCCTTTTCGAATGTCGGATAATTTATTTTGTACAGAAAATTTTAAATTAGAAGTATTTTAATAATTAGATAACATTGTTAATAAGGGACAAGTAGGTATACCTTCGTAGGCAGGTATGCTAGTACCTACAGTAACCGTCTTTTCCAAATTGTTGTTGGTACCTAGTTAGTATTTTAGCTAACAACACAAGCTCCTTGAAACGCAAATTATAATGCTCTAAACTTACACATTCTGTGTCGGGTGAAAACCTCAGGGCATTAAAGTTAGTAGGTAGATACTAGACATGTTGAACTAATAGGTACTTACGATGTACCTACCTGATTTCGATTAATGTATGAACCTATCTATTGTAATATTCAGTATAAAAGTTCAATAAAAATTCATACCAGTTTTCTATTAAGATCGAGCTTTTTATATGCGGCCAGACAAAACCTCTTCAATGACACCCATTAATATTCAAAAGCTCGCGTGGTGCCATCTATCAACACCTTTTTATATGAAGCAATCAATTCGCGACTCGAGAGTCGTCCAATTACGAAGCGATCTCGAAACGATCTATTAATTACTTGGTGAACTGCGCGCGATTCATTCGTAGGCACCTATGTAATGTATATCGCATGGTATCTACTACAAAATGAATAATTTCACAAAATTCATTGTTCCAATAAAGTTATAATTATGTAAGTTGGACACGCACAATGGTCCACCTTAGGGACTAAGTGGGGAAACCAAACCCCAAAAGTTGGTAAGTATGTAATATAATTCTTATAGGTATCTTTCATCAATCACTCAACAATTGATTGGCAGAGTGCCTCATCTCCCTCTTCAAATATTTGCGCATTGAATCGAGACCAAAAAATGCGATGGCATACATAATTCAGCTGATTACCTACGCTACACTGCAACTGCCCGAGACTGCTGAAACCGCTGAAAAAATTGTCAAGCCACAAAGTCGCCGTAATTCAGTCGTATTTTAAATACTCTGCAAATAAAGGAGGTGGTCGATCAATAAGACTGATTGATAAATGCAACCGGGTTTACGAATAGACTGTTATTTATAAGCGACATGAAGGTGTCTCTCTAAACCTGCATAGGTACGTATTTTTAATGTTTTTTCGCATCCTCAACAGATGTACCTAAGTATCAAAACTTTGTTTATTTTCCGCTCCTTCAGCCTCTTCCGCCAGTACCTACTGGTCTGTAAAAATATGCAAGCTGAAATCTCGTAATTCGTATTTTAAAATGTCGATGCAGATTGCTCGACGTGACTTGATAGTCACGCGCAACCTCTCGAGTCTAGTGTTCGCGCCTCGACCCAGCGCCGGCGTTTAGAGCCCCGCCACCGACATGAGCAGCAATTTACTGGAAGAGCTGCCAAGCTGCAGACTGCACTTCAAACTAGATTTTAATAACATCGAAATATTTGGGAGTTGACACAGTCCTCGACAAACGCGCAGGGCAGCCGCCCGCACGCCTCAGTTAATGACCTTCTGAATTCACATGTTTTATTTCGTCGTGATTATGCAGATAGTTTCAGCAGAACCTACTAACTAATACAGGTCTTGGAATGATCAGTTTCCTGTGTATACTATCACGCATATTTACCTATCGACGACGAAGTACCAATATCTTCTATCTAAAAAATTGCAACATTACAGGAGACGAAAAAAACGTCAATTTTTTTTATATGTTCCTATTTTATCTATTTTAATAATCTGATTATTGGAATAGAAATATGGTGTGAAATATGTTTTTATCCTAAAACTACCATTTAAAGAGTTAAAAGAAGACAGGAGGTATTGGTTTATCCTGTTTTATCTTTAATGCAATACGATATATTATATATTTTTTCTCTTTGTTCCTCTCAGTTAGAGCACCTGCCATCTAATCTCTTCACCACCCTTGGTTGACTGGTAGAGAATGCCTCAGGCATTAAGTCCGCCTTTGTACCATATTTTAGTGCGAAAAGTTTAAATAAATAAATTGGTTTCAGAAAAATAGACAAAGTCAAAACTATTTGAAAACAATACATTTTATCATAATTTAGGTAAAAGAAAAAAAATATACAATCTCAAAACTGTTTGAAAGCAATACCTTCTATCTTAGAATAGATAGGAGGATTTTCAGCAATATCTTTTAGAAAAATTCAACACAAAAACATAGTAGATATTTCTACTTAAAGTTAGAAGGTACTCGCAGTGTTTAATAGTGTTTAATGGGATAAATAGTAAAATATCGTGTTAGGAGGTTTTGCCAGTACACGCGAAATAGCATTTTACGTCCAGGCATTAAGAACTAAAAATCGAAAAAAATTTAGATAGGAGGTATTGGTAATTCGTCGTCGCTATACATAAAAAGCTGTAGAAACTCCATCATAGTTTCTGTAGTTACCTATACTGTACAAACGTGGTCCTATCCAAATAGCAAAAACCTTCTCCATATTACACGGGAGTTATTACTTGTTTCCTCTTTTGTTTCGCCGTGATAAACCCGAAAATATTATATGTGCAAAAATAACTAGTGAGTTTATGTTATGGAAAAGTTATGTAATTCCTTGTTCTGTAGTGGGTTGCGCCGACGCGCGGTAATTGGATTTAGTCTGGACTACGAGTGAGGATTACGGGTTTAAGGGCCATACTAATGATACAATTTTCAACTAGCTACCGAAAGTTATTAAGTGAATAGTCACGCTTTATTTGATCATACGTGCAATCAAGGAGGTTTGTTAGGACCTTCTTCTATAAGTAGTTACATAGAGGCTAAACACAAACATGTCTTTGAAACTTAGTCTGAAAACTTTTTTATTTTCCAATTTAGTTTTTTTAATCTTAAATATTGAGCATAATGTTTAATAAAATCGGAACAGAAGTAAAATCAAAAGAATATTAGCTATTACATAAATGAGATGCTGAAATGCAATGAATCGAATAATTTTGTGTCAGCTGAGTTGATGTGTAAAATTAGCAATGATAATCGACTTCCATTACTAATTTAACGATAATATCATTTTTATACCGTTTGATAAACAATTTCAAAGCTAGTACTTAGGTACATATACCGAAAATTTGACAACAAAAAAATTTTCATGATGTTGCTGGTTGCACGACACAAAAATAATATGATTTTTCGATCTCACTCATAGGAATACATAATACTGCGACCTTTAATGTTGGTTGTACGTTGTTTTGGTAGGGAAGAAAGTTTGCTCGGACATTATCATTCTTTTATATTGCGAATCTGTTTGCTCGGTTATACGAGTTTGTTTAGGTCGCGCGATTGATTTATGACAATATCGTGGACGTCTTGAAACATGATATTATCTACACTTTGGCGAATGTTATAAATATTGCTGTTGGTTCTGTGGATAGTTATTTTCCTTTCGTATATTAATATTTGCGACCCGGTCCTACTTCGCACGGTTTTTACGGCTTGACAAAACATCGAGATTTCTTAGTTATATGTAACTTTAGTACATACTTCATAAACCTTCCGGAATAAATTCTCTAAACGATGGTGAAAACCTCATCAAGATCTGTTGCTTGTTCTCGTTGGTTTAGAAGAACAACGCGGAATGTACAGACAAACACGAAAGCCGACTTTAATTTATAATAATTATGTATAGATTTATTTTTCGTGTCATAATAGTTGACATGATGTCCTAAGTAAGGTTTGTCTCGTTCAACGGGACGTAATAACGTCATCAGTGGATGGTTTACAAAAGCACAGCTCCTCTGCCTACTTATCTTCTGACGCAGTTGTGCAATAAATACTTACATGCCTCCAAGTAGTAGTTAACTAGAGATGCATCTAATTAAAAGTTTCAATATTTTTTCATTCGCGATGAGTAACTTAACAAGGAAGTCACGGGAACTTGTGAGAGGACTTGTGGATTGATGCGGGTGGAGAGGCAGAGGGAAGGGGGTGTTATCTCTGAAGTTCCCTCATTAACTTATACGTCAACATGACTGCGTAAATACTCCTCAAAAGCTAAGCGACCCCCGCAGTCGTGCCGGATTAGTAATAAATAAACATAGTTGTTGAATGGCGAAACGGAAAAAAATGTGTAAGTTAAAAATAATAATTTGTTAGTTTCAGTCAAAGAATCCACAGCTGTAGTTCCGTAGAACTTATAAAACACATGGAAATAAAGTTTAGATGTTAGAGCTAAAACAAAATCGACGTCCAATCTTGGATATCGGTAGGAAACTAAAGTTTTCCAACAAAAACTTATGTTCAAGCTAAACTCAGCTCACAGTTGAAAAAGTCTCGACAGTAAAAGAGCAAGGCAATAAACAAATATGACTGGTTCGGTATTACAGCGAGTTCCGCAGGCGAACTGGAGCTTAACTCAAGCTAAAACTTATCTCTGGTTGGTTAAGGCCCGACTTCATCTTACTCTGACATGAATTGTCATGTTATTAACTTTGATAGACTGTTTTTCAATAAAGTTTGGTGAAATTGGGCGAGCTAGGTACGGCTCGATTTATAAACTTATACCACCAGACCATACTTCACTGTACCACCACCACCATTAAAAATTACAATCTAAGAATTATCACCAAAGATTTCAATCGTAGATTCGACATGTCGCGTCAAGAGATATATCGTTGATATTTCGTTTTGACACTTGACTTGATTGTAATGGAAACGCCTTTATAATGATGTGAGCTTTTTTTTTTTTTTTTTGATTTTGGGATAAAATCAAATGACTTCTCCGGCTCTGGGCGGAGCGGAAGGGCGTGTCAGACTTTTACTGACTAAAACCCACCCGTGTTCCTTCAGTTGCCTGTTGCCAAGGTCCCGTATCCCTTGCGGACTTTCCCGCAACCCTGGTAGGCATCGGTCCTAGCGGACCCCGCCAATTGTGCTGATATCTCTTTGAGGCGCGCGTGGAACACGATAATTATGTGAGCTGGGATCTTTTCAGTATGAACACTTGTACGCCCGGCTCTAGATTTTGACAGACTGCTTTTTCATAGTGAGTAAACTGTACTTACGTCAAATCATCAAATAGCTTAACGGGGCATTAAATAACTAACAGAGTTGGGCGAAGTTGGCTCTAAATGTACAGTTTAGTTGGAAATCATCCATATTGACAGTTTGGGTCGTGGTCGCCGGTTCCGTGTCGAAATCTAATTAACCTGCCAGTTGGTTCAAACACGGCAGATGATGGCGGCCGCAGCTCACTTCATTGCCTTTCATTAGCGACTGGCGTTTCTACGTGTGTTTCACTAATAAACCTAGTGAAACTAGTGCGGTACTCTCGGTACTCTCGTAATTTCTGTGTCAAACTTAATTAATTTTGTAGTTTTGTCAGATGAAAAAATCAGGTCTTGCTAAAAATATAAGGTTGGTCTGTTGTCTGTCTGTCTATTCGTTTGGGTGCTTATATTTCAAACACCACCTATCCATTTGTATATTTTTTTGTTTAAAGTCATAGACTTGTTCTCCGGTCAGATTTTAGCTCCGTCCGCGTAGATATTAATCCACGCGGACGGAGCTGCATGCACAGCTAGTATTTTATAACTGTCTGGCTATGGTATCCTAAGACTGCTGTGGCTGCCTCATAGCGTCCGCAATGTACCGGTAAATGAAGTCACTGATTCGTTATTTGAAAGTAAGTTTGTGTGTTTTCCTAGAAAACGTTTTTTGACACTGTAAAGTCAAACTGCGCTGCCATCATTTTCATCAAGTCGTTACTGATGCCGTTATGTGACGTCCACCGAAACCGTAACTTTAATCCTTTAACGCTTTTCTTGACACCTACAGTATTACAAGGCACAACAATCTCCTATACAACAGTAACAGATTGCTAGCCGAGCACTTAGCTACAAGTGACATTAAGCGGCCGGCTTCCCTCCATTAACTCCAACAATTTACACTGCATGTTAAACAGTGGACGTAGATACGTAGTTACCCAAGGCTCAGGTAATGCAGTTCAAAGATACAGAATGGCATTATATTATAATTATAACCGAATAAAACAAATGGAATATTTGAAATAGGGACAAATTGAAATAGGTATATTTAGAAATAGGGACAATGTTCTCAAAAAAGTGTTTCAAAAAGCCTGCAGCACGTCAACAGCTTCAGTTTGCAGCAACAACACAAACCAATGTTTATAACGCATGTTTTATTTGCTGAACGCCGATATTTGCGCGGCGGCCCGCAGCTATTCACCGGTAGCGGGAGAAACTGCCAATTTGCAGTTTGATGACACGACAAAGGGTCGGAACGCGCGTGTGGTCCGTAACTCCGAACGTCCGAACACACGATACCGGTCTAACTCAATCCTATGCCGAGCCCAATTTGCCAACAAAGATCTTTGGACACTATTGCTTTTTGGATTTTAGTATCGGATTTTCAGCTTTGATGAGTACCCCGGTTGTTCGTGTATTCGATTTACGTTTTGTGAAAATACATCGATGCGTGTACGGTTATGTAAAGAATTGGTTATGCGCTAATACCTAGTATGGAAAGAAGGCATATTTGTGCTGCCACTTGTCCTCGTATTTTTTTGTCTTTCACAAATTATCACATTATATTTGCCGTCTTCTTGGCGACAGATATTAATGGATGAATCATGAAATCAGATATTGTTGCCGAGCTTTTCATCTTAACGTATGATATCTTAACATATATGTTTATTATAAATGCGAAAGTGAGTTTGTTTATTTGTTACGCTTTCACGTTAAAACGGCTCTACAGATTTGGCACATGGGTAGACTTATAACCTGGGAAAGGTCTATCCTAGGTATGATCCTTTTATCCCGGTATTCCCACGGGATCGAGACTTATGCGGGTGAAACCGCGGGGCGCAGCTATTAGTATTTTATGCTCATTTTTGTATACTAGTACTGTACTTTGCAATCTCGGGTTCTGAAATAAGCCTTCATCTTTTTACGCCCTCGATGACGAATTGACGACAATGACTACCAACGTGTTTATTAATTTATGTAACAATTAATTTATGAACAACGTAGTAAATAGAACATCCATTTGTCAGCTCATCGTTTATTTAGTTTGTTTTATCCGCAAGCAACAATTTCCATCGATTTTGGGATTTAGAAGGAATTAGCGGGTAATGTTATTTAGAGAGAACAGTTTCCACGATCGGTGGTCAATGCATAAATTATGCAATTGCTTTGTGCATAATTGGTGAACACATCAATGGTATTAGTGTTTATGGGTAACTGGTTCATAAACAACACACAATTTATACTGAAAATACTAAACGTTAAGCTTTATTACAGCTGAACAGTTTAATACTACATTTGAACAATACATAAAACATGTAATTCCGTGTTGTTCGCTCGCTAACAATTTCCGCTACTTCTTTGCCGCCAACATACGAGGAAATTAAAGCTCACCAGACGTTCGCTGGCCAGACAATTGTGTTACGGAACGTTGATTCGACCAACAAATCAATTTTATACAACCGAGACTTTTAATTGGACGATAAAGCGAATAAATTGGAAGAAATAATTTCGTTAGCGGTTGATCGGGTGGGTTTCTTCATTTCTTGTCGTTGCTAGGCAACGGGGGTGACAACATGGAGCGCCGGAGGCACGTCGCGACGTAGGGTGATGTGGCTTATCAGATAATTGACTGCAACTAGTGGTGACGCGAGAGGAATTGCACGGAATGCTCCCCCGTAGAGCGAGCGATCTTATTTGTGTCACGTACGGAATAGATATCACTCGATATGTAAATTGACTTAGTTTCCGAATAACAAGGTTATGTATGTTAAGTACCAACAGGATAACATATCAAAGACAACTATATCTCATGTTGACTGCTATATCAATATATACAATATATTTCTATTACTTTGAAAGGTACTGATACATTTCCAAGAGTTGGTACCTAGTTACAGTATACAAAGATATTTGATTATTTTTGTTGATAATAAAAGTTACAAGATATCCACATGTTCCTTTCTGATACCCAAGATAATCTCGTGAAATATGACAAGATATAATACAAGGGTTAATAAATCACGAGGATCTTGGCATTCATACGTACTTAAGTAAAAAAACTTGGCAAAGTTCACATAAAGAAGACATACGTAGGTACTATTTGTATGTATATTCTGCGCAGTCGTCGAGCCTACCCTGTCATCACCATATATTTTGACTTGTAGACTTTATAGTCTATCTTTTCTCCGCAGTTTGCTTGGCTGTGTTATTGTGGTAAATCAGATATTTACTTTCATGATATTTTTATGATTAACCATTTAGGTTTTTTGAGGAAGCCTAAACCTTTATTTATCGCAAGCATTATCATGCCTACTGCCAATGTTATTTATGACAAACAGTGACAAACTTACTTATCTCTATTAGCATAAAAATAATCAAACCTCTATAGGTAGGTCCTTATAATAAAAAGAGATTTAATTTTTTTGTTTATACTTTTGTTTGTAAAAGTTAATCTCTGGATATTATGCAGATTCGATTACAAAAAATCTTTCCCTAATAGAATGCTGCACTATTCCAGAGTGGCTTAGGATACTTTTTATGTCAGAAAACTGCACGGTTCATGTGGGAAGCTCAACACGGATGAAACCACGGTATGCAGCTAGTTATATTAATGACTAACAGAATGTGTTTTCCATGAAAACACGGTGTATCGTATAACTGCAAATTGGCATCCGCATATAGCTCGGTTACCTACCCAATCAAACGTCAGGGGTGTAACCTCGTAACAAAATCAGCATATCAGAGATATTATAATGACAGCACAAAGCTATGTAAAGCGAGCGAGTTGCCAACTAATATCGGTTCATCATGCATGCGAGAACTTCAGACATTCCAATATGTATGGACTGGTGAACTAGCAGATCTCAAGTTAACTATTTAATGCGACTTCAGCGGCGTTGTTTGTATGGTTTAATGAGAAGCTCTCTATAATTCTGTGATCAGAAAGATTCGTTTGGGAAAATTGGAAAGCCTTATGGCAACACAAGTAGTTACTATTATAGTAGTTCAGTCTAGACGGTGCACAAAAAATGGAACATGATTGTGTACATTTCAATCTCTACAGTTATGAATATTTTACGTACATACTGTTTCCATGTTTAGATAAACATTTTTTATGAATAAAAATAAAGGAATTTAAATAAAATGTCAGGTGAAAGCGACCGTAAATCGCGGCAAGTGGCGACGGGTGCCGATACGGACGTGTCACATGTGAACCCACCGTTATTGCAACAATAAAAACTATTTTTCACAACAATGATATTACAAAAATATAACATTGCTTTTATGCATACGAATATTATAAAGTTGAATTGATCTGGCTTTGAATTAATTTGAATATTTGATCAACGGATTTTCACACGCAACGAATTAGAAAGAAAAACTAGGTACCTATGTATTTTGGTTTTGGAAACGTAAAATAGGCAATGGAATATCGTACAAAAATCAGACAACAAAGTTTTTCTCCTAGTCAAAGCAGGGCCATAAAATAGCCGTCGAGATAGTTTTTATGAAAGCTCCGTAACATCCGAGAAAAACGCGTAAATATATTGGAGAGGTACAAAAAAGCAGCTATAATTCATAGCACATCAGAACCGACCCTGCAGGGCCCGGGCTCCGGTGTGCCTCGGGCACACGACGTAATGCACAAAGGGCGCTAAGTGGCAGCGCGGTTCATCGATGAAACAAAGGGAAATATTACCCGGAACACTGCGAAAAATTGAGATATTCTCTCACAAAGCGGAGTGGCTTGTAAGCCGTAAATGATTTTGTTTACGATTGTACTGTTCATGTTGAAAGCTTCGTTATAAGACGGCAAGAAAAATCTTTTTCGTTTTTTATCTGAGCTTATTAATGCTGAGTTCTTCAACTGATGAACTGTACCTACTGGATGTACATGGGTAGGTATTTCACATCAGAAATGTTTTATTTACAGATCTTTCAGGTTCCTGCACAGTTCACTTCTTCTCTTATTAAGCAGCATTACCCGTGCGACTTTACCCTGTTGGGTAACATATTAACCTACATAATATGTCGCACACCTCAACACATAACGATACAATTACAATCAAATCAGTTACAATCAAATCCCAGCAGTCAAACAGGCAACCACTAATTGTAAGAGCAGGCAATCAAGCACTCAATATCACAATAATGGTACAACATAAACGATTGTACGTCGAACTAACAACGAACGATTACCGAAGGCATAAAGTGAATGCTTCGGGACGAGCTGAATTTAATAGCTGAGTATAATTCAATTGTTCCGGCCTGCCGGCCTGTGAAACTATATTCCTTTTGGGTTGTGAACTGCACACGGAAATGACAACCCTATTAAATACGATACAGGTTGATAGAACAACTATTATGGCTATTTTTTGTGTTAGTTCTGAGTTGAGCTCCTCGGTTACTGACAAATGCTTGCCCTGCCTGGACTGGTCCACTCAAATCTGTGTGGTTCTTTCCTCAAAAGAACATTTCAGACATTAATCTACATGGTCCTCATATGGCCTGACCAAGATTATGTCTGGACCTTAAAAGAGACTGCGACCTCTGAGTTTGTTTCGGCCTTTCTTCTCAGAGTAGTCAGATAGGAAACGCCGACCTCATCTAGCTTTGTTTTTTTTTTAATAGGACCTGTAAAATTGATTCCGATATCCTATTTACAGAATAAACAATATAATTTCATTTTATTTGAGTAGCTCTTGTGATTTTTGTTACCTACGAAGTGATTACAATTTTAAGAAGGCTCATCAGAAATAGGCGTTTTCAAACTTCTATAGAATATTTTTAACGAACGTCTAATTAATAACCTTGTACTTTTCCCGGATTTCTACGAATTTGGGCTTCTTTGTCTAATTGTTTATCGTATCTTTGTGTTTTTTAATTTTTAATACGGCTCTTTCATCACAGACATTTGTACAAAATTTTCTGCTTCAAGCTCATTAAAAAAATAGGCCGAACCTCCATTGTCAGCCGAGATATTTAAACACCACATTCCGTCAACCACACACGTACAACAATATCATAATAGCGGTCATCAAAATAAAATTGGGAACAAATGAGTGTCACGCAGGGCGATACGTGGGCGCGTCGCATTGGCGCAGGCGAAGCCGGGGAGCGAGACAAATGGCACTCATTTCAAGATATTTTCCGTAATGTATAGCAAAACGACCAAAACATGTTTATTGGGATTCCACGCAGAAATCGGGGAGATGACGCAGCGTATACGAAATCGCTTTCTATATTTACTATTCACTTATACTCTCCACATGTCTATTGTAGATGTATATTTTTTTGTTTATACACTTTATTTCGTGTCCTTGATTCAGCTGCAATTTTGTGTTACACAAGTTACTTGTGAGTTAACGGGAAGTGATGGAAGGTAGGCAGTTTCCGTAAAAGAGAATAAAATATAGATGAATCTGAATCTTGATTTGGAATTGTAAGGAATGTGTCTTGCAATTCTTACACAAGATTTTAGAGAACTGAATACTTAAACCGTAATATTTATAAGTAATTCCTGGAGTACTTATGTAAGGATTTTACATATGTATGACGTGAGTTTATGTATGTATTTCTTTGGACTTTAATATTACTTCAATAAAAATATCGCATTCGCAACAAAACTTTCCTTGTTCATAATATTGATACTGGATACCTACGTTAATTAGAGAAGACGTACCTACCAAACAAACATATAAATTCGAAACAGGAACAGCAATTACACTAGCAGTATCGCGCCATCATAACCGCTTAAAAAAGATAAACATGAAAGGAGGGTGGCGGTATTTGCCACATCAGCGAACAATCAGTCTCGTTAGGGCCCAGTTGGGCGCCAATTACAGATCGGTATTGGTCTGATTGCACGGAAAATAACAGCTCGGGAAACAAGATTTATAAAGCGAGTGTATCCATCAACTGTGCCCGGAATATTGAGGTTATTTCAAACAATGTAGCCCATAAAAATTTGAATTATGTTCTTTGCGGATTTCGGGGCGAAATAAATAAAAAGTTTCGCGATTCCCATGTGAAGTTTGTTAAGTGAAC
Source organism: Lithophane socia (assembly GCA_947522985.1). Classification (NCBI taxonomy): domain Eukaryota; kingdom Metazoa; phylum Arthropoda; class Insecta; order Lepidoptera; family Noctuidae; genus Lithophane; species Lithophane socia. The sequence continues at coordinate 7,015,165 of OX383269.1, forward strand.
ATAATGGTAGGTACTTTGTGGATGTTTTGTATGCGTGTGGAGTTTTTTACTTTATTTAAATCTTTCGTAAATAGGTACTACTCTACAAGACATGATAATCTTTTTCGCGAATCCGAGTAAAACCTTTCTTTTTGTTAGATTTGTACTCAGATGATTTTGCCGGATATCAATCCATTTACTACTTGCAGTCACGACCAGACTACAATAGCTATTCAATTTACTGTCTTGAACTTCTAACACAGAAGTGAAATAGAAAACTACGACAAAAATACAAATAAACACCAACCTAGCGAAGAGAAAAAGAATATTAATTGTGCGCACTTATAAGTGCATATCCACTCAGTGCGCACAAAAATACGCAAAGAATGGGATGAAAATCAACGAATGTTGTTGGATGATTTCCGACCAACATTCATTTACAACAAACGAACAAATGATATGGAAATGAGACGCAATCATTTTTCAGCTTCATACAGGCTTTCATCAAGCATTCACGAAGTACACAATGTCGTGGAAGTGAACACGATTTTTTAGGTAGGTATGGAATAAGCATAATCAGCCTTTAATGTTCCCACTGCTGGGACACAGGCCTCCTTTTGGTTAGAGGGCTGTAATCCACCACGCAGGCCGTGTGTGGGTTGGTAGATATCACATATTGTCTTCAAATTTTTGGTTCTAGGACATGTTGGTTTCCTCACAAATGTTTTCCTTCACCGTTTTGAGAGCAGTGGGTTCGAACCTACGACCTACCACTCGAAGTCGCAGCCATTACCACTGCTTTTAAATGTATACTTCATTTTAAAACCTTAAGTTTTCAGACATAAAAAATTTAAAACAATAGTTTTTGAGGCCGCATTTTTGGCTGTTCATCATAATTCAATCTCCAACAGAACAAACGATATGGAAATGAAACGCAACCATTTTTCAGCTCCATTCGTCACCGGAGCATTTACAGAGTACGTTGTGCACCCCACGGAGGTGTAACGACTAATGTCCAATTTACAATTCACGCGTGTCCGTAATGTGATTTATCCGACCCTTTGTGACTGGACCCGACACCCGACACAGTCCGCATGGATACATTGCCCTCGACAAAGTATGCTAAATTCATCCGATATCATTCACTTCGGGATATAAATGGAACCGGACATTTTTGACTGTTGAGAACTTTCTTAATTGGAGACACTGCGAAGTCGTCGGACAGTTTGTGAAGGTTTATATTTAATTGTTTTGAGGCAACCTATAAATGAAGGTATACAAAAACGTTACATTTTGGGAGTGTATGGATGTTGTGTTAAAGGTAGATATAATATTTAGGTACCTTTTTGTTTAGTTGGCAATGCGCGCGCCTGTTCCATGTGACTTAAACATTACTGGCAAAATATGGGTGTACACATCTGCCTAATCCTTCGGGGATTACATAAGTACAACTTTATTTATTTAACACTTTGACTATGTAGTTTTGGATTTACAACAGAGTTTTTAAGCATATTATTACCTTATTGGTTAAAAACATAAAACTCTACTAAACAACTAGTTTAAAAATCCGTTTTATTTTTCCCTCCAAAATGGTGTAGTTACCTAGTAGTGAACTCCAGTGAGCGGTGTGAACACTGCAGTACCTACCTACGTGCCACAACTGCCGGTAGTTCATGTTTAACGTGACAGCTGCTGGTCGCCAACGCCGCTCTCACGGCTAAACACATTCTACCATTTTATTATGTATGTCGTACGTGTTTCCCCGGCTTTTTATTTCTTTTAGTAGTTTTTATACTTGGACTTAATCCATTTTTTGTACAACTTTACTACTTACTGTTAAGCATGCGTCGCCTCAGATCGATAAGATTGCAGATTACTGTATGTGTTGACCTATCTTTATTTTAAACAAGAAAACATTGTGTTGCTCTTTCCAATCCAGTAGCATGATAAGCATAGAAAAGGGTTTTGTTGACGGAAGAATAGACAAAATGATAGATTGTTATTGTTTATCTGTCATTAAGTCTATTCTTCCGTCGAGAAAAATCACGTAAATCAGCAAAATCGGCAAAATTTCATATACTGCCTCTTAAATAGAATTCTACAAAAGCGTATTTCATGCACGATACTCGTAAAAACAACGATATAGTGAACATAATGTTTTCATTATATTCTTCAGACGTTCAACGTTCCTAAATCGAGTTGAGTAAATGTTGTTACGCCTCGTTTCTCTAACTAAATAAGCATTCACTTCTCGAAAGGAAAACAGAACTTTGTAAAGAAATTTTTAGGTAAATATGACTAAAAGAAAATTGTAATACATCGCGCAGATAAAATCCAGATGGCTGCAAAATGCTTGGCGAAAATGAACAAAGTGCTCCAACTCGTCGGCGAAATATTGAAATCGAATTGAAATGATCTTTATGAATACTCAATTGCTTCAAATAATCAGAGAATTTATTATGCACGAATATATCGAATGTCTATCTATTGGCAGATTGTTTGAATCTATGCAGATATTGGCAATAACATTAAAATTCATGGTTGTGAAAACAGACGTCGTCAATTCAAATGTTTGTTGGGGAACGTCAACGTTGGGTTGGTATTTTTTGTGTGCTATTAATTTTATGAATGTTGGTATCGTACAAACTGTAGCATATATAGCTGAAACATACATTACATTGATTACTAATGCCATTAACGTAATGTGGTGGCTCAGTGAGCAGAAACACATTGCGACTCTTGGAATTAAATGTCGAGCGTGGTGAGCTTACAGATAGTGTACTGAATACTGACAGCATAAGTTTGTATATACTACTATACTGTATAGCAACTGGGACATAAAATGTTAAAAGTTATATGTAACTTTAATATCATTTCAGCCGAAAGACGTCCACTGCTGGACAAAGGCCACCCCTAACTTAACATGAATATTAAAATCAATGTGAGCTTATTTGCAAGAGCTTATTTACAATGCAAGTAATAATGTAGTGACTAGTAAACTCATGAGTAATATAATTATATCAAATTGAGTGACTATTAATAATATGTCAATATGCCTATAGTAATCGCTATTATTCATAAATTACCTGCCGCTCATATATTATGAAAAATAATAACTAACACAGGCGATGTAAATAAAATCAATACACAGAATACTTATTAGATTTATTGAAATACCAAAAAAAAAACAATAATAAATGAATAAGCCATGTTCCAACAAGGTTATGGTAGTCGGTAAGAACAGCATGGGCCGGTCCGGTGACCCGGCTTTCGTGTAAGAAACGATAGGAATTCGATTTAGACCCTCGCGCCCACCGTCCTTCCTGAATGTAAAGCGAGGGAGAGTTCGTGCCACTAAGTCTATTTTTTAAATTATAGTAAAATTGACATTGTTTTGCCTCCCATGATCGTTTATTGGGTAAAATAAAGGTACGATTTTCGATGGAAAATTACCCAAAAATTGCTTTTCCGTACCAATAAAATGTTACCACGTCTTGAGTTATTTTTTCGACTAACTTTTACTTTGGGCGTCGCGTTGCTTTATTTTAGACTAGCCGTTACTTTGGACGTTGTCTATATCCAGCAGTGAGCTTTACGAAACCTAATAGCGTATGCATTAGGAAGGGGACCCTCACCTGTGTCTAAAAACTAACTCTTGGACGCGCGGCAAATATAATAATTATGAAAGGATGATGAGCGATATTTTAAAACTACTATCTAGACGTCCATTTTGGAAACGTTTGAGTTTTTAAACTGAAAATTATGATAATCATATTTTTTGTTTAGCTCTCGAATACGTAAGAAAAAAACACTTTTCAGCGGCACAATGTAATGTGTTTTTTTATACGAGTATACCTACTACTTTAACTGTAATGGATGTTAGAAATGCCAGAAATATATTTGTCGACATCAACATGAATAAGAAATTAATCACCCTTAGATTCAGTATCATCAAACCATCCATTAATTAACCAAACAAACATAATTACAGCCTGAATACTCAACAAACAAGCGACCGAATAGTCCCTTTAATTATAATGGCTTGACGAAGGCTACTTGTAAACCAATAGTAGATCGTTAATATGACGTCATACAACTCATGCAAATGTGACATACACCACACATACTAATTTACTCCACGGCCCTCTATGATTGGCTCACATGTAATTTACTCAAGCTTTCGAACCGCTATATGTTTTCGACTAATACCCGGGTCTTGGTACGAAGTAAATCTTATTTAATATCTTAGTTTGGTAATATATACTTATAGGGATACCCGGATACTTGTAAGGGCTTGTCCGGGAAAATATGGGACACAGTAATATGTATTTTCTCGGTATGTCTGGAGTTTTGTTAAAAAGCTTCATGAATGTGTATTCGACTGAGCATAAAGTGTCATAAACTGTCTTTAATCAGTGATGTTGGTGTAAGAACGAACGTGGTACAGTTCGATTCAAACTTAATGGCGACTAGGAATATGAGACGAGTCGCTGCGCAGTAACAATTTCATGTGTCAACGGGGCAGAGGGGTGCGGTACTGCGCAGCGAGGAGCTAACTTCCGAGTCGCCATTAAGTTTGAATCGAACTGTAATTAAAGTAAAAACCAAACATTTCAGTATATTTAACTGTTACAGAGAATCACACGTTATTGCCATCTAATTCCTAAAGTATTATTATACTCAGATAAAAACGTTATAAGTAACGTTTATTTTTTGCTTGTTATCTTATAAAAGGGAACTGTCCCTATTTCTGTACATCCTGTCTAGGACATTTATTGAGATTCCAGTGTTTCATGTACCAATGTTTATTGTTTGTATCTATAAATATTTCTGAGAACTTGTTATGGTAAAAAACGTATTTTATTGTAATTTTCAACAATAGAGCATAATAGCGATATTTTCCATGAAATCCGTATGCTGATTAAAATTCAATAAAACTACCTCCATAATTTACTCCGGATAATCCAGCTGTGTTTCCGAGTAACATAAATAACATTGTGAAATCCAGTCGGATGAAACCATGAAAATATATATTGTGCGCTGAGAGACAAACATGTTTACAAGATGTTTGTTTTGCTGAGAAAAGGCAAGTGAAATCAAATTGAAGTTATTGTGACTCCGTATTGTTATTCTCGTTCTGTGAATGCAGCAAATAAATTTCTCTTCAGCGTTTATTTTGCGGCTGACGAGGAACTTGTGTTTTCAGGCAATTTAAGTTGTTCGGCTGACTCGCGGCCCGCTACGCCGCTACTTATCTCGTAGCACCGCTACGGCGCATCGCTACGGGCTACGATATCCTAGCTGTATTCGCCATTATATTCGCAAACTTTTAAGTCGGAGTTGTTCTTTATTTAAGGCACTTTAAGATAGGGATCCATGTTGTGGTTGAGACGCTCATTTAGTGAAGCATACTTTTTCTTTGTCTTTTTGTGCAGACTATTCAGATTAGTATTGAAAGTTGATATTTTATTAGCAACACTGAGGCCGCTTTATTTCCATTTTTATTTGATATAAATTCTAAAATCTGAGTATGACTGACTTTTTTTAAATTCTTCAAAAATCGCCGATGACCGTTGTTACATGAAGAAAGCGTTTTAAAATAAGCGTAGGAATTAGGAGCGCTGCCACAATAAAAGATATTCGTTCCGAAAACAATTTGCAGTAAAATGTATTCCGGTACATTTTGTAGTTCAATGTGACTTGAAAATATTTTCATTTGTTGCTCGGCTGTGGCCACGTAATAGCGTTCTTTGTCGCGGAATTAGCAATCAGCCGACGGCACTCCGCAGCCGCTGAAAAAAACAAGCGTCGGAGCTTTTTCTTAATTGCTGCGCAGATAAGCTTTACGCCACAGCCCGCGCTCACAAATTACTAATATTTATCTAACGACTCGACTAAATGAAAACATGAAATTTGCGACCCCTTTCTCACGAAACGGTTTGCGCCACTTGCCATACGCTCAACTAAAATTAACTTCTATCACCGTCTCGAAGTGTTTAAAAAACATTAAAGCGACCGCCGGAATCCTTTTAACCACCGTATCTCGTTATAAAGAAGTAAAACTTTACGTTTCTCTTCTTAAAAAAAAAATGAAGACGGTCGAAGTTTTCCACTTTACCGGCGTTAAAATGAACTTCATTTAAGGACTGAATTGTATTTGGAACTTGTTAATTCCCGTCTCCCGCGCAGTTACTTAAGTAAGTCTTTCATTAGCGCTCGTCACGTGAGTGGAATTATAAGCCGCGGAGTTTTAAAGGTTGGCAAAAAATTCAAAAGACAATGATAGCGTCGCCGTCCATCCGCAATTCGGAACCCTTCCTTAGCTCGCCTCTCTGAATACAAATGGAGCTCCGCTACCTAACAACTTTTTATTAACCGTAACCGATCACATTTTTGGCCGAAGTTACTTCTATTGCGGTCTACTTCGGCCTCTCTGTTGTTTTAGAATCGAAAAGCAATTCCATTTTATATTCCATTTGAACTTGTAATTTTATTATTTCAATATTTTCTGTAGCGGCAGCAAAATAAAATGGAAATACTCGCCATTTAAATTACATCAAAATATTTGAAGCGTTTGGACATCGTTCCAACTTTATGTGCTGAAATTATCTGCATCTGTTACAGTTGACTGTAAACGTTATAGCTTCAAATTATTTTGAATTTTCTGTCTCGTCTCAGCAATACCATAAACAGAATATCTTTAGGGAACATTATCAAATAAATGTAGTCAAACTATCTTCAACAGAAGAGAAATGTTACAAAACATTCCACAATTAAGCGAAATAGTTTTCCCTCAAAAGGGCAAATCTATAGGTGTTCAGTGAACACGTATGTCGAGGGAGGGTGTTACAGAGGTTACAAAAAGAACCTCCGTCTGTCAGGCTCGACGGGTAGCTCTGTAGGACAATGAAAAACACTTTCACCCCGCCGCGTGTGAATGCAAAATAGGGCAAAACTTTGCTTTACCTCTGCCTACATACGCACTGAGCTACCAATATAAATATATTTTATACGAGCCCCGCACTCGTTTATTAAATAAAGAAAGTTACGTAAACCACTTTATTAGCGACAAAGAAGAAATAAATATGAAAACATATGAAAAAGGGACGAAACAAACGAAAACCTCCAAACTTTATATCTGTTCGGCTTGTTGATATCCCTTTTATATTACATTGACGACGGTATGTGTATATACCAGCGGACTACTTGAATATCGAGTTCACTTCTTAAACAAATGGTTGGATATCATCGAGATATAAGTACTAACGTACTAGAGAAGCTACGTCAAATAACTGAATTGTCCTATTCTTCGTATTGAATCTTTAGTTCGCTGCAGCGCTAAAATAATAACAATTCGTCTAAACCGTACCTAATTTACCACAGTGCTAGATTTGCTGCGGAAGTGTGTTTATTCTCGGCAAAAAGGTCTTAAGCGCCATGTAAATCACGGCACTTACGCGTTTTCTTCGACAAACTGCGGCGCGATCGCCGCAGTTGAACGAGACAAAGTAGGTGTTTACGGTGTCTTCTCTAGTACGTTAGTACTTATATCTCGATGTTGGATATATTTCTCAGAGAGAGGGAACAAACATATCTCCAAAGCGAGGGTAGTCTGGAGAATTGTAGTGCCATCTGCAATTATTCAGATTGAACTGCGGGTTTCAATACTATTAATCCTTCCAAGAATCCATTAATATTAATGGGAGTGAAGCTCCAATGAAAAATGTAGACGTTTGTAGCTGTTTTTATTGAAATAGAAACAACGGGTTATCGTTGAAGAATGTCAAGGAAAGATCTTTACGTTGGTTGGTAAGATCACTTTCTTTGTGAGCCATTCAAGTGAACGTAGGAAACTTAAAAAAAATGGCGGCTATATCAAGTAGGTACCTAGTGGTGCAATGAGTCGAGTAAGTTCCGGCTGACACATTTGCTCGTTTAAATTCATGGTATCCTGCACCCGCAAATAGTTAGCGAAGTTTGAATGACAGTAACGGGTGAGGTGAGGTATGAAATCACTGTTCATTTGAAAAGCGTGGAGCTGTCTGAGCCACCCTCGTCTCCACGATGGAGGCATTTCCGATGGCTATTATGGATACAGAGCCGAGTGGTTGCGGTGTATATACCATATAACTAGAATTGGTGTTTTAAGTTCAAGTATTAAAAGTAATCCTACCTAAGATTACACAAGTTGCAGATAAATAATGTTTATTAGATAGATAAATTACTCTGTTTCATACAACATGTTTCATCGTATCAGTTTTAGGCCATTATAAACAAATTTGAATTTTAACCCTTCCATGAAACGAAAAGGGTGACCCAAAATTATACATTGATATTTTTAACAAAGGTTTGTATCCAGATTTTTACTGTGCCTGAAAACAAACGTCCGAAAATAAAAAAAGGAACTGAAAACGGTTAACCTTTGTCAAATTCAATAATGTCTTACCCTGAAAATAAGCCACAATAATCCTCATTCGAAAACGCTTCTAATTTATTATTTTGGCAGCAGCACACGAGCGCTGGTACTTCACATTACGACCAATGAACTAATCTCATACGAACTCGACTGGAGAATGCGTCTCACTTGCCAAAAGGCGATATCCCGACGATCTCGTTATTTTTGTCTATAACGTAGCAAGCGACTACGTTTTAATGAAAAAAAACTCGTTTGTTTTAGATGAACCTATTACACGTACTTAATGCATTCTGTAAATGTTTTATCAAATGAAAAAGCATTGGCAAAGATACTAAAATTTAATAATAAATGATTTGCTTCGATGTTAAAAATATTCTTTAAATTAAGTTCTAACTTTTACCCGTATTAAACTACTTAGTAGAAATTAAAGTGAAAAATGAGGAAAGTAGAAACCGGGGTCCGCTCGGATATTTACCCTCTGAAATGAGTTTTCTCAAAGACATAAATAGCTTTCTCGCACCCAAAGCGTAAATTCACTTCATCGTATCAAAATTATTTAGTCGATTTTGTGACAAATTAAATGAAATAGCAAAATACTGACGCAACATTGATATTGCGAATCAATTGGATGGATACGCAGTGATTCAAAAATGTTTGCCGACCATTCCAACAAGGCAAACTTTTTAATATTTTAGGCCGGTCCGCAATCCCCTTGCTATCAGAGAGCGTCCCGTAATACCCTGTCTCGTGCTATGGCAGTTCTAATACTCGCAGACAAGTGGGGGTGACAGTGCCGAGTGTTTGCCGAGCACCCATCCACGTCCAACGATGGGATAATAGCCCACTCCGCGCGACACCGAGGCACATCAGATTTCGCTCGGCTTAATGAATTCCCAACGTATAAATACGTTATCGGTTCCTTCTATTCGAGTTTAGACATTCGTGAAATGAAAACGAACGGACGTTCGGCCTTTTGGAAAATAGGATTGAGAATGCATGTGGTGTTTGTCCATTGTAATTCGAAAACAATGCAAATCGTATCAATGAATCATTTATACGATCTAAGTGAGATACGTACGTAGGTACTTGCATAGTTATTGTTATCCAATGTTCAAGTTAGTTCATCACATCGCCCTATTGCTTTGGCGATAAAGCCGTCTTCTAAATAAGTATTTATTTTATAATTGTCTGCTACTTATTTGTTTGTCTTGTTGGTTGGTACACAGTAAAGAAAACTCCAAGTAGGTGTGTATTTTTGTAACTAAAAAGACATTTTCAATAAACTATTGAAATGATATTCATGGTATATAAAGGATCCAGCGTCTCCCGGCAAAGAAACCTATCTTAGCAATACAACAAAGCGCACGGGAATAAATACCAATTTTCACCTCAAAGGGAATCTATCTGTGGCGAGAGAAGCAGCCAATCGGAAAGCAAACGCAAGGTAAATATTATTTGGAGATTTCTTCGAACACTAGTGGGGGTTTGAAGTCACGTAGCCGACAGTGATTTCAATTTCGCGCGAAGAATTCGTGCAACCGCACCGAGGAGTCTCGACGACCGAGTGAAAGTACTGGAGGACATGACGGGAATTACAGATGTGGAAATACAAGTACTGTAGCTGGCGTGAAAATAGGACACCCTGTAGCTACGGGTAAGGCGTTCGATGTATCGCAGGAGAATTTGGTGCTGATTTACCATTACCAATTTAGTTACCTGTATCATAGTCTACATGATTATCTTACAATAGCCTCTATCGTTCTTCTTATAACCTGGACGCGTACCGTGAGGGCTGGTTTGAGGTGGCAGGAAAAGAGTTCCTGGAAGGACGTGTGGGAGGCCTTTTCCCACAAGTGGGACTGGCTAAGTAAAAAAAAAACGCCCTTTAAATACCTAAGTATCTATAAAATCCTCAGTAATATTAGGAATTTCAAGGAGTCCCCGATGGATACCATTTTTCAAGAGGTATTAAATTAATGATGTGAAACAAAAAGTAACTAAAAGATCTAATACCCCAGTAACAATTTTAAATATTCCTAACGACTATACGAAAAACATGCCGTATTCATCTAATGTTTTTCATGATCACGCCGTGAACAATCAATCCCACATCAAAACATTTTCAGAAGTAAGTAAAAATAACACCTTTCTCCGCTGAGTAATGAACTTTCTGCCAACGTAGCTAAATATACTCCTAATGTATAGTATAATGGTGTTGGAATCGTCGCGAGACTCTTGTCTCCGGGGAATGTAGCGGCAGGCCATATTAAATCGCACGTCGGTTTCGCATCGCATCGTCGCGTCGTACAGTGAGCGCCGTGCCTTATTGCGCGCTCTTTAAAATCTTCTTACTTCACCTCAACGTTATTGAACAAGTTTCTAACGTAAAATGTTCGTAGTTAATTCTAAAACTGTGGTCGTTTAGACGGAAATCTTTAGGAGGTATGTTACGACTTGCTATAAGTACAAGGCATTTTAGGTGTTGAAGACTTAGGTTATGTTTTAGGTATACAATAATTCAAAGTGGTTAAGGTTGCTTAAAAATGTTCAGAGACTTGAGAAAATACTGTATCATTTATTCCTAGCCTTACTATTTTTATTTTTATTAGGCACCTTGTGAGTATGAGTTGTGAACGTTCAAACATTTTTATTTCATTGTACAGAGCTTTTAAAGTCTACAAAATTGCTTTAAACATCTTCTACCAGAGTACAAAAGCACGTAGCTACCTACCTACCTACCTGGCCACTCACTACTCAGAGAAGCAGTGAAGAAAATTCCAATTAATTCTTCCCCAGTATTTTCAGTTCAACTTTAAATTTAAACTCGTAAGACCTTCTCGTAATAAATTTTCTTATTCAATATCTGAGCTAAAGTGATGTTAGACGTAAAAAGTGTGAGCAGCTGCCGGCAGCGGATTGGTTTAGAAAGTACTGTTCGCAAGTAGTTAGCGGAGGATAAGTTCCATGTTTGAACTTGCATTAGAGTTTCACAAGAGATGCATTTTAAAATGTCCGGCAAGTCCGAAGTTTGGACGAACAAAAGTAGTTTGTGAAACGAGCCTGATGTTAAGATGCGGGCTAAATGTTGATTTAAGACCGCCCATTGTGTCACCCTATGTTAAATTTCTATATTTATATCTGTATTTTTTATGGTGTACATAATAAAGAGTATTTTATAGTATTCTATTCTAATTTAAGGCAATTTTACATCTTGAGTTAAGTAACATAGGTACCCCGAGAGTACCTAACCACAAAACTTTGTATATTGTATGGTTTACATTACATCCATCATTTATAAACCCCTAAACGGATAGGGCGTGTATCGTAGCGCTAAGTGAAACAGCATTCATCAATCAATTTACTCCATTCCAAGTAACAAGAACAAAGTCAGTAAAAATGCTGCACACAATCCAATACAAGTCAAAGAAAATAAGCGTCGGATTCTTTCTCGTACTTTATATCGGTATGTCAAATAAAAATAGTATCGAACGTCGTGCGGCTGTAGTCGGCTGTACTGTTTTTACTGTTTCAGAGCTCTGGCGTAAAATCTTTTATATCCGCTGGTAAGAAGCCAGAGAATTAACACTCGTTCAGCCGCCGATGGATAAACTCTGAAAGGATCTTTAAATGGCGCTCAGAGGCGTAAATTATTGCTCTCTACGCCCTGTTTCAACCACAATTTATCGCCGCCGAGTCACCTATGGGACACTAGTAACTAGCCTCTCTATGGATATTCATACTTGTTCGAATGTTACCAAGAAATTCGATCTAATAAACGATAATAGTAAGTAGATGTTTACTTAATAGTAGTAGGAATATTAGATCAGACGAAGAAAATACAGTTGCTTTTGCTATTATACTCCTCTTCATTGAATATTTATAACCTAATACTTCATAATGCTTCTTATTCGCTGCGAGAAAAGCAGGGATCAATAATTAAAAAAAAACAACTTCAACAACTTCAAGGCATGTGTCAGACTGTTATCTGCCCCTCGTCATGGAAGAAGACTTTTGGCCGCAGGACGTGGTGTTCCGTCGTTTTCGCGGACAAGTTCCACTGGACAGCATAAAGGCTAGTTAAGAGTGAAGAACTACTAACATAGTCTAAGTAAGCCTTATTTATTAACACAAGTTTTGTTTATAGAATATGTATGTTTAGGTTAAGGTATTTTTTTATGAGCCTGTGTCGCCTGCAATAAATGGTTTATTATTATTTTTATTAATTCATAATAATGAATGCCGGACATTGGCATGCCATTCATTCACCGTTTTACCATGTTATGCCACAGTATGCACAGTTCCCCAGCGCGAAGCTTCTAATTGCCGAACATAAGAAATTACACATGGTCGCGTTTCGTGCTATGTTTCCATTGATCGATGTGCGTATTAATTTAGACATTTTTACATAGGTATTCAAAATCATTATCATCATCCCTAGCCTTATTCCAACTATGTTGCAGTCGGCTTCCCGTCCGTCTAACGGGATGCAGCTGTAATCCAGCATTTACATACACATGATGTAGCGACATAAAGCGACTGCCTATCTGACCACAACATATCAGAAAATAAATAAACACTTTTGCGTTTGGACCTTGGTGTTAAAATTACATGCCTATCTATACATGTGTTGAATTAAAATACCTAAACCATACCCTGTCGATACTTATAAATTCCGCAAGTTACTTATTTTAAAATATTACCGCACATCCTCAATTCAATTTTTCAGGCTATAAAAACTTAGACAAGAAAATAAATTAGTTTTGAATAGCGGGCTAAGTTATTATTACTTAAAGTTGTAACAAAATCTCCGACACTATGTATTTCAATAGAGGAGGGTATCTATAGTAATCTTTAGATTATGTTAATGTGAAACTACTTATACAGAAATCGGATCTTTTTCAAAAGATACTCTTTTATTTATATTCAAATCTTCGCGGAGTAAAAAGTATGTAAATCACGGAAGGGGTATAGTTTCTTTATGTAGTTTAGCACGGAATTACATAATGTTTACGACTTCCTGTACATAACTGAAAATACCTATATAGAGCTGTCACTCCCGGTTATGATACCAATATTTTAGTGTCATACGCATAGGATTATTGATATTCTACAAGTCATACGCTTGTTTTAAAAATAGATATAAATAAGTACGTACTCTCAATTTCTTTGTTACTCTTTTTAGTTAAATTTTAATGTGTGTATTAACAAAACATTGCATTTCATAACTTACTGCACCATTTTTCAGTCATAAAATCAATATGAATATTTATTGCAACAAAGGAATCTTAAAAGGCAACCAATTAAAAAAACTCGTATGCTAACTACCGCAATACTCTGCTAAAACTAAGAGCGTCAGTTCAGTCCTCGCCTCATGCACTAGCCGACTCGATTTACTGACGGCGAGTCTCCACTTTTATGATTTACGAAAGAGCCGTTATATAAAAAAGTCCGCCAAAATTCGTACCATCTAATTCCAATTTATGGAACTTTTGCTTTGAAGTATTTTTTCTCGTTTCATCAGCATTTAACGTCAACAAAGGATTTCAAACACTTTTAATTACAAATTAGTAAATTCAGCATTTTTTTAAAGGGAAATCAGTTTTTCTGAATAATTATTATGCAAAGCTTAATTAACTGAGCGCAAATTAATTTACTTTTTAGAAAATTAGGGCGACAGTTTCGTTCAGTCGTCTTATGAGATATTTCGTCATTATGAAAATTGCTAATTTTCCCTTTTTTACGTTCTGATGAGGTCCTTCCGTTTCCGCATTAAAAATATTTTTATGACAACAGTTGTCAGGAAAATTATTACGATATTTTCCTCTTTTACATTAGTATCAATATATTTTTGTGCTGTTTTGTATGCGGTGAATAGTCCCTCCCGATTGAAACATCGATATAAGACCCGGGAGCTTTTCTCGTCTATGTAGCTATACGTAGACACATTAGTCAAATTGAAACCTCTTTGCGAAACTTAGAATTGCAAAATAGTGACTGCAACCGTTCCTGGATGCTGTTTGATTCAAAGAAACACATTTTATTTTGAGGTTTGTGGATAGCGTATTCAATAAAAGTAGTTATTTTATATGGAATTGATAACAAAGAATATAAGCTTAATATGTTTATGTTAAGTAGGTACATGAATTTATTTCCTCATTACTAACATAGTTTAATAAGAACGAGTAGGAACGAGAAGAACGAGGAGGTTTTTGGTTTAGATAATGTAATAAGTACTAACAAAATATGGACACTATCGTCTGAAATAAGTGAATAATTATGACAGTGAAAGTTAAACTTAATATAGAACATGTAACAAAAACCCTGTCCGATCTGAAAGGGGCACATAGGTACAAAAATAACATTACCAGAAAAAAATAAAAATGATTATTGAAAATAAAATAGTTATTGCAATTTGAAATTCACATTTTTAGTACCAAAATTACCCCAATTTCATTATAAATTAGCAAATTTTCTACAGAGGTCGTAAGTTATGACTTGTAGACACCCACTAAACGACAGCCGCCCGCGCCCCATGTAATAAACTGTAATAAGCATGTAATAAATTCCCCATTGCAAAATAAAATAAAATGCGGAAAATTATTTTTTCTTTTTTCCAAAAAAAAACCACATGAATAGACTCTCAGTATGAATGTTAACAACACCCTCACGGATCGGACAGGGTTTTTGTTACACGCTGTATACAGTAAACAATGAAAAAATGAAATGTAAATTACTTTTCAGAACAAGTTGCAATAGTTTACAATAGAAATAACTTCTGTGCATAGGTACAATACATCAGTGCGGCGGCATTAGATCACAATTACACTCGAGCTCGATTAAAACTTCCCACGTACTTTAATAAGTCTTTTATTATATTCGTGCAACATATATAAATCGTTGTGCATTTGTTTCCCCCGAGGAGGTTAATCAAAGTCGAGGAGCGCTCCACGTCAGCTAAAACTAATTTCATCCAAAGTTAGCACTTTCGCGGACAACTTATTTGCTATACTAGTTATGATCTTAACACAATGTACATAATATCAACGCCAGTCTCGAACTTGTATAATAAGTCTTGGTACACCTTTGCATAACTACGTATAGAGAGAGGTAATCAAAGATGTATTTCGTAAGTGCGGTGGAGTCAACCGCCATAGCTAAAAGTTAGTTCAAACTTCGATTATATTGAGCTTAAACGCGCTCTTCCTTGAAATATGGCGGATACCTCCGGGTCGGGTGTTTCATTTAAATAACAAGATTGTAACGTCCTTATAAGTCGAGCGAACTAATTATGTATATCGAAGTCGATTCTGTATTCTCTTTAGTTAGCTCCAATAGCCGTGAAACAGTTATACTTATGTAATTTCTCCGATACGAGAGGAATAACATTAAAGTGCTACTCGGGGACTGTTGGCGTGGCAAATGCATGAGATATTGAATCATTACAGCGACGTACTTATACAAACTCGTAACATTACGTTTTTAATGTTTGTCCATAAAGTTTGACTTTATCACGTAGGTACCGTAAAAGTGTCCGCTACTTGAGGTATCGTGTGCTGGTGACTAATGTACGCGAGATACAGTCTATCCGCTCAAATAGTGGCGGTATACGGGTCATATACCCGAACGGTGTGCAGGAATTTATTTTAATGTATATAAAGAAGCATACAAATATTGATAGAATATTGTTTAATTTATAAGAACAAAAACGCTGGTTAACTACATAATAAAACGCTATTATTCATAACTAGAAGTATCTTCGGATTAACTACTCGTGTTTTTAATAAGACATTCACTAACCGATTTAAAACCCTGGCTGTATATTTCTTAGAGCGGCAATGTTTTACCAGATGGACTTTAACAGATTGGTGGTGGACTTACCTTCTTGGGCTTGCCGTTCTTCCGCAGCAGCTTGGCGCAGCAGAGGCCCCGCGTGTCGGGCAGCGGCGGCGGGGGGCGCGACCAGCACAGCCGTCGCGGGCTCTCCGCGCCCGCCTCGCTGCGCGCCTCCTCCTTATCTTCACACATTACACTACCCCCCACTAACACCCTACCATTACACAACCCACGAAAAATCACAACCTCCAAGATATCGATGCTTTATGAGAACCTCTGGCATTGTTTCCCCTATAAAACTACGGACCGCAGCGATAGAGCTATCTACACCGCTGTACGTTATAGAAAATAGCGACGATTTAGCAAATCGGTTTCTCTCGGCTCCTATTTAAAGCGTTACAAAAATAAACTAAGAGATACTTAAGCGATTAAGTTCGATAGCTTTGTACTATTTTTAGGAGATATTAATAATTTGAGCTGCACTGCTATGTTAATTCTACGGAAGGCTGTTTTAACGTCCGATTTAGCATCTGAAACAAAGAGAGAATGCATTCATTTATATGTAAAACGCGTGATGATCATTCATCGTCACTGAGAATGACAGTGCAATTATTGCAATGTGTACGCTACACCATAGTACACGCCATAGTGCATATGATTGAGCATTTTGGATTTTGATACAAACATTGGGAACTATCAGAAAACTTTCAAACACTGTCTTAGCTATAAATATTTTTGTCAACCGACTCGCGTAGTACTCGTGCTACGCGCCTACGCACCATGTGCTACGTGGCGTAGACATCATGGCAGCGGCTACGCACCACTTTCTACGATCTTTGAAAGACACTACGATGAAATTCAGTGAAGAAAGATCGGATTTTTAAATCATTCCGATTTATTGATATAAAGCCAGCATGTGCCCGATGATATTTCCTATCTGCAAAAATGGAGAAATTCTTTACAAACTTTCATCCCTTGTTTAACCCGTTTAGGGGTGGATTTTAAAAAATCCTTGATTAGTGCTCACTTTAGTTATTTATGGAATTCTTGTGCTACATTTCATGTTTCTAGACCCAGTGGCTTAGGCTGTGCGTGTTTCAGGGAATTTTAACTAAATATATGATTGGATTATTTTAAGTGTGATCACTGGGAGGCACGCAACCCTTTAGTTTTACCATATTTTTATGCTTTAAAATCGAGAATTTAACTTCTAAGCTTGATATTTTCTACAAGCTATTTCGTTATATCACTAACTATGAAAGGGTTCTGGTCGGAAAAGCTTTAGAAATAGCAGCTTTTCCTGTTATTTGAGTGAATAATATTTTTTGCCTTCGTTAAAACTAGTTTTACCAGAATATTTCGCTATCTCTAAATATAAAGTTCAGTTTAGGGAAGGTTTACTGAATAGATTCGCAGTATCTCTTTTATCTTTCAAACTCATATACAATGTGGAGACGACAATACAACAATAAATGAAAACACTGGCAATACTAATGCATAAGAGTATTTTGGAACTATCAAATAAATCCTAACATCGAAATTAAAAAAGTCATTTTTTCAAACAAACTAAATAGTAGTGATGGGCTGACTATGGGATTTGCCGATCTTTGACTAGCTATCGTAACTAAACTATTGGATATATTTGATTAATTTTTTGTATGTAGACCGAGAACGTCATTAGATACCTATACGGAGTTTAATTTTTTGTCGTATTGTCGTCTCCACCTTGTATAACTAGCTTTTGTCCACGAAATTATCCCACGGGAACGTACAGCCGGGATCAATGTATCCTAGGTGTTAATCCAGGTTATAAACTGTCTGTGTGCCAATTTTCACTGAAATCCGTTGAACCGTTTTTTCGTGATTGAGTAACAAACACCCAAACATCGAAATATCCAAACATATAAACTATGTACATTAAATTAGCTAGCGAAACTTCGCGGTCGTGATGAATATTTAAACATGATAAAGCAAAAAGGTTGACTAGGGAACCCTAAAAAAAAAATTATGAGTTTTTTTGTTGGGGTCATCAATCATAGGTAGCATGGTCAGTTACCATCAATTTTTTTTTTCTTAAATAACAAACAATTTTTTTTTAAATCATGAAATAATAATATATTGGAAACATGTACAGATATAGATTCTTCGGTACGTCTGTATGTCACTGAACTCCTAAGCGGCTGGACTGATTTTGATGAAATCGACTTCTAGAAAACAGGACAACGCCTGTCTGATCAGCTAGTTGTTATAAATTAGGAGTGAGTCATAGGCAAAGTTAAGGATCATCTTAAAGCCCTTGGTCTACAATTTTTTTTTATTATATAAAAACTTTTAGATTCTAACTTAACATTAACGAAATGGTATATTTAAACGACATAAAAATTATTAACATTATTGTATAAAAATTACAGCATTCACCATGACTATTCTGTTACTTGTACACAAAACTGGAGCATATGCTCAAGCCATTGCCATCGCCGCCATTGTATTAGTATCAATGCCAATGGTGGCCTATTCCAATTGGGTAAATGAGCCAGAACAAAGAAAAGTTGAGTCAAAACAGAGTAAGTACTTAAGAATAATCCGGTAATCGATTCAACTATATTCTTTGCTTGAGTCTAAAAATATGTATACCTAAAGTAGTGGATATCACAGATTTACAAAAGAGATTTTTACTACGGCCCATATAGTTAGGAAGTTCCTCTTTCTCTGTTTAATAATAGGGAATATGCATGTGATTCAAATATGGGTCTAACTTTTTTTTTATAAACTATGTTACTTCAGAATTATGCCTCCATCAATATTTTTGAATAAAATTTCTTTTTGAGCGATAAGTTAATTTTTTTAAAGTCCCAAAAAACTGTGGGTAATTCAAATACTTGAAAAGGCTAAGAGCGGATGTGACGTAACAATCCGGGATAACAATCAAAATGTCAATGTCAAACGCTCATAGAAAAAGGAGTGTTTCACGTTGACTTGACAGTTGCTTGTCTGTTTTCACGGACTGTGACATCACCACACCAAGCGCGCCAAATGGAGGGCGTTTAAATAGCCCGGATCGGTTGGATATTTTTAAACATTTTTTTAACTACTTTAAATTGCTTTTTTGCCGTCGATTTTTTTTTAACTATTATTTGACGATGGAAACTATCGAATAAAAATATTTAAAAAATACATGCATATTTCCTATTATTGAAATATTGTTAAATGTAACTATCCCTACTACCTATCTATTATTAATGAGGTATGGTCTTGTTCTTAACCGTCTTAATAAAAAGAAAAATAAATAATAGCCGTCCTGTCTACCTATTTTTTGTATGAACACGAATAAATAAGAACAATTTTAAAATATTACAGTTCCACAAACAACGAGCTCCACCGTCTAGAACAGTAAGCAACTTCGTTACATTCACCAGTCTTTGTAACGAAGCTCGGTTCAAAACGAACTTAGACTAATTTCCATGTAATTTACGTTCGTAGGTACCAGGGATTTGGCAGCCAGTCGTAAGTAAAAATGTTACTTGTAGACCGCGCCCTGATGAATATTAAACACAACACGGCTAATGAATGCGCCAAGTTGCTCGACATAATTACGCCAACTCATTGAATTCTTTGCCAAACCCAACCAACACTTATTTAAATTCTTAACGGTTGTTCTCGTAAGGGGGAATCTGTGCACTCATCTTTAATGTGTGTACTTTGAGGATTTTTTTGCTTTATTATTAAATGCACCTGGAACAAGCTGTGTCTAAAGTTTAATTAATTAGCGGATTTGTTCATAAATTCTGGTAAATTCGACGAATGTTCGTACATATGCGCTGAATAACTTTTAATCAAAATAAAAGCGAGGACTGAACTAGGACGCGGTTCAACACGTAGATAAAACTCGCACCTGTATAAGAAGATACCTTTAGTACAGAGCATAGTTCACACCGCAATGTTGGATTCGTTCCAACAGCTAATATCCCATTCTGTTTGTCTTTCGAGGCAATAAAATGACTTTTATGCAAATCATACGAATTCTATACATTTTTGATGAGCTACCCGACGACGCATTCGCGGCGTTTAATTAATACGTTTTCCATCAAACTTTGAAAGTTTCAAACTCGCGAATATTTTTTATAGATTTATTTGCGTGAATTAATTATCACTTTGTTTGTTTTTCCTTATATAAATATTCTGTAGCGAAGTGAAAAGTTATTAAAATTGCCCTTATAAATACAAACAGGCGAATCGAATGATGCGATGGGTATCGACTGAGATAGTCCTCATTTATATAAAACCTATGTTTTTGCTCATGAATATTTTTTTTAAACAAGAATAAAAGCCGATTCGAGAACTTTATGGGCTTCTAAATCATAACACTAGCGTCAATTACCTATCATAAAATTGACTCAAAGCTTCACAAAACAGTGGTATTTAGGTACTTAATTTGAGAATAAAATCTCTTTAATATTCAGCCTCATTAATGAGTACAAAGAAGTGCAAACGTACACTAGACCAAGTTTGTTGACATGCTAGCGAATAGCCGGGCTTTTTCGTTTTTTCACTTTTCCACTCTCTCGGAGAGAGCTCGCGTCTCGACGTCGGCGTATAAACTGCTTTTATTATAAAATCAAGCGCGTTTCACTCAAAAAACGATAAGTACTCTTGTCTGGCGTTTGAACAACATGGAAATGAGAGAGTGAAAAGGAAAATTAGCAGTACATTATATAATGAAAGTCGAGTTTATTTACTCGCCTTTGTTTAGACACGTATGCGTTTGAGATAAAAGAGAAAAGCGGTGCTTGTTTGTTCATTGTAGTTTTATAAACAGACTCTTGTTGGAAAATCTGGAATAAGTTTATACAGATCAGAATAAATAAATATACCTAGATTCTAATTATGTATCTCTTTAGTATTCCTAGCTAAGCTCTCGCATAAAAAATACAGATTCATTAATTTTTAACAGGTTTGTTCATTGCACAGGTTCATTGTTATGGATTCTTTCATAATTTTTTATTATATTTCATTTACTAATCTTACAATTTGTTACTATTTACCAACAAATGTAACAAGCTTTTGCACGCAGCTTCGCTTGCGTTGATGTAGGACTATATCCCACGGGAACGTACTACCGGGATTAAAAGCCTTATATATTAATCCAGGTTATAAACTATCTGTGTGCTAAATTTCATCCAAATCCGTTCAACAAATTTTGCTCTAATCCGGAACATACTTACTATTACCTACTTACTTCCAGACAAACGGGCAATTTCTACGTTACTATTGTATTATATGTATTTAAAGATTATATTATTTTTGATTGTAGCTACCGATGATCTCCATATCCTGCCTATTATTGAGTTAAGTTACCAACCTAAGTACGTAGATAGAATAACTAAGTTTGGGCATATACAAGACAACAATCGAAGAACTAACGCAGATCTGATACGTGCAAGAAAATATATAAAGTAATCATAATGTTATAATGAAGCGTTTGTGCCTATCAAGATAATCAACATTTAATTGTAACTTAGGTAAGAAAAACATTATAAACCAATGTTGAATGTAATAAGCTGTTGGTGTTCTTTATTACATAAATAATATAATCATGATATCAAGTTGAATGTTGCATGTTGTTGTATCAATAACTAATCTGTTTCGAGACTATTGTAGGCAGTAATTCTTTCTTTTGTAATATACCTACTTAATCATTTATATTTGTTTACAACGAAGCTGACTGAAATGAGGCGTTTTCTAAACATACAAATCTATGTTCAATCAATTTAACTTAAAAAAATATTATAAGTAGTCGACTTAGGTGACAAACGAGCATTGCATGTAGACGTGCGAAGTTTGTGCACAAAATTATGTGATTGAATAACTACTTACATAAAACAGCATATTTTAATACATTCTTGTTGTTGTATGTAAAGCAAATATTGATAGAAGTGCTGTCAAAATAAAAGTTTAAATTCAACAGAAGAACAACAAAGCAACTATTTAATATTTAAGGAACCTTACCAAAAAATCAACGAGCCATAAACAATTAGAATATCTGCACAACAGATCCACCCGCGAAAACTTAAAAAGTTTATTTTAAAATTTCTCGTAGAAAGTTGTGTAGAGAGTTTCGTAGCACGGGCTACGCGACGCTACGCCGTAGCCGAGAGCTGCTACCGCTCTGAACTGGCGCCGTTCTGACGCCCGCCTTTTATTCATCTCATAGCACTCTCCCGCCCGTCTAAGTCCGCCCTTCCCGCCGAAACATCCCCCTACATCGGGCACACCGAAATTCTCGAGCCTCACGCTACGGGACCGTTTTAATAATGCTTCACAAAGAAATAAAGGTTCTTGCGATTTGAACGTTACATGTACTTTCTTGAACTTAATTAAGAAAATATTTGGCTAAATAGGAGTATTTTGCTAGGTAGGTATATTACGTTCTTGTTTAATTGATAAATACAATTTTAATTTTAATAGAAATCTGGTCACTATCTGTATAAAATTGTTGAATCGAGATCGTGCTACAATGTAAGTACATGTCAGTAACCATTGACTAATAACTAAACCCGAACCTTCCTGTGAGTCCGTTACTCGATTCGACAGTGCTTCGAGATATCAGTATCAGTTCCGGACAGCAGGATTAATCTATATCATTCCTGATAGCATCAATCAGTTTTCTCAAATCTACTGTTGGGCAGAAGATTGTTGACATGATGGTAGGCCTTTTTCATAACATTATTGCTTGTAGAGCTCTTGAAAAAGCATCCATTCTTGTTTACTATAAATACATGGAACCAACGATCGGCAACTTTAGGTTTGGAACTAACAAACTGTTCCAAATAAAATTACTCGGATTTACTAGGTTACAATCTACAACATAAATTATCATTTCATTACTAAGATAATTATAATAGACGTTAGAAACAATTAAGGAGCCGTTAAAACTGTAATTGATCACTATTTTTGGGTAACTAGCCTACTCTAAGAAAACTGTATAAAACATACCTAAGCTATTTACTTATCAGATATGGTTAATTATCCATAATATCCTATAAATGCTTACTAAGTAATTCTAATCTTATACAAACAAATAATATTTGTAAAACAGCTAAACCTAAACATACAATCAAATGCGACAGTTACAGACACCTATCAGATTTATTTATATTTGCCTTTCCCTTGCGCCGTAATGAGAATATAGCTAGGTATATTTAAATAACTACAAATAACTGACCTTAAGATTTCTCAGTCCCGCTGCTCAAAAATCACATGATTCTCACAAACCAATGTTACAGTCGATGTATAACATAAAGAATAAACACAAAGCACACCACAATCCAGTTTGTTTACATGAATCTTAACTAAATAAGATATAATAATATCATGTTGTGCTAGGGCGGGCTCGCAGCGCCGACTAGCGGCGAGCGCGTGAAGCAGGCGGTAGGGCGGCGGCAACTGGGGTCGCTAGGGTGAGCGTGGGCCTTTTCCCTCTCATTCGCACACACTTCGCCTTAATTGTCACAATACTCTATTGCGTTACGCAAAAACGACGCTTTTATCAATGACATTTGAGACAATATTACTACGCACTGGCGTCGCTCAGCCGGCCGGGCGCCCCTCGGCTGCGCGTAGTGGCCTTGAGTAGGCCTGATGTTTTCATCCCGTGTGCGTAATAAAGCGCTTAGGGAGGGACAAGTGACTTTAGCTGAAGGATTTATGGAGGAATCTCTAAAATTAATTCGGCCCGATTGTGGCCCTCCCGCTTGTCATAGGGTGAAGCCAACAGATTTAAATATTATTTACATAATTGTAAAAATTATACAAACTAGATTCGAATTCTGTTTGTTTTATGAATAATTTTGTCTTAATTTTAGTTTGCAATTAAACATGATTGTAATGATATTTTATTAATAATTGGATTTTTAATAAAAATCTTAAGAACATTTAATAAATTGTTTAATTGAAAAAATATATTACAAAGCAAAATCAATCTCAAATAGCTAATACATTGACAGAATTTTATTATTGTTCTACATTATTATGTTTACGTACAGATTTTTATAAGCACATTGATTATAATTTTTAAAAGAAACGAGAATAAATATGATTAAAGGTAATTGTACTTTGAGAAACATTACTGTACAGTAACATCATTTATACACTTAATAAATATTTCAATTTTACAATCCACTTTTTAGTAACAAAGGTATTTCCGTTTTTACTTAGACACTTTTTTAATTTATCCAATAAGCATGGGCTCTAATTTTCCTGATGCATGTAAAGCCTTAACATCAGAGCCTCCACCCACACAGTTGCCATTGATGAATACTTGAGGTACCTGAAACGTTGGAAAAGACAATAACTATTATTTAAAGCCATTTTAAAAGTCTGTTCATTTGTATTGGAATATTTAACTTCATTTGCATAACTATCTTTCATGTCTTCAAAATATAAACTAAAATAAATAGCTACATAAACATAGAAATAAATGTTTTTCTGTGTACCTACTTAGTAAAAAAATAAAATAAAAATACATTTAAAACTGATTACATTGCGGTGTGACCTCATAGTGTGCCTGTACTGACAAATACATACCTATTCACAGAATTTGTGAATTTGGTTAACCACAATAGATAATAAAACTTGTAGAAAACATATTTTTAAATTATTTCCATAATTATCATCTGATGTGGCTGCCCATGTTCCTCAATGCCTCTCAATAGGAGAGAATTATTACTGAGGATGAGGTGGATAGCGCCACTTCTACATTAAAAAAGAAACATCTTAATAATATGGTGTAATATTAGAAATAATGGATATTTAAAGGGTGATAAATACCATTATACGGTATAGAAAATAATCATTCAATACATGGCAATAAGTTCACCGCCCAGTGGTCTGAGTGTCTCCATTAAACTCACAAATAAATGTGCTTCATCACTGTAATTAGTGAATAGGTAGGAGAATGAATTATTATTTCTACGTTAAATGCAATTATTGGGTAAGACCCAAATGTATGACAAATACACATTAGTAAAACAATTATGAATCATAGCTAAAATTAAATTATTACTTACAGTTCTGAAACCAGTTACGGCAGAGAGGTTCTCCTGTATCGCAGAACCATCATCACGCTCATCCAACTCGTACACTTTTATTGGTTGCTTAACTTTGCGGAACACCTGGAATTATCAAATAAATAATTTTTTAACACAGGTCATCTAATGACAGGAAAACATTGATAAAACCATCGGATAAAACTTATTTGATTACTGTCTTTCAGATATTAGATTAGAGTGATACTATAGACTTGGTGCTGAAGTCTCAGAATCATGATTTACTTTAATTATTACACAATAATTTAAAACAGGTACTTTACGAAATATTATGAGTCATAAAGCTTTATAAAATGCAAGGCAAAACAATTAAAAACTATAATCCTTTACAGCTAGGTACTTACTTCCTTAGCCATTTCGCAATAGGGGCAGTATGACTTTGAGAAAACTACAACTTTGTCTTGAGAAACTGCTTGTTTGATAAATTGCTGCACATCTTGTGTTTGTGAACCCGCCATTTTGGAAGCACTAACAATTTTGGTTGATCGAGAGCCCATGTAACCTCAATTATATCCTTTTTGGTGGAGTAATGTCAATGTCAGTGACTCAGCCAGCAGCTGTAGTGATGTCAGTGTCAGTCAGTCAGTTTAGTGCTGCCAGGTAAAGATTTGTCAAATGAATCGACTAAAATCGCCTAAAAATGTCTACACGTTTTTCATAGACAAACATGTTAAGCACACTTTAGTTAGCTAACTAATGTATTCTGAGAAACACAGTTCTAGGTGACTCTAAAAAATACCTACTAATTATAAATAATAATTATAATTATTGTAAGGCATTACGAGAATAATGCTTCAATGATTACCATTGATAAAAAAACAATATGCCATTCAATGGCGGCAAATTTAAACTACAAAAAATTAAATACATTTAGAATTTTGATGATTTTAAAAACAAAACGAATTTTCTTGATGGATGATCAAAATAAAAATTGAAGGCAAGGCCTTATGACCATGTTATGACCTCATATATTCGCCCTAAACCTAACCTAACCTAACCACTAGCCTTACCTAAGTTGTGGTCCCATTATACATTGTAAGTAATGTAGGCGCTTACGTTAAAAATCATACTTAACACCTTTTATTTTAGTGAATTGGGACAAAAGTGCAGTTCTAAGTCGTTATTTTGATTACATTAATTAACTAAAAGGTTTGCTTAGTAAATTCATACCTCCTGGTAGTGCCTCGACAACTCTACACAAATTAAACAGGAAACCAACTAAATACCGATTATGTACCTACATATACCTACAGTGACATAGTATATTCCCAGTAGCTAGGAACCAAATAGGTACCTACGAAGACACTTAAGGCTCTTACATACTGGCGTGAGACACCGCTGATATTGTTCTGCCGTGAAGTTTCTCAGAAATTGTTTTGTTAAAAGTCGTGTCGCGCGACAAGTCACGCAAGTATGTAAGAGCCTTTACATGTTTTTTTAATAACAAAAATTAAGCCTATTTTCCCCGACAAGCAAATTTTTAATGCTCCCCCATTTTTAAATTACCTACCTAGTACCTAGGTACCTAATGGTGTATGACACGCGTATTTATTAAAATCTAGGTAGGTGCTCTTGTTTAATATTATGGTAGCATAGCTGAGCTGTTGCCTATGTTCCTTCTGTAGGTAATTCTAGGAAAGTAATTACTTACCTAATGTACTTAGATAAGTGTTTGTTGTCAAACAATAATTTATCTTAAATACCTAAAGTAAATAATAATATGCATTTATTGTAAGGATATTAAATGTATTTGTGTATGCAAGTCTTTAATGTGTAGGTAAATATTATTTTATTCAGGCAGGTGTTTAAATTTCTCACAGTGTTATCACAGCCAACAAATCTTATCAGATCAATTTAAGTACCTACTTTACCTGTTTGCTTTCTGATATACCAACACGAAATATAAAGAACACTCGACCTCATGTGATTAACATCGTAGAACTAATACTCAAATAATAAGTAGTAGAAGCAATTCCGTATTTGTGAATTTTGTGCCCTGGTCTTAAATGTAGGTAAGCACCTCAATTATAATTGACCAGTGATCATCTGTGGTCTTTTATTGATCATGGTCGGAAATTGTATTATAATAGGTAGGTATTATGGCACAAATAAGTTGATTTTTTTAAACTAGTAGGTGTGGGATTCGAACCCACGAGTGGGATTCGAACTTTTGACTTCTCGCTTCATAATCAGCCTATAATGTTCCCACTCACTGCTATGAAACAGGTCTCCTCTCTGTGAGAGGGAGTGGGCCCTGTGTCCATGTCACATGTCTTCGAATTTTTGGTTCTAGGACATGACGGTTTCCTCACGATGTTTTTCTTCCCGTTTTGAGAGCAGTGGTGATGAAATTATTTACACAAATTATAGCGCCTGTCAGGGTTCGAACCTACGACAATACGTATTATGTAAGTCGCGGCCGTTACCACTGGGCCACCACTGCTCGCTTGCCGCAGCCTAACTGTTGGGCTGCCACTTCCTTCATTCTGTAGGTAACCGCTAACCGTACCTGATAATGTCAACGGTCAATACTTTCTGCAGAGAGTCTGTTCTGATGCACAAAGAATATCTACGGTCTCCTTCTTTTGTAAGTTTCAAGCTTTTTCTGGCACTGTTAGCAGAGGTGGACGAGCCAAGCAACGTCAAACGACGTCAGAACATAAGGTAAACTTTATGGCGGCTTTGTCGTTTGTCTCAGAGTTCATAAAAATTTAGGTATCCACAAGATGTAAAGTCAATATTATTATCTGTAGAACCAGAGTATGTCCATACACAACACCACACGACACTCACACATCATGAAATAGTAAAATTCTGCTATGGTTTACGTTCTGATTAATTTAAAGGTATTATTTACCTATACCTACGTATATTAATAAATTAACTCTTACAAGTAGGTAGTATTAAAATGGATGTGTACCTACGTACTTAAGTAGGTAAGAAGAGTTTTTTTTTTAATTTTTGGGTATCTTTATCCATTTATACTGCAATGGCGACTGTTTTTATTTAACAATTTGGTACTAAATTACAAAATTATGTAGGTACCTACTTACGACACGACATGTCAATGCGACCTTTGATCTCAAGTAAGTATTTCGTAGCAAGTAGAAACAAGTAGGTAGGTAGGTTTCTGAGGTTGTAGTCATACACGCCAAAAGTGGCAATCATGATGCACACACATCTGCATATTTGACCACCTGACCGGTATAAAGGTACCTTACTACCTACCTGCATATTATTATAAGTAAGTCCAAGGTAGGTACCCAATCTTCAAGGTATGAGTCAACAGTCTCGTCTTTGTAAACAACGAACAGCTTTGTCAGAGTGCCAATATTTATTATAATTATTACTTAAATTGCATAATGTAATAGCGTCATTAAAGTTATTTAATCATCATAAAACTACCCACTAGGTATGTAGGTACCTACTCATGTTTATTCGTCACTTTTACTATTAAGTTCACTAGTTATCTACTCTATTACATAATATACCTATTAGTTATTTGATAAAGACGATTAATCAAGTTATAAATAGGTACCTACTATCTATTCATGGTGTCTCTATCTGTGTAGGTACAACTAATTACTGCGACAAAAGTATAAACAAACTTTTAGGATTTTGAGATAAGTCTACTTTCAAAAGTTAGTGAATCACAACAAACCGAATATCTAGTAGTTTTTTTTACATTTAACTCCTGTGGTTCGCGGCTTTACCTCTCGTGGTTGCTTAGGAGGTAGGTAGGCCTTGTCTTGCTGCATTTTGTGAGCTCTAAAGAGCTCCTTTGAGTTCAAAACCAGTCGGGCAAACCCGAAATAATCATGTAAACAGGTAATATCCATAAACATGGATTGAATTTGAATATACCTCTAACTAAATTCAATGTCTTCAACTTCAGCACTATTTACTTCCATCAGACCGATCTGTCTAGAGTACTTAGAACCAATCAACAATTCGTACCACTGGATCGGTACCCGTATTATGTATCTGAAATTCTATATGGTATTGCGAGTTGGTCTATATGTATCTATATTGTGGTGGGCAGTGATATGCGTTCCTAACCACACCGCGAGCAACATTTTACTTACCGCGAACGGTACTATCTGCTATGCACCGTTAGCTAATTACAGGAGTTCACGACTTATTGGTCTATTAGACGCTTTACCATCACCCTTGTGGCAGATTCGACTTACCATTTTGTATCGTAATTGGTTGAATTGTATTGCCGTGTGGTGTCCCGAAGGCGGGGGTGGCCTTTGGGACTCTTGCTTTTCTGGTTGTGGTGAGGGACAATGAGTAGAGGATGTATAGCAATTGCCCTGCACGGTAGGTAACATCAAAATATGACTTTGAAAACGAATTTGTCGAACTACCGAGGAGGTACCTACCCAGTCTAAGTTGTGGACGATGGATGATGGATATCCATCACGTCCACCAAACGTTCATTTAAACAAAAAGGAGAGTATTTTATTATAATGGAAATCAAGCGCGGTCCTGGGGGTCATGACCCCCCCCAAATCATTAAAGCTGTCGAGAGACTGAATGGATGAATAGGTAGGTACTATCAATTAGGCAATTAGGTAACCATTTCCCTAAAAATATTCCTCGGCAGCAATGGTGTACCCCCCAAAATCTTGGGTTGCGACCGCGCCTGATGGAAATATGCATAAAATAATAGTTTAGTACCAAAGTCGCAGTTTTATTGGCATGGTTCCAGCTTCATCTTCCAGATGTTAGTGGTTTTTCAACCGTTATTCTCTTTGGGCTTTCATCTCTGATCAATGTGAA
Organism: Lithophane socia; assembly: GCA_947522985.1. NCBI lineage: Eukaryota > Metazoa > Arthropoda > Insecta > Lepidoptera > Noctuidae > Lithophane > Lithophane socia. The sequence goes on from OX383269.1 coordinate 7,045,282, forward strand.
GACCAAGTAAAGATTACCCACCTTGTAAATCAAGGAACACAAAAGAGTCCACAATTACCTACCATATTGAACAGGCACAGTAACATGTAGGTAACTGAAGGTACTCTGCAGATAATCATGTAACTATTTCACACTGCATTAAAATACTTATGCCTTGAAGGTCTTTACAGCACCTCAAGAATTGTAGAGGATTGAAAATGAGTCACACAACAGACATTATGTAGGTACTCGCTCCAACTATTATTTTGCCTCTAACAAAAAGACAACCTTGGCATCAGAGTTGAATTATATTATAACAATGAAAATAATAAAAACCTTGATATGTACAAAAAGTATTCAGTCAAGGATTCATACCCTTTTCTTTGCCTCGTAGTAGAAAGTCAATGACATCATCGTCCTGATGATGATGATTTTGGCTTTCTAGGTGAGGACCTATCCCAATTTATTATAAATTGGGATAGGTCATCAATCCTGGCGCAGCACGTCTTCCTCTTTAATAGGTAAGGTTACCTAGTACCTTACCTGTACCCTAAAGCTCATTTCAGACTACGCTATAATATAATAGCATATAGCATATTGATGCAAGTCCGTATTGATGTTATATTTGTATCATTGTAACTGGACGCCATACACTTCGTATCCCTCGATTGAAGTTCTAGCAACAAGAAATTCTTGCGAAATACCACGCGACAAGGCTCGCTATAACCCAATATATTTGGGGTCGGCGGCGGCACTGCTTGTCGTCTTCAATACATTTCTATCAGGCGTAGATAGTCAATGTATGAACGACAAAACTTGGAATGTTTAATCAATGAAGTAACATGGAGATTGACATAAGTAAACAGTGATGTCTATGTGTTTGTAATTTCATTGTAACTGGACGCCATTCAGAACAGTTCGTATCCGTTGAAGTTCTAGCAACAAGAAATTCTTGTGAAATACCGCGCGACAAGGCTCGCTTCCGGGTTGCGCGCGCGCATAGTAGCTGAGGTTGTTTTGAAACCCGACGCCGGCCGCTGGCTACACCTGCGCCACTTGAACCACACACACCTTTATTCTACAACACGACTTTACCCTTTCATAATGAAGATTGAACCACATCTGTTGCATTTCAATCATTACTGGTTACTACAATGTTTAGTTGGGAATTTCTTCTGGTCACGCTCCAAATATGGCATATTTTTTATACTTTTCCATCACTTGAATGTTTGTTCATCTGATTGAACATACCTAAGCTGTTTTACTTGTGATCATAGACAACTATATATACCTTGTGATGAGATCTTAAGACGTTTTATTATCTACAGTCAACCTTGCAGATATCGAAAATTGTTGATAACGAGATCTTGCAGTCCGATTAGGTCATGTGCTCTCCGAATCAACTTTTAATCTGTTTCACCTAATAGCCAATTTGCAACACAATGGACACAAATAGATACGCTAGTGTTTGCTATTTTCATCGGACTGACAACTTATCAAGAAAGTTATTACTTACCTGCATGGTGTGCTGACGGTGTCAGATGGTACTTAAATAATGGAATGCAACCTTGATGTGGAGCATTCACTCAGTGTCCACAGTGTGCCGACCAGTGACAATTATGATGCAAGAGTTATGCTTCCTTACAATCATGGTGGTTTTTCAGCAGAAACTCTTCTTGCTACGTTCAGAGGGCCTAGACAAGTGACAATCGCTTGGAAAGCGTTTCGTATTTCTACAAAGACTTTCAACTGGATTGACATAAGCTTTTCGATAGCTTATGTCAGTCCCATACATTTTTGCCTTTTCCACCATCGTTATCGCTGATAGAATGTCACTTTGACTAGGGCCTCAGGTCCTGTAAACTTCAGCAATAGACTCGGCAGGCTGTGCTTGTTAGCAACTACTTAGATCAGAGAAAATGCAGCTTTGGAAATGCTTGCCCTTATTGGGGAAGCAGAAAGAAAAATTGTTTATTCTGCACAATAGTTTGTGCAGCACAATAGCTAGTGCTAGGAAGCAGTTGGATCACTCTTATAGTAACCACAAACAGAAGAAAATGCTTTTTGTTTTTTATATGATACATCAACATGATTAAATAATACTAAACTTTTGAATGTTTCTTTTTATTTATAAACATTACTCAGATATTAATGGGACGTTAAAGGTTCGAAATGTTAACGATCAATTTTAATATAGGACATTGTTATAAATAATACTGCATTTTATTATACTGGCAATAAAACATGATAAAATAAGATTTCGTTTTTACTTTAAAGACGCGACGGCACGACTCGACATCGGTAGAACAATTTCCGTGAAGTTTTCATAGATTTTCATTTCATTTTGTTCCACCAGATGACCAGAGCACGTCGCGCCTGTCTGCAGGAACCATTAAACGATACAACAATACATTTCCAAACTGTATGTATGCAGATATATACCTTCTTAGTATTGCGCAGCTAGATATCGCAATTGGTAGGTATAGAAAACAATTAATTAAAAATTAAGATAAAGAAGGGTTAATTGGTCTGATGATACCTACTTTAAAACTATTCTATTCTTAGTATCACAGCTACTGAAAATTCTTAAAATATAATAAGGATCTGGCCTTGCAAAAAATGCAAGTTGGACAATGATAACGTTATCAGACAAATATCTAACCCTACCTCATAGGTACTGTGTCCATTGTTGAGCCTATGACAATCATTTTCCTGCAATTAGTCACGCTTCAAAGAAACAATTTATATATTTACCTGGATGACATAGTCAGTCAGTCTATTTGCATATAGAGCGACGCAATAATACCTACATATAGAGAATTATGACACCAAAGTCGTCGAAAACTAAAGAAGAAACAAAGATGAATCGATTAAAAATCGATTAACCACTTGCTGATCGATACAGCTTGCTGAGTGATCGTTTCCGCACACACATACATTATTCATAATTATGCATGTTACTGGTTATTGACTCCACTATTAATAGATGAAAATATGGCAACAAGAGTTAATAGACACTATCCTCGTTATCATAAAGATAATTCCCTTTGGCGCACTGAGTAAACAAGAATAACCATAAACTGAAACATTTCGAAAGGCTTTAAAGAGTTATAAAGCGAAGTGTTAATTTGCTTTGTCCAAAGAAACCTAATTTTAAGAAAGACTCGGATTAGTAGTCCTTTGTGTTTTAGTGGTCGAAGAAAATATTGTTGCTGGTTCCGTACCATTATCTATGAAAACGGCAAAAAAATCTCGTTTGTTGTATGGGAGCCCCCTTAAATATTTATTTTATTCTGTTTTTTAGTATTTGTTGTTATAGCGGCATCAGAAATACTTCATCTTTAAAAATTTCCACTTTAACTATCACGGTTCATGAGATACAGCCTGGTGACAGACGGACAGACAGACAGCGGAGTCTTAGTAATAGGGTCCCGTTTTACCCTTTGGGTACGGAACCCTAAAAAAGAGATAATCCGATGAAAAACTTTAATCCAGCTGGTTTCGCATTCCACTTATTCATTCATGACCATTGTAAGCTAGTTTATTTCTATAAATAAGATTAAAACTAATTAAAAGTAAATACAGTCATCTCAGACGAGATGACAGCCACATTCTGACTGATAAACTATTATGAGTCACAGGTTAAGGTCATTGTATCTCATTTGTTTCAAGAAACCAGACTTTGTACATAAACATTTCAGGCTTGTAAATTGTAAATCATTTCTGCGTTGCTATCTACCTAGTTTACATAAGTGTTGCAGGCGTTTCGAAGTTAAAGTTTTTGAAAGAAAAGTCATTTTATAAAATACGACTACTTACCTGTCGTGTGTAATAGTTAGTCGCAGACGCAACTGCAGAGCGTAATGGGGTCCTCTGAGTCCTGGGGAAGTGTTATAGGTTTTTTCCGCAAGGAAATTCTCAGTAGCACCCCGGAGTCTGAATCTGTCTCCGATTTTTTGCAATTGGCTCGCTCCTTATTAGATACCTATGTAAGTATAGAGCTTTTTTACGGAACAGCGGAATGGCAGGTTTTCTCTCTAGCAGCCCGGGGTTTGAATGAGTTCCCGTTAAACGGTGATAGGATTGCCCCTATTATATGATACTTATAAAACTGAACAGAAAAGACGTGATGGGGCCTAAAACGGCCACATTAGCAATTTCTCTAAAAGCAATTCATTTCCTGAATGTCTAGGTGTCATTAGCAATTCCTCTAATTTGACACAAAAGCATTATGAATCGCACGCGGATCAATTATGAATTACAGTTTGTGACATTTTACGATGATTCATAATATTTTCTATCATAATTCTGCCAAAGTGACTGGTTTCCCCAAATTACTAGTCTGTTTGTATTTTGTATGTATTCTATACCTACATCTGCGACATACGTATGTAAAGTATCAACGTAGGAATGTTAACACGTTTTAACGACTGAATCAGCCAGCAAGTCTTGTCTTTTGTCTTACATGAAAGAGCACGCTTTGTCTCGGATGATGAAACTTGGAACAATAGCCTATTTATTTGTTTACGGATCAGAAAACAGATGCTCCACATGTGAAGGAGTGGCTTGAAGCCTAGTTGAAGTATAGGCTGAATTATTAAAAACTTACTAACAATAGGCTAGCCCCTCTACAGGGGGCTCAAAACATAAATGATGAAATGTGGCTATGTGGGTGTAGGTGTAGGAGTTATAGTAATAAAATACACCTCTGCCCTCCCCTTTGGGCAATTCACACGTGATACTAATCTAACTTTAAGTTATTTTATTTAGATTAGCCTTTTATTTAGTCCATTGCTTGCAGTTCAATAAACTCGTCAGGGTTTTAATGTTTTCCTTAACGACGTTCATTCCATTTTCCTGTTTTGATTTATTAATACCTACATAATTTATGTTTTACCTTTAAATCAATTAAGAATCTTGACTGTTGATAATTGAGGATTCTGTTACATACTCGCACCAACATGCTCGCCGTCATTTTGCATGAGCCACAAAATTGTGCAGCTGTGCCTAATTAATTCTGCATGGAGGGGAGTTAAAAGCGGAACACGATCATTTCTGTTCTTTTACCGAACACTTTATATAATAACGGTTTACACTGACGTTAAATGTTTGAAGAGTAACTCAAATTAAAACATGTTCCACGGGACTACAGCTAACTATAAGTATCAGTTCATAATGCGAACAATTTGCGTAATTTTGTTAAGGTCAATGACAAACAAATAAACTTCGGATGCAATCTACAGTGTCATTTATACTAGAAAACAGTATCTCGAAAACAAGTCCCCATATAAAGCGCAAATCTTCTTCCTATTGTGTGGAAACGACTCTGCAATCCAGTCTGAGAGAAACGGGGTCAGGAAATTTATTTCTGGGTACACTAAGACTGTACGTTAGGTAGGTACTTTCATTTTATACTTCGAGCAACAGTTTACAGTGCAAATGCTAACGATGTGAAAATCCTTCACAATGACAAAAGATAAAATAAATATAATCTTTATGTCAATCATTGACTAGGTTTAAAAAAATAATAAATGTAATTAATACAAAACTATATTTTGATAATTTGGGCAAAGGAAAATGAGATCATGAAATGTAGAGCCAATTACAGCCAGGATAAAAACATTTTACAAAATTAATTAACTGCTAAAACAAACAATATCAATACAATCAAATCCACTAAATGCACATATCTCTTTCAAAATCCTTAATTAACTACGGATCACCGTGTCACAAATGTCGAATTAAAAATACTAGCTTCCGCCCACGGCTTCGCCCGCGTTATATATTTATAAATTATAGCCTACTACTTGCGCCCCGCGGTTCCAGTATGCGTTAGTCTCGATCCCGTGGGAATATCGGGATAAAAGTATATCCTATGTCCTATTCCAAGTCATGCAATGGTCTACCCATGTGCCTTTCATCCAAATCTGTTCAGCCGAGCAGTGGTGACCCAGTGGTAACGGCCGCGACTTACAATTTGTAGGTCGTAGGTTCGAACGCAGCCAGGCGTTTTACTTTATGTAAATTATTTCATCACCACTGCTCACAAAACGATGAAGGAAAACATCGTGTGGAAACCGGCATGTCCTAGAACCAAACATATAAAGACATGTGACATCTACCAACCCGCACTGGGCCCGCGTGGTGGATTATGGCCCACTCCCTCTCAATACGAGGCCGGTATCCCAGAATCCCAGCAGTGGCAACATTATAGGCTGATTATACTATTGTATCCTAGTTTAAACTACTGCAAGTGCTGTCGATAGCCCATGCAAGTCGCATTTTCTCTCTGCAATTGTTTCATTTAGCAGATCATCTAGCCTGCAAGCATAGTCAGTCAAATGATGAATATGCATAAGTACTTACCTACTTATTTAGCATTTTGTTTTCATCCGGCTCACAGTAGGTTATTCTCAAGGGTGAAGGAAACTAACCTGTGTGCATACCGAGAATCAACCTGACTACATTAGTAGCACGCGTATGAAAAAGGAAAAACCACTTTTCACCATGCCCCACTAATATATAATTTCTATTAGATCAGTTTATTTATTGATAATCTAGCTTATACCTCCAGCTTTGCCCGGATGTCGGAAAATCCCACGGGAACGTAGGTACATACTACCGGAATTAAAAGTACCAGGTTATAAGGTTGCGCCATTTAGGAACATACATTCCCACAAAGAACAGACAAACGGGCAAAAATTCTAAACTACTATTTTATTATATGTATATACCTAGATGCTGGTAGGTAGGTAAGTACTCTAAAAGTTCAATATATTTTCCGGCAGGGAGAATTGAACATACCAATAGGTATTCGACCATTCGAGAAGTATGTCGACCGTCAATTTAATTCGTTTAGTGTATTAATTGATGGTAGAACCAGTCTTAACGAAGTTCACTAGGAAACAGACTCTATGTCTACCTACTTAAAAATCCGATGATGTCGTTTCTTACATAGAAGTCGGGTAATAAAAACAAGTCACACACGTCATATCTTTTAAATTTTTACAAGGTTATCGATTTTTGTAATGCAAATCAGATCCAAGAAAATCTCTGATACATATATTATGACGTAGCTTGTAAAATTCAACATCATCTTGTTTTTAGTTCATGAACGACTGTAAGTATGTTAGCATTTATGTCCATGATGAGAAACAACATCAAAAACAGATTAATCAATATCAATTTGGAACGTCACTATAGCTCCATTTGAAATAAGATTAGACATTTAAATAAACTTTTTTTACAGTCCGTCCAACCGATTTTGACTTCTATTGCGTTGGTGGCATGACAAATGGCAGCTGCAGTAGACAGTTGGTATTGTGTAACTTTTTTTGCTTTTAATGCCATCCTTATGCGTACGGTATATAAGTCAAAATCGGTTGAACAGACTGTAAAAAGGTTTGTTAAAATGTCTAATCTTATTTCAAATGGAGTTTAGATATGTATTATTGAAAAAAAAAAATATATTATGGCAAGGGTTTCGGCAAGGAGTTATAATAGGCACAAATGCGAAAGATTTTCAATCTATGATTATTAAGTCTTATAGTTTTGGCACACAACAATATCTATACTTAAATAACAACCACATTGTTATAAAACTTCCCTGTACACTACACTACCTGATGGCGTAACACTGATACACAGACTGATGCATTCTTACAGATTATTCCTGACGAACGGCTATCACTAAAATAATATTTACAGTAGATTATACCACGGGATTTCCCATTAACATTCACCTAACCATAGAATATTTATTTTTATTAAAACAGCAGATGACAGAAGAGGCCTAAACTTCATGTTTTTTTGTGTATCTTATTTAATTATTTATGTCTCATAAAACAAAATGTAAAAAAATATCAACAGTTGGGATTCAAACTTGCAACCACAGGTTTGAGAAAGGTATGGGAAAGCTTTATGCGATTTTTGATTTTTTCCAATAGAATTTTTTCATACTTATACGAAACAGGATCGATTGGCATAAAAAAAAGTTGTTGACTGTAAAATAATTTCGAATTACACGGTGAAAAGATCATCATCAGTTAGTTGACTCTCACAACATTGAGTGAAATTGCAGAGTGTTGTAATCTTCCTTGTCTGTAATTTAGTGAAACCTAAGCTATGTTTTACCCATATGGCCATTTCCTCCAATTCAGCCATTTAGCAAAACGGAAAGACAATTCCAATTTGATTACCTTTGTTGTAATTACTCAGAAACACGTGCATGTGTTCATGCTGTAAATTAATCTCAAGGAAAATCGAAGTTCGCGGTCTGGCTGGATAACAGTGCAGATTGTTTATGGTGAGTTAACATAATTATAATCTATAACAATGTTCATTGTCAATGTTCGGACAAAGGATTTTTACGTGATTATAGACATAATGTAAGATACATTTAAGTTTTGGCAAGTTTTATTTCCGTGATGATTTTTTAATGTAGAAGTTAAATATTCAAATGTATCACATAAACGTAATCTATGTGATCTGATAATCTCATACTCCCATTTCCCCACATGACCAACTTTTACAACAATGTACAAATTTTTATAACGCTAATCTCTAACCAACGTTGCATGTGGCAACAATTTAACAGCGGAATTAATCTACAGTTATGGCTCAGCGGCGCACGATTCTAATTCCGGTGTTTTGCCTATAAACGTGCAGTCAAACCACGAGGAAGGCCTGAATAAAAAGGATTAAATATATTATGTGTCAATTAGAAGTGGTAGGTTCCTTCCGCTGCGGTCTGTCGACGGAAGCAGCGCCACGTGACTCACATGACCACTGCGTGTGCGCACAGCACTCGATTCACTACCCATTGTCTGCACACTCCATAAACTTCGCTCATTTATGCCATAGGTGAAACAAAAATAGGGACGTAATGTATATGAATGAATACAGTCACATTAAAATGAGTGGTTCCATTACTGTTTAGGATGGAACGCAGAATGGATCATTATTGGAAAATGACGAGTGGACCCTGGTTATGAATAGGGCCTCCAATTGTTTTCTGAATGAGTAATCGGAGGCTACAGTGTTATTACTAAAAGGATGGATGGTAGGTATGTTTAGCGTGCTCTGTATTGTTATATTGGTGAAAACGTGATGGGCTGAGCTCGCCATCACGCAAGTGACCAAACCGTGTTGAATTGGTGATTGTTGCTCGCTCCTCATCTCTTTGATAAGAAACCTGCTAATGTTATTAGGTATTATTTATGGTCAATGTTGAACATCCAGCTTTCGTTGCAGCAGAATCTGGGGCAGGCATAGTATACGACTCAGTATCGAGCGAATTTCAGGATGATATCGATAACAACGCGGAAGACAAAGCAGCTGTTTTGATTACAGATTATATCATCTATCTTTCAATCGGAAAATTTACCTAAGGTATTTTATCGTAGCATGTGATGTGGAATGAAAATAATTATGTCATGAGCCTTATTCCCATTTTTTCAGGGTGATCGAAATATCAACAGAAACTTGCATGCGACCTAGCGTCTACTTACTTATTTCGTCATGTGTTTTTCGCAAAATTTTCCCATTGTATTTGCTAACCTCATTGATAAATGGAGTGAACTGGATTTACCAAACATGTATATCTAAACATCATATTTTTATCATAAACTGGCTGTTTTCATATGTGGTATTTGGGATGTTATAAACAGAAACTATGTGATGTTTATAGCACACCTGCACTACACATGGATTGTATAAAGTCCATATGAGTATGAAATTTGTTTATCGTCTTCTGCAGGTACTTATCGACCTTCGTACCCTGGTACTTTAGCTACGAGTACTTAGAAATCGCTCTACTAGGCGTCAATGAGACTCGATGAATGATATCACTTACATTAGCGTATTATTACGTCCAGCCTTCACTTCACTGCGCTTCATTACTTACTTATGCATACGTTTGATTCAAGAGGTTGGAATTGCTATGATAGTATGATTCATCTTCACTGTTTTCTCTACTAGACTCTAAGAGCACCCTTTCTATTTGAATCTTATAGATGTTTGAATGACACATTACTTTGCGATGCTCGTCTGCACATAAATTAGACACTGATTACAATTTCAAACATAACACATTTGTATTTAATTAGCACATACTAAGTTCGTGCGCCAACTGTGTTAACATCTTCAAACTTTCCGGATCGTAACTCGGATAAATAAAACGAAATGGATACATAAATATGTCATCAATACATTTATTACCAAATGCTACACTATAATATCAATACATTGTTTCAGTCATTTCAATATTTACAATCATTCGAAATAACTTTTGTAGTGAGTAGGATTCTGTGTACGAGTACAAATATTATTATGACTCTCTGTTACACAGCAGCTGCCTTTTATTAAAAAATTATATACATAGAGTTATCATAAAATTTATTGTCCATTCGACGTCTACTATGTAGACAGGTTCCCTACACAAACTATACAATAGGATGAATATGAGAGAGCTCTGAAGTTCATTAGTGAGAGCTGCAAGACCGTTAAAGACTACACACCACATATAAAGGCCCCGCACGTACCAGACGGCTGCGCAGGGATCATGCTTTCAATAATTTAATACTATTCTTTATCCACAATCAAAACATTATTATTGAGACCGATTACTTATGATACCTTCCACTAGCAGGACAATAGATCATATTTTTCAAACATGGACTTAAACATAATAGTAAATGCGCAATAAGCCTCACATGGTTAAAGCAAAGTATCTACAACTATCAAGTGATATCTGAAGTGTTCAAGTTACAGGAACTGGTTAGTAAACGGAATAAATAACATGAAGAACATAAGCTCAATATGCATGCAAGCTTATGTGGATGTAGACCGAGATCCAGCGGCTGCGCTCGTGATTCGAACGGATGCGACGAAACGAGAGCTGAGCACCGTTACCTGCGCCCGCGACGTGCGCCGTGCTGCCGCGGGGGATGCGCCGACCTCATCGCCTCCCACCGCCACCAAAATGTGTCTGACTGACTCATTAATCGAATGCCCACTAACCAACTTGGACATCGACTTCCACTAGGTCGCCGCTCTAATCTGAGGCCATATAAATGCACTTCAGCCCCCGAGTACTTAACAATATTGCTACGGTCCTAATAAGCAGTTTACTCTAATGATCTAAGCAGTCTTAATGCCTTAAATTAAAAATACACTTGATATCACAAAATGCAAGCCGAAGCACACAAGTGCAACGACACATTGGTGGCGTTTTCACGGACGGAACAGTCCTTTGTGTCCATTATAACCATGCTGCTACCACAATGTGCGATAAGGTCAATCTTTATCACGCAGTAACTCTGATTTTGCACTTTTTTCGTTTCCGTGAAAAGAAAAATTTGGATTGTCCTTTTGTTTGTATGCTTTGTCCAGTTTTGCTAACGGTGGATCGTTTTCAATTGGTATGGGTACAATCGGCGTTGTAGTCGTCGTTATCGGGGCCGGGTTTATGTTTTCACCTCGACAGAAGTCTTGTAGCCAAAGTTCTGAATTGTACGAAGGTCCTTCTCCTCCCAACTCCGCTGGTAGAATATCAAGTGGCAGAGAATCGTGAAGCGTTGACAGATTGTTTCCATGCAACACGATGCGCTCTCGCGTCTTCGCCTTAAGGTACGGTTTTATTACAGCGAGGGCGGTTTCCACATACCAAGGCTGTCCGATGAAATGTATGCTTTTAAAACGAACAGGCATGCAATCTTGTAGACAGTCAATCATCATTTTCAACACTTTAGCTTGTAAACTACACGATTGCTTAAACGTGAATTCAGTCCAATCAACGATAATGACATATCCGTTAGCCTGATTTTGAACATCGTCGAGGGTGCGTTCTATTGTGAGTAGTAGAGCTCTGAACACTGAGAGCAGCGGGCATGCGTGCGGGATCCAGTTGGAAGCGAACATGAGCAGCACGCAGCGGCCGCGGCGGTCGCGCTGCGCCAGCACGCCGGGCAGCCCGTCCGCCAGCGCCCGCAGCACGCCGCCGTCCGCCGGCGCCCACAGGTCCGCGTGCTCGCGCCGGTACTGGTGGTAGCTCACTAACAACTCGAAGCTCTGCTGCACATCATGTTTGCGCGCATACAGAAAACGCCGCAGGAAGTTGTCATCCTGACATCTACTCTTGTCGCGTAGGGCGAGGTTGAGGCTCTTGTCCACCGTGTCCCGCAGGCCGTTTAGGGCGCGTTGTCTGTCGCCGTCTGTGAGTCGTTTCCTGGCCACTTCACAAAGACGCTCATTCTGCATCTGATGCAGCTTCCAGTCGTACTCGGCGTACTCGTTCATGACTGGTTTTGGTATGAGTCATGCGTCCTTTCACTGGTATAACGCGTAGCTGCGCGCGCGCCGCCTGTAGCTCGGGGCCGACTGCGCGCCGAGTTCGCGCCGTGCGCCGCCGCCATCGCTGCTCGTTCATTAAACCGTGTAATGCTCTGTTCACACGCGATAGCAACTTGTTCCAGTAAACTTGCTTGATCATTTTGTGGAATACTGGTGATAATGGGCCAAGTTGTAAATTACTCTGGTACCACAATAACTAATAAACGCAATCCGAATTCGACTAATTACCAAAAAAATAAAATTTATGTCAATTAATTTACTTGAACATAGCTGAACCATGCGTGCGTTACGGTAACAATATTATCTTAATAAGGTACCTAAGTAGACATTTCAGTGTATTATTTGGCGCTGCGCTAATCATAGTTATTTCATAATCTTGTATAATGTTCAAGGGAATTACCGATTTATTGATAGAGCATGATAGTTTTATTGCTGTATCATGCTCTAATCAGTAAATTGATTAGATAATTCCTACTATACTTACTATATTTCATAATAAATAAAAAAATGCAAGCAAGCATACGAATTAGATACAGCACATTTTATTATTTTAAAACAAAACTAGATGCTTCTGACTATTTATTCATCATATGAAAAAATATGGACCATTTTTTTTTTTAATGATTGTGTTACTGCTGATCGGTAGATTGTGTAAAAAAATATTGACTGCTGGTTAATACTTGGTTATTCTGCGTGATATTTGGTGCGATGATTTTATCATAATTCTATAGATTAGTAATGAAGATGCAGGAGCAGGGATGCTACTCCTCAAACGTGATGACCGTAATTCTTTGACTGCAATTTGCGACACACAAAACAAAGATAAATTAAAACATTCAGTCACTTCAACAGTCCTTTTTTTCTTACAGCTACTGTAATTTTAGGTATAGGGCAAGTCAACAGGTAACCGGCGTTTGAACGCAGCATAACTTACCCAGCCAGAGCGAGTTATAAATAAAAAAAACTGAAGGTTGGCAGTATACCGGTCAATTGGCTGGCTGGTTTCTGCGATGACGTAGCGTCGTGCGCAAGAGACGCACACGCAGGTGTGAGCGAGAAAGTTACACACTTTGTAACAATTATTTCTATGAAGCCTTATACGTAACGTATAAAATAAACGGATGGCCGAAAATCGTATAACGTCCGCGCTTTGTTCACTTTATCGTATAACTAGCTGCCGTAACAGGCAACACTTACTGCCTATACCGCATTCATAATTAATACTTGTCAGTCGAGTACTAATATTTGATTCTGATGTTACTTTTACTCTGAATAAGTACAATTTGTTGGTCATGTTTGTAGTCGTAAAAGTAAACTCATTGAAATAGTGCTAACATACGTTTTAATTATAGGTTATCATAAAAAAAATGCGCTACTTCGCAAAATTGTTTTTTTTTTGTATTAAAAAATATATTTTAAAAGCCAATCAGATTTAAATAAAAATATAATCATTAAGAATATTATACAATAATAAGTCATAACGCAATTATTAATTAGAATTAGAAAGTTTAGTTTCTCAATATGAAAGACATCAACGTCATCGCATCGGGAACATCTCGCATAAAACTTATTAAAATAAAAAAGGACTCTTGTCAATGGCTGCTAAGTTATGTTACATACTACAAACAAAGAATTGCTATTTTCCTTTGTTATGCCTTCGCTATTTAAAACCAAAATATTATGCGTGAAAAACAGTCAAATGCGAACCTTATTTCCATTACGAGATAAAGGTGCATATTCATATTGAAAAATACAACAATAAAAATTCATTAAGTTCTTTATAAGACACAGTTTGTGAAGGAATTTGTGTTAGTAAGTGTCGATAATGACTTAGGGGCAATGACTTTTTTTAAATTAACCGTGTCGATGCATCGCGTGGTCGTTGCCCCATGCAGGCTAGGCCGGCCAGCGAGTCGCGCGGTAAAAATAGACGCACTTCGTCTCAAGATGTGCTGATAGTACCTTTGCACATTACCCTACTGCACAAGCACAAGCACAACACAGGCTGCCGAGAATCTTCTACAACTTACAAGTGGCGCTTTCATTAAAATAACATTACGAGGGAATCCTGCAAAGCTATTTTTGTAGAGGGATAATTTTGAGGAAAACCAATTTACCATTTAAACAGGATAATACTTAAACAAATGATATTTACCAAGCAGGTAAAAGCGCAGTAATTACAATATCATAATTACAAAATAAACTGGAATACAACGTCATCACGTACACACAATCAATTTAAACGGTGAAAACAATCAAAACAAAATAAAGTCTCAGGCAGACTCTTAGAATAATCATTAAAAATTATATTATGGCATGTAAATCATTTCGCTAGTAGGTAGTTGCCAGGTTGCCACATAAAATAAAAGTATATATTGGACCCTAATTCATTATCCCAGTGTTCTTTTAAGCAGGTATTTTTTTAATCAACAACTAGGCTCTTGGCCTGCATCTCACCTGAGGGTAAGTAGGGAGGTTCACGCAGAATCCTCAACCACAGAGTGTATGCCATAGGCAGCCTACTAAGTAATTTTTCAAATGCATTTTAAAAGGAACAATCGAAGAAAAAGTCACAAAATCATCATGAGTTCGACATAAAACAGTTCCAACATAAAAAAATAACGTCATCTTACAGTCAATGTCGATACGTTGACTCAGTAATACATATTATAATATTGTGAAATATTTTCCTCCTCTTTATGCCAACTAACCTAATTTTTGCAGAAAAGTTTCCTAATAAGCATTACTAGATTCATCAGATATTATCATTTACTCGTACCTATACTTTGTTTAAGATCGTTAACGGGCAGGTTTAAAATATAAATTATAGTACTGAATGCCGAAAAAATCTACCTCACAAATCAGCTTCATCCTTTCATAAAATCAGTCTAATAATTTAGGTATTACAATTAGACCACCACAGGCACTTTGACAGGCAAAATTAACAGGAAATAATAATTTAATTGACCATTCCATAGGTACCAACCGGCACTGTCCCCGCTTGGTGGATTATGGCCCGCAGAGAGAAGGCTTGTCTCATTTCCCTCAGACGACTGATTATGCTTTGCTTATTCCAAAAGATATTACTATGCAGAAGAATGGCCATTCAGTCTTTGCAGTCCGTGTTATCGTTAAACATTAGGTATTGTAATTTATATGACAGCGGTGTGTATTATCTACAAATCACAATGTGGCTTTACTTACAAAGCGACCTTGAATGTTACAATTGATTTTCTGAGATTAGTTATTATCGGCGACGTGACGAATTACTTTTCAATATACAACGTGTGAAGCAAAATCGCATATCATGCTAGCCCTTTTAAAGTTTCGTAGTTTGAAATAGAATACTTTGTATTAAGTATCATTTAAGGATAGGTTATTGATAGGCATAGGTACTGTTCCCTTGGGACTAGGGAAAAACTATTTTGACACAAACAGATTTTAGCAATTTTCCTACAGCCTACGTATTTTCTCAAGCGTCAGCTGTTTTAATTATTTTCCTCTAATTTTCTCTAGAAAATTGGAAAACTAGACCTCGGAGTCTGAAAACGGGCATCCAGCCAAAACTTCGTGCAATAGATTCGTGCATTCATAGTTCTTCTCCAATTTTGATCTAAATATGAACTTCACCGAGCTATTTTATAATTCTTTGGTTTCAATTGTTTTCTGCTTTCTTTTGTTTGTTTTCGAACAATGAATAATTTTAGTGATTCCTTTATTTATTTATTCATTTGATACACCAAGAGCAATAAATTAAAAGAATTAATAGAAAACAATGAACATCGACTAGAAGGTTAACTAGTTAGATTGACCTTAAATTTACAAAAAATATTTATTAATTGGGCAATCCCGTACCTAAGAGATCTTCTAAACTTGTTGAGTGACACACTGTTTTTATCGGTTTCTGGTGATTTACAACAACAGTTTTAATTTCTACACTTTCGGAGCAAGCGACTGTTAGGGGAGGATTTGTCCAGGTGTCACCACTGTGTGGATCGCCCGGAGGACACGGTGGAGCATACGATGGAGGTCTGCCCCGCTTGGGCGGAGCCCCGCCGTGTCCTCTTGGAGGCGATTGGCGGCGGTGACCTCTCGCGTCCGGCTCTGCTTCAGGCCATGGTACGGAGCGAGAGGGCATGGGAAGCAGTCACCTCCTTCTGCGAAGCAGTAATGCTCGCGAAGGAGGAGGCGGAACGCGTGAGGGAGAGGCAAAGTTTGCGCCCTCACGCCCCTAACCGCCGCCGCCGCTGGAGACGCCCTGGGCGTCGGGAATCCCAGGCGGATTCCCGGCCACCATAGGCGCGGGCTTGCGGACGGCGAGCAATGGGTAGCTCGCCGTCCGATCAGGACCAGGCCCGGGTCGATGGCGCGTCGTGTTCCACGCGCGCCTCAAAGAGATGTCAGCACAATTGGCGGGGTCCGCTAGGACCGATGCCTGCCAGGGTTGCGGGTTAGTCCGAAAGGGATACCGGGACCTTGGCAACAGGCAACTGAAGGAACACGGGTGGGTTTTAGTCAGTAAAAGTCTGACACGCCCTTCCGCTCCACCCAGAGCGGGAGAAGTCATTGGATGATTTCCCACCCTCAAAAAAAAAAAATAAAGGGGAGGATTTGTGGGAAGTCAAGGGAAAGGGATTCTTTGAACTAGGTAATCATAAAAGTTTTGATATGACATATAGTTGATCCAATTACCTGAACGAACACGTTCAAGTATTTCAAAGAAGTTAAAAAGTTCTTATTAAAAAAAATTGGTAAATACACCTCCAAAAAGGCATTTCCTATTATCAAAACGCGGTCGCAATATCGATTGTCGTAGATAAGTTATGATAAGCTGACATTATCGCTATCTATCGCCTTGTTCCGTGGGTATTACAAATATCATGCTGCGTTTACACCACACTTCTAAAGACCCATAGGCCAGCAAACTTGTTTAGTAACTAGCTGTAATTGATTTAAATTAGATATCGTTTATAAGCCTTATATTCTAAGATTGTAAATTATTGTACTTACTCATTTATCTGAAATCGCATTTTCAGTAGCAGTATAGGATTAATCATCTGCCTAGCCTTTCCCAAGAATAAATCAGGATAAATATGTAAAAGGATTTCCGAAGGAATATGAATATGTCCATAAGAAAATGAAATACTGACTTTCCTCTAACAATGGTGTTTGACGGTATTGTCAATTAAGCACGCTCTATTTCCATCGAAAAGTAGAAAACGAAACTAAAAGACTTGTTAAGCTAAATTAGTTGCAGCAATGCAAATGTTTTCAAAAGAAAACGTATGCAAATACGTAGTTGGGTCAATGTCAGATAAGTAGGCAGTACGTGTGACTCAGTCGACTCAGGCTACTCTTGATTATTATGCATTAAACCTGTTTATTAAGTCGTTCAAAATCGGAAAAAGAAAACAAAAGATTTTTTTTTAAGATTTTGCATAAATCTTTCGATTTAAATATTCGTACCAATTGGAATTCATAAAAAAATATTTGTTACAATTTTAGTATGTTCTCCATATTTTTATGGTTTCATTCATTTAGCCTGTGTTTCTCTTATATTATATGAATAGGTACTTGAATCATTGAATGTAATATAAATACGAGGCTTCGAACATTTATTAAAATTCTGTTCAAGATTTAAATAATAATGGTTTTATTTTCAGATTTGTCTCACATTTGTCACAACGTCCCTGTTATCTGATTATGCTAATGCTTATTGTAGGTATGTCTTGGCTTTGAAACAAAATAATTTAAGGTACAAAATACAACAATAAATGTCGCCACAACTCAAGAGTTGACAACAGCGAAGATTCTAAGATAAGTAGGTGCAACCAATCATTAAAAAGAAATTAATATTAATTGCTTTCATCACGAACAGATGGAGGCCCTGATAAATACTAATTACCACACAAAGCGAAACCACGAACTCCTGCAAAATTTCAAATGCTTTACATATTCAGTGATCTAGATGATCGCAATACTTGCACTACACTTAGCTGCACGATCATCTAATTCCTCGACCACGAGGCGCATTATGAGGTTAGAATGTATTATCTTATCTGATGTGCTTAATTATGATTGAGTCAAATGCATGTGCATGCAAATGTTCATAGCTCCCGGGAAAGGTGGAGAGAGCGCGCATTCAAGCAAGGAGCTCGCGTTGATGTTTTGCGTCAATACCATAGATAACATACATACATGGCTCGATCGCTCGTTAATTAAATGTTATCGACATCTGCCCAAGTGCCCACGCTAACGTTATTTTTATTCCGACGATCGTTAAAGTGACATCCGTCTGTTTGGCTATTACTTCACAGAGAGTCGAGTGAGCCCACACATTTTGGTGTTTTGTGATAATTTGCGTCCATACTGCATATTCTGGTGTAGTATAAAAATGTCTACAAGCGCTCTGATACCGATCGTACCCTGCTATGTGTCTGCTAATCTGGCCTCGTCTACCCATCTAACCATCTTGAAATGAAATTATAGAATGTCGAAACTCACGACATTGGCCATTACATTAATTTGCCAGCACTGCCTTAGCCTTGTAGGAGATATTAAGTGCCATTAGAGGCTTACAATAAATTGTTCCAGTAATAACAGGAATAGCAGGATTCATTTTTAGTCATGCAGGTGCAAAAATATTTAGTTCTTTTATTCAATTTATTGTTGTTTTAGTCTCTTCTTCATACCTATGTCAGGTTACTTTTAAAGTTGTTGGTAGTTACATAATCACTGAGAATAAGGCCCGGTATCCACCAAAGCGGAGAGGAGAGGAGACGAGAGGACATGTGTTTGATAAATTTTTATTTACTCACTTTTTATTTTTTTCTTTTAATTTACAAAGGAAATTGTGATATGTTACAAATACTGGCTTGTGACATTGCTGCAGAGGCACACTGATTTTTAAGATACAGGGATACCCCTATATTGGAGATCAGGGTTTCAACGTATTGTGCATAGCATAAGCCACTTAGTTAATTGAATGTTGTACAGTATGTAGGCTTTTCTTCAATAAACATTTTTGATTTTTTTTAATAAACCAATCCGATTTCGTTGTTTCCACATCTCTTGGAAAAAACGAAATCGGATTGGTTTATTCAAACACATATCCTCTCGTCTCCGCTTTGATGGATACCGGGGCAGTATTATAATATCTGTGCCGGGGCTAACTATTTTATCTCACTTCTCTTTCATTGTCTTTATCTTGATCTTATTTTTATCTGCAATATTCTTAACAAAGGAATCAGACGTACCCTTTACTTCTTGCAATTTATTATAGATTTTGTTTCCTTGATCTACACGGTGCGCTAATTATTAGCCGGCGAAAACTTGGCATTTTGCTTACACATAAGAGGCAATAAATGGCAACCGTTGAGTTGAACAAAAAATGGCCTCCACTGGCGGCAAGGTTGCTGGGCCGGTTCGGACAGCCGAGCCCGAGACCCGATAAATATAGGCACCACACCGCATACTTTCGTCTGATCAATAGTTAGGGGTCTACCGCGAAATCGGCAGGGATTCATACAATGTAGCGATTTCTTTGGAACCTTTACAGAGCAATAAAAGGAATAACAGTTTAATAATATAGTGGAAATAAATAAACAAGAATATCTGTCGAACTTTATAAATTCAGGAAGAAAAGATAATAATTGACTCTACATTAGTAATTGGGAGCCCAATAAAAACGGCTCTTCCATTAAACACTTTAGTTTTGCCTTCAAGGACAGACTTGTGAATCATGTTTTGATAGTAGATACAAAAAAAGCTGTTTAGAGATAGCTACTTCATTGTTTTGTTCAAGAAATCGTTGACTTACATTTCACGAAATGGTTAACCGTCACCAACTTATGAACGTTCTAAAAATTAGACCTCGTCTAGCGAATAAAGTTGTCATGTTTTTACAAACCAAAGATTGATTCGAAGTACGTACAGTCAATACAAAAATAAGAATGCTGACAAGTCATGACTTTGTAGTTATGTTTATGAAACGAAACCTTCTTCATCGGAGAATGTTTCAATCATCTTTTTTTTAATATTAATCATTTGTGGTGACGGGTGGCGGTCCCACAGCGGTGCGGTTTTTGGATGGGTTGGTATATTATTTGGTCTGGCAGGTATCGATATCATTGAGTTCATTTCGAATGGGGTCCAATGTGTTTTTAGGGTTCCTTACCTTTTATACCAAACGGATCACTATGATATTGTTGTCCGTCTGTCCTTCTGTATGTCTGCCCGTGTGACGAGGTCCTTTTTAGTATGTTAAAATAAACTAATGTCTTTAGCTGTATACTGTAAAAAAAAACAAGTTACCAGTTTTACGGAATGTTGAATAAGTAGCAGGTAGGTAGGTATTTAAAAAAAATCTAAGTAGTGTGCCACTCACCGACTGATCACCAAAACCCATAGGGTAGAAGCCTCCCTGTGATCTACAATAAATATTCTATACTAGCTACCACCCGCGGCTTCGCCCGCGTGGTATGTCGATAAAAAGCCTATGTCCTTCCCCGGGATGCCATCTATCTCCTTGCCAAATTTTATCGAAATCGGTCTAGCCGTTCACGCGTGATGGCGTGACCAAGGGAAATAGGGATTTATTTTTATAAATATAGATGTCATGTCTGTCTGTACATCATCGCTATAATAATTACCTACAACCGAATGATGACGAAATGCTTTTTCATGTCAAGACATCAATAATTGAATACTTGCATGTTTTGCTAAAATATAAATTAAACAAAAGGAAACCAAACGATTGGAATCCTAATTAAAATAATGATTCATCAAGATTTTAATAGACCTACGAGTACTTGTAGACTTGAAACTATACCGGATGCTTTAGAAATAGTAATAAATAGGTACATATTTGTAATTCTCTAGATTCTGGCGAAACCAAACGTGTTCTCCTACGTATGAATTAATACAAAACGAACCGGTGTACCTAATACTAGGTTTGTTTTTCATATAAGGCGGGCCCGCGATAACTTTGAGTCGGAATTATAACAAGAATTCCGTTCTAGATCGAATTTGTTTAACTTTATTTTAACGCTTATGTTTCGCTGTGTGCTCATATGATTGCAAAAAGTTAGCCTTGCTTTTGAAAAAAGTGTTATTACGAGACATTCTATTACCTTCAAATAATGTGGAGAAGCATGAGTAAAATCCTAGCCTTTTCCCAACTATGTTGGGGTAGGCTTCCAGTGTAACCGGATGCAGCTGAATACCAGCATTTTACATGGAGCGACTGCCTATCTGAGCTCCATAACCTTAACAACTGTAACTGGGTAATACGATCCCAAATTGGCAAATTTAGGATCGGCAAATTTTGGGATCGATTGTCAAAGATCCACGAATGATAGCCGGGTCCAACTCGATATGTAAAGATGGTCACTCATCCACGGGCCAACCCCGGCAAGCGTAGCTTAACCTGTTGGATCGACCCGTGCGGCTGTTATTACCTAGCCACGAGCTTACAGTCACAGTTAATATCACAGTCATTTACTGAATGAAAATGATGGCCATATAAGCCTGAAAAAAGATCACAGAAGGTCACTTGGCACTCATAGCCGACTTGGTGAAATAGATGTTCTTTAGCTACCAAGCATAACCACACATTCTTCCCTCGCTGACGCAGTCTTTTTAACCATTGTGGTCAATTGTGTCGTTCTCACATTATGAAAAAGGCATTGTTACCGCTTGAATGTGTTAACTATCTTACCAACCGAAGGACTGAACGATGCTTCATTAACTATTTTGAATTCATGCCTTGCCTGTATTCGTAACAGTTCAGACTCACACATCATCACCACCGTTTTTTTGTTTTTTGTGTTTGGGTAAATAATCATCAAATGACTTATCTCGCTCTAGGCGGAGCGGGAGAGTTTTACTGACTAAAACCCACCCGTGTTCCTTCAGTTGCCTGTTGCCCGGTATGCCCCTGGTCCCGGTATCCCTTTCGGACTTTCCCGTAACTCTGGCAGGCATCGGTCCTAGAGGACCCCGCCAGTTGTGCTGACATCTCGTTAAGGTACGCGTGGAACACAACGCGCCGTTAACCCGGGCCTGGTACTTATCAGACGGCGACGGATGCTCATGACCACCTAGAACTAGAACCCAAAGAATCATCTATTAGGCCAGCTATCTAATTGCGTAACTTATTTTCGTAACCGATTAAGACTTTGACAACCGATTTTGACAGTTCAACAACATTCATTACGTTATTTACGTTATTGAGCAGATTTTTTTTCGAACCTATGAAGCAATGGATTTGAAATTTGTTTGAAAGCGATTCAGATTGTGATTGATCTTGTATTACACAATTAGGCTGCAGGTTTTCACTCAGGCCGTCGATTCGATCCATGCACCAAAATGTTGTTCCTAACCTAGCATAATATCGATTCTTTCACTAACTATTTTCAAGCCAAAACCTTACATAACAGTTCAGCACCGTTCTTTCATGTTGTACTCATTTTATTGGCCATTTGCGTAATAATGATTATACCTGCCTTTATGTAATGCTAGCGATTGTCGGCGACATCGTCGACAACGACAAAGTTCATAAAGATTTTCGCACAGTTTTAGTGAAGCACTAAGTTTCTAATACGAGGCATAACGAGTCGAAAGGTAATGATGAACAGAGACAAAAAAAAGAAGTCTCCGATGGTGTATTTTATGTCTGTGTTGTGAGTTGTGACAGTTTTATGGGACACTCTAAAGTTTACCTAATGATCGTTAGACTATTTTAACCATTATCTAAACACATGATTTGTAACTTAGTTTAGTGAAGATCAATACATTGATAGCCAGATAGAAACAATAATAATCCTAGATCATCAATGTATTATCGTTAGCACAATCCGAGGATCTCTGCCAACTTCGAGGGTCATAAACTGCAAATAATCGTAACATCACACAGGAAGTGTGTTAATTATGGATTGAAATACGTAATATATATAATAATAATTGCACTTAAGCAATTAGCGCAGTGAATGGCCCAAGGCGAAATACATGAAATATTATGATAGATGTAAAAAATAACACGGTTGGTACTAGGTAGGTAATACGATCATATTACCTACACTGTTATTATTACACGCGCCTAAAGTTGATTACGAAAATTCTTCGTTCGCAGTTCAAATGTTGTAGAAAAGTCTACGCTAATTATTATTTGAATATTCACTTAGTCGCTCTTATATAATTTTCATCAGCAAAAACAATGCCCACTGAATTTACCGCGAAATATTTAAATGTAAATAAAACAAATTAGAAACTTTAACGCAATCGCGCCCGTTTGCCCGTGGAACATGTTTTCATCGTTATCAGAGTATGTCGTCATTATTGTGGAACAAAACCACCGCCAACACATCCAGACGCGCTCTAGTGACAATACAGGCGCTAATAATTGGTGCATAGGTAACCAGTATTGGCATTAAATTGAACACCTGCAGTGCCGACTACCTACCCTCGATAAAAATCCATAGTAACTAATCTAACCTTTCGTTCGGGCTACGCCGTAGCCGGGCTACGAATTCTGTTCCTGGAATCATACTGATAACGAAATTAAAAGTAGGACGCGACAATATGATACATGCTGAATCTTGATAAAGTTACAGAGTTACCAGGTAGTGGATCTTACATAATGGCAACTGCAACTAGAGCGGACGTAGACGCTACATAACAGCACCAGATGGCGCATCAAGCTGAGGTTCTCAAGACATCGTCACACTGATGTAACAAAAAAGGTAACGGGTCCATTTCTTCGATTCGCGTTTTTATGCGTTTCCAGCAGGTATTGTGTTGTAATGTTAGTGACTACAATGGAGTACATTTGCCAAGCAAGCGGGTTGCGTCAACATGGCCGCAGAGGGGCGCTGGCGGCGGCGGCGCCAACACACCGTGAACAAACATTGACCAAGCACGCACTGCGCTCCGGGCCTCGACAACTTGCCGCAACATTCTTAGCGTAAAAGTTAACGTGGATGGTTTACTCTATGTAATTTGCGATGTTCGAGTTGATACTAAGTTTTCCCTTCGACAACGATTGTGCGACCGACTTGTGACGTATTCCGAACTACCACTGTGCTGTAAACGATGTGTTTTGCTCATGTTACTACGAGAATGTTTTCTCTGAATTCCATGGAGATTGGAAAATTCGTGCAAGATGCAATTAGTGAGTATGATTGATTTAATTTTACTTTCAACTAACAATAAATAATGTTTCACTCGCGGCGGCATTATGTTAGCCGAGACACCTTCCGTGAATGAGAGTATCCGGTAAGTGTTTTGAACTTGTTTCTAAATCATTC
Organism: Lithophane socia; assembly: GCA_947522985.1. Taxonomy (NCBI): domain Eukaryota; kingdom Metazoa; phylum Arthropoda; class Insecta; order Lepidoptera; family Noctuidae; genus Lithophane; species Lithophane socia. The sequence goes on from OX383269.1 coordinate 7,069,917, forward strand.
TTGATGCTCAGATTAGACGCTCAGTTTACCAATTTAACAAAAAATAAAGCGCGATATTCGTTCCAGATTATTCGCTTAATATGAATCACGTTCGTTTTTTGCTGCATCATAACAAATAATATAGTAGTAGGTCTCCAAGTACACTTAATTTCAAATAATACGTTGGGCCTTGAACAAGATTTAGCAACGTCTCAAATAGCAAGTTACTCGCGAAACCTCAGAACGACATGAAAAACAATTCATGTGAACCATAACAAGTAAGAATTTAGAGAGTTTACGCGGAAATTACTCTACTTGTTCATCGTTATTATAATTTCAACGTGCGGAATCTAAACAACGTGAATGATTCAAAAGCGATTGAGCGTAAACTTTGCTCATTAAATTGTTTAATTAGAGGCTTTTACGTTTACAATTTCTATTTCTTATACACTCAGATATTAATTACGAACGTAGCACTATTTATTAGGTTCAAAATGAATCTTCTTGTTCAATTAGTAAGGTAAATTGAATCTCTTTTCGTAACACAAGAGTCAGTGGTTGAGGAACTGCTTTCAACGCGATTTCTTTGTCCAAAATAATCGATTGGACACTTCATTGTTTTGTCACGTAAAAGTGTTATGCATTGTGGTTACATTGCTTGACAACATTACATTTTAACAAACAACAAAGATACCGACTTTATTCAAGATTATGGCAATATTAAGTACCTATGCTTCTGCCAGGGTTGCGGGAAAGTCCGAAAGGGATACCGGGACCCTTGGCAACAGGCAACTGAAGGAACACGGGTGGGTTTTAGTCAGTAAAAGTCTGACACGCCCTTCCGCTACGCCCAGAGCGGGAGAAGTTATTTGAGGATTTCCCAAGATCAAAAAAGTACCTATGGTCGCTCTCTATTACATGTGATGATGAGACTTGAACATAACAGCCAAAGTGTGAGGCTACAATTCACCTCTGCATATAACCTTTTACTGAATACAGACGAGGAGTTTATTTATAAACTTGCTTAAAGTTATGTGACGTTCAAATGTCAAAAATGTATGGGTAAACCGGATATCTATGGGGTAAACAGTCGCTAATCATTACTTAACTTTAAGCAACGCTTATAATAAACCCTTCAATGTATGTATGTTTTATGTCTTTACCAAATGTTTCGAGGCTTCTGCTTAGGTACTACCATGAAGGCTGAAGGCCCCTTTGTAAAAAAAAAATTGTAAGAATAGACCGCTAGCAAAATTTTTATGTTATAAGAAAATACTAGTTTTTCCACGTTCTTATAGAAATTTAGGTAGGTTCCTCTAAACTAGCTCTATCATGGCACATATCGGTAACCGCAAGTCGTTAAGATAGATTTAGGGAAGGGTCTACATCAACTGTTATCAGATAGGGTTGGGCAGTAGGCTAGTTATCTGCCTCTATGAAATAGTTTTCACAGATACCTACGGCAAGTATGTCAGTTGGGTTTACGGTATTATTCTCTGTTTTCTCAGCCAACTTTTACTAAACATCATGTTGTCTCTGTCATCGTGAAACGATAGACAGGAACGGATTTTTTATGCAAGCGGGCTTACTAACTAATTTCTTACTACACTAATATAGTACTATCTGCCTAGCCTTTTCACAACTACGTTGGGGTCGGCTACCAGTCCAACCGGATGCAGCTAAATAACAGTGTTTTACACAGAGCGACTGCCTATCTGTTGACCTCCGCAATCCAGTAACTGGGTAATAACTAATACCCCTTGGTAAGACTGGTTGTCAGACTTTTGGGCTTCTGACGACTCATACGTCTGACGACTTGTGAGTCGTCAGTGTCTTGTGAGTTATAAGTGTAACGACTGTTAACATTCGTTACACTTACAAGCCCGAAAATCTATGAAGTCTTTGAAAGTCTATGAATGACATCGAAGATCCATGAATGACAGCCGCGACCAACAGCTTAACGTGCTTTTTGAGGCACGGTGGGGTCTTAGAATGTAAAGATGATCATGGCCACCCATCCGCGGACCAACCGCGGCAAGCGTAGCTTAGCCTTATCGATCGTCCCGTGAGGCTATTTTTACTTAGCCACAAGGCCTGCAGTTCTCTTTCTTACTCCACTACGGTAATCTAATATTATGAGTGGTACTTCAATATCCAGCAATAGTAGGTACCTTTAACGACACCAAACAATCCCGTGTAGTGTGTAGGCATATCGTTCTTAAAACTGTTGTTACAATTTTATTAATAACATTTACGGGGAATTCTTACATAACATGTGAATGCTTACAACATTATTTCTGATTTAATAGTATTAGTTATGTACATAATGATTAATTATAGATAAAGTGCGTGTCTTATGAAGTTATGACATTATATTCATTACGCAGTCGCACGCAGAGCCAGAGTATTTTTTTATTTATTTATTTTATTATTTATGTACACACAGTAAAATACAAAAAGATACGACATAATTAAAATATGAGTACAAAGGTACTGCTTATTTCTTAAGAAATTTCTTCCAGCAGACCTGCGAAAGGAGAAATGAAAAAGAAATGTAGACAATAGTGTGTGAGAACAAGAAGAGAAAAAACATGAATATGCGAAGTCTAATTTAATACTTTTAATTTATATACTTTTAAGGGTTCCGTTCCCCAAAGGCAAAAACGGAATCCTTATAGGGATCACTCGTGTGTCTGTCTGGCTGACTGGGTGTACGTCTGTCACAGCGCTCATAGCCAATTTGCTCCGAATCTACTGGACCTATTTAGTTGTTTGGTACACTTATGAATTTCTGTATCCCAAACACGGACGTGTAACGTAAATAAATGACTTTTGAATAAGGGGGTCAATTTTCGGGGACAAATTGGAATATTTAAAAAATAAGTTTTGCATACTGAACATATCAAATGAAAGGGCTTATCGTGAGGATTAAAAAAAAAAAAAAGTTTAAAATATATTATACTTACTACTACTACTATATTTTAGAAAATTGATGAAAATTGACCATTCCGTTATCTCTGAAAGTACGCCGAATGGCTCTTCACTCATACATTACATGGTACTCTCGCAATATTGTGCGTATAAACTTATATATTTGCAGTTGGAATGTATGGGAGAACATGTTTTTCAACGACAATGTTAAGGTGTTCTTGGGATAAAATATATGGTAGATAACATATTCAATTATTCATCGTACGGAACCCTCACCACGCGAGTTCAACACGCACTTGTCCGGTTTCTATACTTATCCAGGTACTCTGGTTAAGACCTATTCTTATTCAGGTATTTACTTTGGTTGTGAAAAGAGTCTCGGACTACCATTAGCCATGTGCCAAAGTTTATCCACGTTATTCACAGGAAATGATAAAAATCCTAATGGAAATCACGAGACATTCATAGTGCTACTCATGTGTCGTGAAAAAAATGATTGATGTTAGTTTATTAGTATCTAGAAATCGCAGCAATACTAGTACATACATACATCATTTAACTGTCGTCCTACTTTCAATAATTAGGTATCTACTTACATACCTAGAAACTGCAATCATAAACTTTTTACCTATTTGCCTACATAGCTAAAGAATATTTGTTTTACTATTTACACTTTAACTCGCAACAATTTGTTCTAGCTAGCAAATACTATGTTAATTGGGTTACAAAGTTATTTCATTACTCATTATTACGTTACCATGTCAAAAATTAATTAATTGCTTAATAGCAGTCTCGGTTAATGATCGTCATGAAATCGTTTAGGAACTCTATTATGGTTAACTTCTCAACAACTAATGGTGTATTTTTTTGTTCTCACATCGATTAGTTAGTATTTTGTTTTACTTCACCAACTCTTACGTAAGTACTTATACCTAATTACTAATATATTTAATGGATGTTTAGTGGGACCAAGTTACAATACTTGTTCCCACTAAACATTGTGAATACTTAAAAATAAATATTTAATTGGTTTTAAGAATGAAGTGTCTGACTTTCTAACACCAAGGCTATTCTTTAATTTCAATTGTCTAATTATTCTACAAAGTGTTTATATATTAATTGCAGTTATCCACTGGTAGGTCTGTGTGCGAAATAAAAATGTCTTGACAGGTTAATTAATAAGGTATTTCCGTAATTCTGAATTATAGACCGAAGTTGTAACACGCATAGGCATTTTCCGTTGTTGGTAGGAGGTAAGTAGGATAGCTTGTTTTTTTTGGTACTTATTTGGAACCAATTACTTATGTGCCTATAAGAAAAACATTGTGCAAGCTGATCTGTTTACTCAGGCTTTCTTACAATAATCCGTTCCTATAAAAATATCTAAGTAAGTATATTTTACCATCCATTCTAATATTCTATTCTAAATGCGAAAGTAACTCTGTATAGATCTTACCTTTCACGTCTTAAAGGTTGAAGCGTAGTGCGTAGCGGGCGAAGCCGCGGGCAGAAGTCTCCAATAAATAAAGTCTCGCGTAGCCTCACATAGCCTCGCGTAGCAGCGCGTACCAGCACGTAGCCGCGCGTAGCTGAGCGTAACATACCGTAGCCGCGCGTAGCCACACGTAACTATACGTAGTAGTGCGTAGAGGCGCGTATCTTCGCGTAGCATCCTGTGCGGCTTAGGGAATTCCATCCTTACTAGTCACTAGGTGACAATGACTATATAGCCTCTCTTTGCTAGGTGTGTGTGTGTATCCAATAGGTGACATATTTTTTTTTTTTACAGGAATATACCTAATAATTAGAATACAAACCTCAAATCAAAACTTCAAACAGTCTAAATCTAAAGAATAGACAATAAAATTTAATCATTAACATTATTGTTCATGTTCATGGTACGATAGTTTCTCACCTTCGTGCACCTTCACGCTGCGGATCTTCATAACTTGCATAATTTAATTTTAGCAACACTTCAGACGTCAGCCAATATAATCGTTAGCCTAGAAACATGCAGTGCTTGGAACCGCACTAATTTTTAAGTCATGTTTACCTAAAAGTTTTATGAAGTTAACTGTTCTTTCCCAAAATGAAAAAAATGGGCAAATTGAATGGCAAATTGAATCGCGATTCTCGTGAGAAAATCGTAGGAAAATCCGCGGCCATGTATGATAAAATAAATTTTAATCTTCTTTTTATAATTATTAATATAAGCACCTAGGACAAACTAAGGTAGAAAGACTATATAAGTAATACATGGGGGCTGAACTCTCTATATACCTAAAATAATTAAGGAATCAAAATCACTTCCAACTTTTAAAAGACTATTAAAGCACCACCTGAATAATATTTGAATTGTAAGTTTTTACCGTTTTTCATAACTTAATTTTAGTTTATACCAAGCGAAACCGTCGCTTATCTTAATTATTATGTTTTTTCTCCTAGAAGTGAATAATTGTATTCTTTTTGAGTGAAATAATAAATTTCCGTAATTATATCATTCTTCTGTACGTGTGTTTTTCACCTAACTCCTCCTAAATGGCTGGACCGATTTGGATGAAATTTTGTGGGTATATTTGAGTGGGTCCCTCGATAGTTTGAAAATACAACTGAACCTGGTAGGTGGCGCTGTTCGGGCAGGACAACATCTGCCGGGTCCGCTAGTAATTATACTTATAAAAAAATAATAGTCTCGGGATAATAGTCCGTCAGTTATGTTATCCAGCATATGACATGACAGAGCACTTGCTCATTGAAAATAAAAATGAGAAGACCGGCAAACAAACGTAAATACATAAATTAAAAAACGTATGAAAAGAATATGCATTAGGTAGTTTATAAAAATAATGTATGAAACATGAACAAAGTGACAACAAATTGGAAATAGATTAGCTATTGATCTCAAACACCTGGCAAGAAATCAATTCAATGGTGAGAAGTCGTTTCTCTGCTTATGTTGGTAGGTACTTCGGAACTTGTTACTATAGCAAAAACAATTTAATAAAAATTGGTACTTATCTACATGAGTAGATAAGTTATAATTGACAAAAAAAACTTTATCGAAAAAAAAACAAATTATGAGTTACTTAGGTCCCACTCGTAGTTGGACAATTTTTCATTTAGGGACCACGGGCACTTGTTAGCCCCGACCACAACTGCACGACCGGCCGCAATATTACAACAAGAAAGCAGGACTGGTTGCCTGACCAGTTGCGGCCAAGTTGTCTTCTGTTCGAGTTTCAGCTGCCAAGATTGCGGCCGGTCGTGAAACCAGTTGTAGTCTTGGCTGAAAAGTGCGCGAAGTCCCTTAAATAACAGGTGTCAGGATTGCCATTATAAAGTTACAAGTTACTCCAAATGTAGTCCTCATTGAACATAACGAGTATAAAAATCACTGTAACAAAAATCTGCTGTTCCATTTGTGTTCACTTAAATCAACAAAATGTATGGAACAGCTGATTTTTTTTCGCGATTTCAAGGTTGGTCCCATTGAAAAAGTTGTCCAAAATGATGAGTACAATGACCCCTTTTCGGGTTTAGCATAAACAAAAAATAATGTTGTAGAATACGCACCTGAATCCGAAAAGTCGAGGTGGTGCCTCTGCCTTGGGTTCGAACTCAAGACCTATGACCTGGCAGTCTAACAGTCTTATCATTAGGCTATCACTGACCTCAAAAAAAAAAAAAATCTAAATGGCTGCAGTAGGGAAATGGTCAACCCGTGTTATGGCTTAGTAAAACGTAAGGGACCTTGTAAAAAGATGGCGAAATTCGGATAATTCTGAAGAATTCATATAATCATACATAAAGATATCTATCGCTACTTTAAGCCTTCTTCGTAAGTTCTCGCAATGTTTTGTAAGTAGATACCTAATAATTTGTTAGCGCGTTTTGCAACGGTGAATGATGTCGTAATAATTCGTCTGTCTAGTCTAGTCAGACCATAATAAGTTATTTAAAACATTTGCATTAGTCTCTGAAAACGATGTCTTGATAGAATATCTGGATTTTTTTCTATCATAACGGTAAATCTCTGCTACTTTGTGAGATAGGTAGGCAGTTATGTACTTCGTCAGCAATAATTTACTGATTGATATTAAGTACTTAATCATTATGTACACTAGGTATACCTACCTATTATACTTCTATAAATAAACATATTGTAAATTAAAGTCGCTTTTCGTGTCTGTCTGTGTCTGTGTGTCCGCGTTGTTCTTCTAGACTACGCAACTTTATTCCGGATGGTTTATGTGTAAGTTTAATAAATTAAAAACTTAGTTAAAGGACCTCCCACTGATGTTTTGCCATGCCAAGTAGTAAAAACGTGCACAGCAGGGGCGGGTTGCTAGTAGGATAGAGAACTTCTGAAGTAAACCCACCGAGACACTTTATAGCCGCAGATCTATCAAGCAACGAACGCGATAGTTCATACCCACGTATGAGTTATAATTTTAAAAATGTAGGAAGTCGGTAGATAACTAAACGTGTTGCGCGACATGCATGCAGTTAATATTCGTGAAGGACAGTTTTCCACGTTGAATGCGGGAACTAGGCCACATTTGGCGGCCTGGGAAATTGCTTGAACGCTTTGTGCTTTTTTTGTATGTCAGTATGAATAGGTAGTGTTGAGAATGCTGACTTAGGTAGTAAGTATTATTGAAACAACAATAGTTAAAATTATAGGTAGGTAGGTACCTAGGTACTGAACTGCCTGAACAAATATTATTTTAGTTGGTATTGATATCAGATACAATAGTTATGTCTCATTGTCAGCATTTAAACGCAGGTAGACCATACATAAGTTAACACGTGTGAATATTTTCTATACCTAAGTGCATATAAAAATCTTTTTTCATTTATTTTATTCTACTGGGTTAGCATTATTTAACTTTTATTAGTATGTAGATAAAGTAAGTTTACGATGTGATAGTGATGTGAAATGAAGAAAGTGTTTATGTTTATCGCAACAAAATTCGCCAAAAATACCTGTGCTTTATTATCGCTTATCACACTGAAAAAAAAAACTGAAATGTCAAATTACGATAACGTTTACGTTTAGTTTCGTTTGCTTACGCACGCCGCAAAGTAGTTTCAAACAGCTGTTTTCTCTTTTAGTACGGTACGCTGATGTAAATAATTGAAGAAAATGAACAGAAATTATAGTAGAAGGGTCGCTGACTTCCACGATGAACATTGCTGCGCGGGTAATGTCACCGGAAGCTTCCGGCGCAGCTCTTCATTGCGGCTGCGCGGGGAGAAAATGGTGCAGCGCTCGCCTTTGGCAACAAGGAAATTAATACCAATAATCACGGAAAATACACACCAGAAACAACGCAGCGATGTGCCACGACTCCAGGAGCCTGGCCATCGCCAGCGAAGCCATGTAAGCAACCTCTCATTTCTATTTTTCTTATCATTTAAGAAACATTACCATAGCGACAGCAGCCAAGCCACGCATAAGTTTAGTTTTTTATAACTTCGATAACCCAATAGTTTAGTAAAACAGTTTTATTTTGATAGTCATTTATTTAGAAACTGAAGTTAATCGAACATATTAGGTAAATGATTTTTAATTTGTCAAAAATAATAATAGCTACCCAGCAAGCATTTGTTTTCAAACAGTCTTGTTCTAAAAATAGACATCTTATGTATTTTTGTTTGACCTTGTTCTCATACAGCAATTTTTACTTTTCAGTCATTCAATTCAAACCCTCTACAGAAGCCAAAAAAATCCTGCTTAAAACCACAGGATAGCGGCTTAGACAGGAAGTTGAGTATGACAGACTCTGCTCACACTCCACCTGGCTCTCCAGAAGACCTGCCTGATGATGAATCACTCCATAGTTACGGAAGTGCTGCCACAGCTGCCTCTGTTGATGCAGGCTACGCACCATTCAATGGCACAACATTTAGTGGAAGATCCATGCGTTACGTGTTACACTGCTCATCACATGCAGGGCTCGCTGGGGAAGAATATCTAACACCCACTCAGCGAGCACAGAAACAAATTCGACGACTCAAAAATCTTCTAAGCCAAGCCAAGAAAGACCTAGACAAAAAAGATAGTGAAATATTCCAACTCACAAAAGAGGTTGTAGAATTACGACTGTATAAAGCATCAATATGTTCACCTGATGAAAAATCTAACTCTAGTGAAATAGTAACGATAAGGGAAAACGCTGATGAAGCTTCTATTGAACAAGAGAGCCCAAAACATGGGGATGCTTGTAGATCCTTTGACATCACTGATAGCCCATTATTCAAAAACCAAACACCAACCAGATGTCGCAATGAAATGCAAGGCTCATTCACTGACTCCGGTCATTTTGACGATCTCACAAATTCATCGTTACATTCCAAAGAATCTGTGCACATGTTGACACATGAGGCATCCTGTATGACTGACATTGGAGACGGAGATGAGGAGCGTCGTAGTTTAATATTGTATTACGAGAAGAAGATAGAAGATATAATAAGGGCTCATGTTGGAGAGACACAGGAACTAAAGAAACAGCATAATGATAAAGTAGAGTCGTTACTGCAGAAGTTGGCAGACGTGAACACAAGGTACTGTGAGTTACTGCCGAACTGTGAGCAAGCTAAGGAGAGGATCCACTCTCTGGAGAAGCAGCTGGAAGAGGTGAGCAAGCAGCTGCAAGAGGAGGAGACCAGGCATCGGGCCATCTACCTGCAGATGTACAACAAAGGTGTTGAGGCTGCTAAGTTTGACCTAGAAAAGGTAAGCCATATTCTACACTCTTCATCATGTGTGTCAAAGCTGTTAAACCAGCCGGGACATAACTTTGTAAAATATAGTTTGTAAACATACAATATAAACTTAAAACACCTGAATTGATATTTACCATCATTAATGCGTTTTGCAAAACATTGGAAGCTCTTTTAAAATTTCTTTGAATAGAAAAATAAAATACTTTTCAATAATAAGGTAACAACCAAATATAGATAACTAGGAATCCTCAGATTTTTCAATGTCTTTCAATTCTTATTTCTGTTCTTAAATTGAATCAGTTATTAAATAGTTGTGTATGTTAACATTTCCAGGATAATGCGCCTGGTACTTCACAGGGGCAAGTCAGCCGCGTGTCTGTAGAGGAACTACTGGAGCAGTTGCAGATTACTCAGACCGAGCTCGAGAAAGTTCGAGTGAGTTCCCTATTGTTATTCCTAACTAAATCACTACTTCGTACTACGAGTATCACATTGAAAAATTATCCAGCAATAGTTCAACTATTATATTCATTGATATTTTTTATTAATGGATATTTTTCACAGTGATAAACATTCTCACTATCCTGTTCTTAAATCACTCTCAAATAACATTTTCAAATAAACTAATATCAAAACTAGAAATAGAAGATTGAGTCACTGTTTTGAAATTGATTAACCATTTCAATTACGAATTAACCCACAGCATTGTACACGGATTTAGTGTTAGTGTGTGCATGTAGTGGCGATTAACATGTGCCAGCTTTAACGTGTAGTGCATTCCAGGACACGGCATTCACAGAGGACCGATCAGCAAAGTCACAAGTACTGCTAAGTGCAAAGGAGGCTGTTTCTTTATGGGTCCTAGGAGCTCGAAAGGTTGGATTTTTATACCGGACAAATGGCAGTACTGCTGAACACTTTATTATTTTTATTTTTGTATATTACACCCTGCTTACTACACAGGTTCTGAGAAATATTGATAAAAACTGTGTCTATGTTAATAAGTCTTAATTTTTTATGTTGAATATTATAGTATATTCATTAGAATGTAAATAAAATTCAGGGGTTTGGACTTGAGTTGTCTTGTAGGTTTTGTGTTCTCGAATTTATATTTTAACGTTTAATTCTGGGATAGGCAGGTTTAAGTTTTGTTTTCTATTTAATACTTTTCTTTGTAAATAGTTATATAGATTGTAGTGTTATTCATAGAAAGCTTACAACTTTTACTAATTCACTTTCTTTAGCAAGGCTTACTTTTGTAAAAACTAACCCGTTTTTGGTTTATGCTCGCCTAATCTTGGCTTCGCATGTTACCTATTTGGTTGAAACAGCCTCTTTTGGTTTTGGGTAATTAGGATCCTTCATTATTGTTTTTAAGTGGAAAATGTGAGGACAGCTGCATTCATTGGTTGTCTCACCTTTGAGAAATTTTATTATACTTACCTACTTGTTTATGTAATTTAAGGATGTCTGAACTATCCAATCAATGCACGTGTATTTACATTGTAGTAATTATGTAGATAGATCCTATGTTATTAAATAGTAACTTAATTTGTTCCTATATAAGTACATAATAGAATCAAGGAGTTTGTCATCACGCTAATCTTTTTTGGCTGAAATTGTGTCTAGGTTTATTAAATTTTGTACTAAACATTAATCTCGTCAACAATACCTATGTAAAATTATAATAGCTTTCCACTGTTAACGATCACGCTGCTTATTGCAAACTGGGCACACGATCCACGACGCAGCAATTACACGGTATTCAAAGAGTCTCCTCTACAAAACACTATTGAGTTATTGACACATCAATTGTGTTTGTAAATTGCATTTAATTGTTAACATAGAATTGAGGAATGTACAGAGATCTATAGCAGGAATCCTCAGCTCAGCCAAAATAAGTTTTGTGTTGGGTGACAGTAGGTAGAATGCATGCCCGTATACATTTTAGCAAAATGAAGAATCTCACAATACTTTGTTTATTACAGGCAATGTACCGTCGCATTGTCGAGTCGCAGAAGGGTAGCAAGACCAACGTAGATCCAGAAGTGACATTGCAATTCCTAAAATCGGCCATCTACTACTTCCTAACGGATCCCGAGAACCACCAGGGACACCTCAATGCCATTGAGAACATTCTTGGCTTCACTGATGCAGAAAAGAAGAATATACGCAAGGCGAGGACTTCATAGGAAAGACTGCTGTGATCGTGTGATATGACATTATTACTAGATAATTTTGTTACTATTTAGATAGGTCTTATTTTATTATTTGTCGTCTGGGACGAGAGGTAGCTCATATAGGTTACAATATAGTAACTAGTTGTGTGCACATTACAAGACGCGTACTCGCGTCTAAACGGCATAAGTTTGCACATAATCATAAGATTTCTTTTACGTTTTGTTTATTTTTAATGTTTGTTATTTTTGGTTGTACTAACATTTTTATTTGCTAGGTTTTAAACCGAATTTATTTTGTAGATTGTGATTTTTTTTATATTTAGTTCGTAAGCACCAAAGATCGAGTTTTTTCTGTAATAAAATCGTGCAATTTTGACTTTAAACATAAGCATAATAGTGGCAAATGTGCTACATTCCGTGCTGCTTTAGAATAAGTGTTATATACCTACTTAAAATTATTAAGTTCCTTTTGGTGTTGTTTCCTATCTTTTTACTATGCATGCTGGTCAGCATTTTATTTGATTTAGAATGGCTATGATAAAATTACAATTAAATAACTTAATAATCAACAACGGTCTATGTCAACATTTTAACAGCTAACTCCATTTCCAAAATAAAAGCTTGTGGGAAAAAGTTGTATAATAACAATTATATAAAATAAAAATTTCCCGAAGATTCTTATAACATGGAAATGAATAAATAATAATGCAAATAACTTTGAAGATAAATTTTAATGACGACATTAAGTAATATGTAATGTTGCATAGTTACATAGATAATAATTGTGCCTGTCTAAACCCTCTAAATTAAAACAGGTAGTGCAATAAAGGCCCAATTATTGTATATGATAAAATATCCATCCTTCATTGCACCATAAATCCATCTCGTAATTAAAATTGCGTTAGATTTATCTTCAATTGTTATTTGGGTTTACTCGAATATTGAAATGTGACGTATTTTAAAGTGATTTAGAACATAATCAATAATATTCTTGCCACACGTAATGTTGCATCTGTGATTAAATGTACCTTATAGTGATGACAATGCATAATAAATCTATTCACCTTTACTGTGGATAGGTACACTTCTTATGTTCCATTCGATAATTTATGTAAATATCTAAGTTTTACACTTCATCACCTATATACTCTTTTCAGTTTGGAATTTTCAAAAACATGTAAGTACTTACTTTGAGCATGTTTTTCCGTTAATGCCAAATTGGAGAGATTTAAAGCGACTTCTCATTTCTTTTTAGAATCTTGAGTATTTTTTTAGTATTAAAATATCGAATGGAATGATTTTGCATAATATATTGTTATACGCTATTTTTCTTTTACATGGAGCAAATATATGCAAATTAATTGTTGTTGCATCTTATCTTGCCTCTTTAATTTAGGAATGCGGATGCAGTGATAATGAGCTATTTTTAATAGCATTGTTAACGTCCAATAGTTATACAAATCTTGTACAATAGGTATTGTAGATTTGATTTATAGTTTAATTTACTATAGATTTTATCACTAGTAAATAAAATACATGACATTCATTACAAGGTAATAAAGTATTTCTGGGACATTAAGTTGCTTGCTTTGGTTCTCAATTATATGGTAAATTGATAATTAATTGTTGTCATTTCACTCCTCTTCATACATCTTTCATATTATTAAGACCTTCCTGTCTCTCCTACTAACATGAAAATATATTTTCTGTCTGTCGTCCACGACTTTTTGAACCAAATTGAAACTATAAATTAATCGTCACCAAATAGTGTGAACGCGCCCTTTTTCCTATCCATGCGGATTTGTCCGCGTCTGTCTGGCCCGTAAGCGCGCCGCTCTTCATACATACGCGGCCACTGGCGGTGGATAACCTTATCTCAAAGGGCATAAAGGTGAAAAGTGGTCGGCCGCTATTGTCCGCGGTTGTACCGAACCGTTTCATTCCGAGGCGAAGCAGATCAGCACCGGAAATCGGACCCGAAAACCCGTTTCTTTATGCATGCACCCTAAATGGCGAGTTTTTCTCATTAGGCACCTACAACCGAGCCACTTGCCATTCTAATAAAATAAAAGGCAATTTTATCAAAAAAGGTATCATTTTATTGTACAATTAAGATCATACGTAAATTATTGGTAGTAAAACTTATACAAAATTAATATCAAAATTTAAAGCTAGCACAGACTTAGTAAAAAGAAAATACAAATGTCTTATACAAACGTGAGTCTTATTATAGCTGCCAGGTGCATAACTTTCGCAGATCAACATTCAATACTAAATACATAGTAAAAAATAAGTGGCGATGTAATTGTCCACATCATCAAAATATAGCCTCACAATAAAAACTGGTATCACAACCATATCTTGTACACAAGTTCTATGGACAAGCAACAGATTCTTATTGCTCAATTAATCGTAAATATAAAGATTTAACATTGCTTCATTTCATATTTTTGATACAATAGATGTATGATACGAAACTTGATTCTTACATGCTAAAAGTATTTCAGTCAATTCCAATGAAATATATCGAAGAGCTATTTTTATGGCACATGTACTGTCGAGGTCATGGATATCACAAAAATGCATTGTCATGGATATTGTAAAATGGGAGAAATATAAAACATTACTCCTTAGAGATTCTGATCAGTCTTTGTTTCCTTACCTTCAATGATAAATCACAAATTAATATGCCCCATAAAATTCAAACCCTTTTACTAAAATAATAAAGGGCTAAATGAGTGCTTCTTTCTCCGTTTTACAGTCAGCAGTCGTTTGGGCATATGCGATTCTAATTTGAACTTTTATCCTTACATCTAGTTAGTGTAAATTACTATAAGTAAACATTTCACAGATACTTCGCATTATAAGTATCAATGTTTCCATACTGCTATGCATGAGTTGCAAATTTGGATATTTATCACGATATGGCTGGTATCAGTCGAAGCTGAATTTGACCTCCTCGCGGGACGGATCATTGTTGGCGGCTACTGCTTGCAGCCAGTAGCGACTTATTTGGCTCTCGATGGAGGGCGTGCTCTCCTTGCGAGTGCTGGCGGCGCGCGCCTTGCGCTTGGCCTTGCTGTGCTTGGGGCGGCGGCGGCCTACCTTGGTCTTCATCTCGGCTATCTTGACGGACAGCTGGCTGTCGAGCGAGTTGCGGCGCGATTCCACAGACACGTGACGCAAGCTGATACTGATCTGAGAGTCCTGAGAGTTGCGGCGGTCCGGCGTGGAGCTGAGCGAGTGATGCGTGTGCGTCGGCAGCACGAGCGCGTCGCGGCGCCGCACGAAGCGAGGGAGGGTCGCCGCCCACGATGACGACAGTTCTCCACTGGAATTAAAATCTTTTATTAGTCTATTTTTCATTGAGAAAGTTAGTGTGAAAACCCTCACTTCACCAATAACATGAAGAAATGTACCCAATATAGACTGGAAGCGAAGGTCGGTATTGTGGCGTAACTTGAGAGGGCTTTATGTCCAACAGCGGACTACGACAGGTTAAATTGATTGAGCTGACTCATGAGAAAATTAAATACCATTTTACCATTAATTAACATTTTTAAAGTAGCATGTAGTTCGAAAAAATGTTTGGTGAAATTTTTGTTTACATAATATTAGAGCCTCGCCTCACCTCTCATGTTTAGCATCGTCCGGGTAGTCAGCAGGCGAGGTGGGGTCGATGCAGAGCCCTACAGGGTCCTGTCTCGACCCACCCAGGGATATCGACAGGCGCCCCCTCGCGGCGAACTCCCCGCGGCGTCGGTAGGCGCGCGCGATGAGCTCGTGCTTGCGCGCGCGGCGCGTCACCTCCGCTTCCACGGAACAACCGCATTTCCTGTATAAGAAAAATAAGGGTTATTTTGCGATGATTTGGTAAAGGTGTTACCCATGGTCGTTATGGCAGATTTTAAATCCATACAACTATCAATCGGTGGTCTAGTCAGTGCCCTGATTTAGAAAAGTTAGGCAGAGTACACGATTTACGAACAGTAATAAACTTAGAGTTAATAAAAAAGTTTTAGCTCCTATTTCGTTTCTAGGTTACTTGCTGTTATTACAGCCTGGAGTCCGGATCTGTGTGGGTTATATGTCAAGAGGCTCGTTCTCTATTAATTCCCATGACTTAAACATTACTGGCGTACACCTCTGCCTTCTCGAATATAGGCGTGATCTGTGTATTTATTACCGACTTCAAAAAAGGAGGAGGTACTACGTTCGGATGATTGTTTTTTTTTTTTTTTTTTTTATGTATATTCACCGATTACTCCGCCGTTTGTGAACCGATTTTAAAAAATATTTTTTAGTTCGAAAGGGTATACTCCCGAGATGGTCCCATATAAATTTTATTAAGTTTGCTTGCGTAGTTCTTGCGCTAGCTTCAATATTACGTATTTTTCCCACAGTCTATGTAGACGATATCATTATTAGACTCCTTCACTGTTATTTACATAGCAGGTAGTAACTTGTATGGGGTAGGTACCACCACTAAAAAGTGAAAAATAAAAACTTTTTCCAAAAAAAACAACCGACTTCAAAAAAAAACACTAAAAAAGTGAAAAATAACTTTAATTTCGGAAGTCGGTGGCAAAAAACGAAAATTAAAAAGCAAAGACACCGACTTCCGAAATTAAAGTTATTTTTCACTTTTTTAGTGTTTTTTTTTGAAGTCGGTTGTTTTTTTTGGAAAAAGTTTTTATGTATATTGTAGTTTCTTCTAGTAAAAGAAAAATGGTGATTGCTTATTTGTACCACACCTTGCCAAGTAGCGCCTCCAGCCGGCGGCGGCGGCGGGCGTCCAGGTCCACGACGCCATGAGCGCGCCGGCCGCGAAGCAACACAACAGGCGCAGCTGGAGCACCGACACCGACGGCCGCGCGCCTGGTGAACACTCCTTCTCCGTCGCTTTTAGAGCTTCTAGGCGGCAGCTGTGGAGCAACAGTTATTGTTACAGATTACAGACGTAAAAGTTGAGAAAAGTCAAGGATAGTCACTCTGTAAGAACAAATGGTGGTCAAAATCAAAGAAATTTTCTGTAATAAGAAATTTAAAAAAACACGGCCTCTTCACGGGACAAACTAAGGACGAGATTGATAAAACGATTGCACATACTTTGGCATATATCACCACGCTTCTCTTGGACTTGTGCGAAAGTGGCAGAAATAATGCTAAGCCAAATTAAGTGCTAACATTTATTAATCTCGCCCGTGTTTCATAAATAAAAATAAATGCCGATGCCGATTCTTTAGAAATTCGTTGTGGATTCCTTCCAGTACATAATATACCTAAATAACCGATACGATCTTATGCATTTTGGTAACTTACATAATATTCTTCTTAAAAGATTCCTTCCACAGGTCAGCGTTCCTGAACTCGTAGATATGACAGGCGAAGGTGACGCAGATAAAGACGGCGACCAGCGCGGCAGTGAGCGAACATCGTGTTATGGTCTGACGGATCTTATTGGCTGCGCGCGGAGATATGACATCCTTACTTGAGACGCGCACCGCGATCAGGGAGAACACTCCTAAGGGAAAAATACAGTTTTAACGACCAAGCAGTTTTGCATTCAGGGTCACATTGCCGTTACTAGTTTATCCTCAAGTACTCAAAAGCTGATGGCGGCTTTGATCCGATTATATATATATATTATATCAACCGCAATTTAGTGCCTGTTAGTGCCATTTTTAATGATATCAGTATGACTATTATGACTAAGTAACAGTTCAACCAACCTCTAAGTAAAAAGTATCCGCCCAATGCTAGTACAACAGACAGCGGCGCCAGTAACAACGCAGCCCTCATCGGGTGGTTGACGTAGCCCACGAAGCAGATGCCGGTCACACTGCTGCCGTCCACCTCGCCGAACGCCATCGTCGCTATAGTGAGGATGAGGGGCAGCGACCACGCGACCAAGTGGAAATATGCTGCTTTCTTGTCTATGCGGTCTTGGATTTTTCCTGTAGGATAAGAAAATATTTTAGAATTTACCTATTACAAAGAAAAGAAAGAAAGAAAAGTATTTTATTCGGGACACGCACAGGAAAAACAAATATAATAAAAAGTAAGTCCTTAATTATAATAAAAAAAAGAATAATTAAAATAAAACTAACAAAATACTTAAATGACGACCTGTGCGAGGCCAAAGAGGCTCAAATCTCAGCATAATGCTGCGATATTTTAAAAATAAATACCGCAGCGCTGGTATTCTGATAGGGCCCGCTGTGATGCCATAACAGTGATTTAAAACACAAACGAGTAGTAAGACAAGGATATTTGTTTCGCAACTCTAATCAAGTTTAAAAAGTTCATGTTTTTATTTAATAACTAGAAGTTTATGTATCTGTAGATTTATGTAAAAGTGGGTATTGTATCTGTAGAAGTGCGTATTGTATGTAACCCAAATACCCGCGAAATTACGCGTTTCTTTTTTAGATTTTTAATTCAAAGCTATTCATCATCTGCCTAGCCTTTTCCCAACTATGTTGGGGTCGGCTTCCAGTCTAACCGGATGCAGCTGATTAATTAATTCAAAGCTATTCGAATATCAAAAAATATTGGGCTTAGGTCTAAATGGGAAGGCGTAAAAATTGTTTCGCTGTTACAACGTATAATAGACTAGCTGTGCCCCGCGGTTTCACCCGCGTAGTTCTCGATCCCGTAGGAATATAGGGATAAAACGTATCCTATGTCCTATTCCATGTCATGGTTTACCCGTGTGCCCATCCTCTCCTCTCTAGAGCAGGGAACGTCGCGACGGCAGAGCGGCGCGGCGCCGCGCTCGCGGCGTCGTACGGTTCGCGCATTGCATTTTTATACGCGTGATAACTTCGAAATTAAATGTCCGATTCGTATGAATTTAAATGTAATTTACTGCTACATAAATACCCTTGATGTTAAAACTATTTATTTGAATAAGAATCAATATTATGTTGATAAAACTCCTTCGCAAATAATGCATTAATTTCGAAACAATTTGATTTCCATAAAAAAGGTTATAGTGAGTAAATCTTAAAAGATAGACATATGCTGTCGCGGACTTTTTTTTTTGAACTTTTAAAGAGGAACATTTTCATCATACATGATATTTGCGTAACCGTTTACGCAGCGCACGAAACGGAAGCTCTCAAAAAGGAAGATATTTTCCCGTTTTTGCAACATTTTTCATTTATGCTCAGCTCCTATTGGTCGTAGCGTGATGTTATATAGCCTATAACCTTCCTCGATAAATGGACAATCCAACACAAAAATAATTTTTCAATTCCAACCAGTAGTTCCTGAGATTAGCGCGTTCAAACAAAAAACTCTTAAGTTTTTTATATATGACTAGCTGTGCCCCGCGGTTTCATCCGCGTAGGTCTCGATCCCGTGGGAATATAGGGATAAAACTTATCTTATGTCCTATTCCAGGTCATGATCTACCCGTGTGCCCATCCTCTCCTCTCTTCTCTAGAGTAGGGAACGTCGCGGCGGGGAGGCGCGGCGCCCGGCGTCGAACGGTTCGCGTATTGCATTTTCATACTCGTGATAACTTCGAAATTAAACGTCCGATTCGAATGAATTAAAAAGTATTTTACTGCTACATAAATACCCTTGATGTTAAAACTATTTATTTGAATAAGAATCAATATTATGTTGATAAAACTCCTTCGCAAATAATGCATTAATTTCGAAACAATTTGATTTCCATAAAAAAGGTTATAGTGAGTCAATCTTAAAAGATAGACATATGCTGTCGCGGGCTTTTTTTAGAACTTTTAAAGAGGAACAATTTCATAATACATGAGATTTACGTAACATAAGCCGTTTACGCAGCGCACGCAACGGAAGCTCTCAAAAAGGAATATTTTTTCACGTTTTTGCAACATATTTCATTTATGCTCCGCTCCTATTGGTCGTAGCGTGATGTTATATAGCCTATAGCCTTCCTCGATAAATGGGCTATCCAACACAAACATAATTTTTCAATTCCAACCAGTAGTGCCTGAGATTAGCGCAATCAACCAAACAAACTCTTCAGCTTTATAATATTAGTATAGATTATATATATAGATTTTTTAGCAGTACTATGAAGGTAACTTAAAGAAAATCTTGCCCGGCTCTTGCAAGCACTATGCTCAGCTAAGTAGTGGACAAAATATTACATGATAATAAGAATAATGAACTTACCTAAAGCCCTGAAGCTCATGTGCCATGCATATGTGAATATAACGAACCACACGCAAGCTGCCATCATGAAGTAATACACCTGAAAACAAAAATAAATAAGTTTACTAGTCCAGTTTTTTCGTAATTCAAATTCAAATATTTTATTTCAGATAATCATCCATAATAATAAATCATGGACCACTTATATCAATATTTAGTATTGTTATATTTGGAAATCTTTCGTAGTAGCCCGAAGTCGGGGCTTGGACCCAGTTACTGATAATAGGCTCGTCCCCTATTACAAGGGATTGAAATATAACTGGCAAAGTTAGGGTTTACAAATCTGTCTACTGCTTTGACGAACACATAATAATAATTATTATTTACCAATACGAAGACGACGACGCATGACAGATTCTCCTCCGCAGAAGGTTCGCCCTGCCGTCTTGTGCCGTCCTTTGAGCACACGATGTCATCTCTAGATCCTACGCCAAACTGAATGAGCCATCTGCAACAAGTTATAATAAGTCAGCAATATCACTTACACATACAAGTATTGTGTCAAATATAATGGAGATGTGTTTTCCTTAATAAAGGAACATAAGTTAGTACACTTAATAACAAAACTCCCACTGATCAGAAATTTAGCACAAAAGCGTTTAGGCGCGACTTTTAGCAACAGTACTTTTGATTCGATGATTTGTTAGGCCGCCGGCCGTTTCTATTGTTCCAAAGTGTATTTTTATTATTAATTGCAAACCTAATATGCACTAGGTATGACCGGTAGTTTCAAATGATGTTTTGAAAGCGATTTCAATGTTTGTATTCATCACATCCAACTAGAGCGTAATACCTATCGAATATAAACAATGAGACAATAAAAATACGGTTCAAACTATTGTTGTTACTTTTGTTCATGCTTAAAGTGTTCATGACATAATAACATCAAAATGATGACAAAAATGTTTTTGTGTGTTTGAAAGTCAATGTTTCAGAAAAAAAAAAAAAAATGATTTGAAAATTTCTATAAGTTCGTTGAGCGATTTTTGGTAGGAGGTAAACCTAGTTATGGATTCGCTAGTACTTTACTGTATAATATAGATGGCTCTAATACCAATTTTAAGTCTTCACTTCTGACGGCAGGCCAAAAAATAGGCAGTCAACATGACTGCCTATTTTTTTAAAGAATAACTTGAAACTTCGCGACTACGCAAGTCTTTAAGAAAGATATAAATCTGTGAAGAGTGGGTTGTACTTCCACCTTATACAGAAGTTATCACACTTACCCCATAGAAGCGACGGCGAAGCACACGTTGATATAGAAGATGACAAGCGCAGGGTACTTGTTAGCGCTGCGCCAGTCGATTAGGAACGTAGCGACAGTCAGCAGATTGAGAGCCAGGCATACGCCCGCGCCCCACGCCACCAGACGGTGGATCTGCTGGTGCTCGTCTTCAGTATACAGCGGGTCACGACATGGAAGACCGCACCCTGATATGCCTGAACAAGAGAAGCAAAATATTAGTCCCACCTAAAATAATCAGGTCAAGGTCCAAATTAACTCGCACAACTCACCTTCGTAAAAATGCAGAGGTTTGTCAGTATGTATAAGGGGCGGCAGACATTTCCCACTCGTATTAAACTTTAACTCCCTCACTGCGTTCTCGCATCTCGAAGGAAACAACGTCGCATTACATTTCAGAAAGGACGGAAAATATGAGGTATTGTACAATATAGAACAGGGCTCCATGGTAATCTTGCACATTTCATAAGAGGGCAAATAAACCATGTCATTGCCCAGAACTCGATCGCACTTTGGCATAAAAGTGGAGCAAAGCAAAGGCTGTATTACAGCCCAGCAGTTTGGCACGTTTATCAGTTCTCTATAGAGTTCCAGCTGTGTCTGGATTTGGTACTGATTATCATGAAACGTGAGATGAACGCTCGTATTGGCGTAGGGCAGCTTGGTGCCCAAGCAGCTCGTCCTGTTGAGTGGCTCACATCGAGCTCGCCGCACGCAGCTGTTCAGCTTTATCTGCGGCTCCGGGAACCATTGTGTACTTTTGTCTGGTTTAATCAGTCTATAATTCGGCGTGCCGTTTATTATTTCAAGGCGTTCTGTAGCATTGTCGCTCATATCTGTTATAGCGTTTTTGTGGCCACCATTGTCGAATTGGCTCGCTCGACATGTTAATATCAGTAACAGCCAACTCAACCATCGCCAAGGGGTCATCTGGAACAAAAGAAACTAACGTTGACTATATGTGACTAGCAATCACATCAGGACAAAAAGTAAAAAAAAAAAATTAAAACTACATTTCATTTCTCAACAATTCTTTATTAGGTTGACGACGGTATCAAATGAAACCCTTTCAATTTTCAAAATTTTATTCATTGAACATTGTTGTTTTCATTCAAATCCTATGTTTACTTAGTTGAAATATAACTAATAAACCAACTCCGATGATTGTCCAAGGGAAAAGGGTGTCTGGTGTGGCAAGTGAGTCAGTACATTGTAATAAAATATTTTACGATCTATAAACATTTCCTGGCTTGGTGGTCCCTATACAAGTTGTTGGTAGCTCATTATTCTTCGAACAACGAACATACCAGAACAATATTTCAATGAGGCACAGTAGACAAGAGACTGTGTCACTTTGGAGATGGCTGTGCCTTAGTCTGCGATAATCTGATGTTATTAACATGATTTAATGCACCTATAGATGTATTTGATTAGGTATGCAAATGGTATTGGGTTAGTTATAATTTTTGGGTATTAGGTTCATAATAATTTGAACATGATCATGTTTCATGTGAACAATTAAACTTTATAATTTGCTAAGTCAAAACAGAAACCAACATCAAGCCTAGATACAGGCTTTAATTATTTTGTCGGATAAATCAACATTAAATTTCTCTCAATATCTTTAAATATAAAGTACTAAAGCCAGTAACGGTGGAAAATAAAACAGCTTTTCTTTAGCATTTAGGCACTAATTTTGAATGGCTATGTGTCTACCTCTACATGAACTTTACTGGTGCATTAAAAACATTCCCGTTTTTTATGAGAATAAGAAGAATGGCTTCTGATTTTCATAAGAGAAATATCCATGTGACCAAAAACTTTTATTGCCCATTCATCCATAAAACTATGAGAAATTTCTGTGCATCAAGATTATCTTTATTCATAAGGATCACAATTTGATTAGATGTACTACGTCTTTATAAATTCATCATAAGTTCTAGATAAAGTAAACGCTATTAAAAAATAATCAATAAAATAACAGAAAGGGTTTTCCAAACAAAAAAACTAGCACAAGCCTAACAATAACAATAATTGTAATCATGTACTGACAGTCACGAAAAGGACAGGATAGCCCTTGGACGGAGGGTGTTATTTATTTATTCATCATTTATTTGAACCCCATGTATTTCAAAATATATTTTTTACAATTGGAAATCGGGTAAAACTTTATTCGTGATTCTTTATTTCTTTATTATTGACAAAACAAATTCAAAAAATACCAGGCTCTTACTATAAGAATGATGAAGATGTCGAGATGATCGCACGACGAGTATCAGCCGGACGTAAAGTGCAAGTTTCTACGACCTGCTTCTGCGCCCGACTCCGCACTGGATGCGATTCTTGTCCAAATAATTACCTGATGTCATAACAAAAAATATGTAAATTTTTGGAACAACCGTATTAACTTACAACGAAACTGATTAACTTACCAATGGTTCCAGCAATTTGGGAGAAAACACACCTGTACAGAAATCTTACATTTTGTGACATAATATAAATTTTATTATGTGTTTAGCTTATGAAAATAAAATACAAGGCGTAAATAAAAATTATGTACAACCTTTTGCATCAACATCACTGTATTGTCTTAACACTTTCGAAACACGACTCGAAGTATCGATTGTAACGTAAGAAATTCATAATAAAGTCTATGTATTATAATATTAAGAACAAGAAGACGGCGGTGTGCTAGTTAGAGACGGGCTTTCCGCCTCTTCTAAAGTTCCTGTTGGCGCCGCCGCCGCGCCGCCCTCGCGAGCTGCCGCGCGAGCCAGCGTTCCCTCTCCAGTTGTTCCGCCCGCCATGTCCGTTCATGCCGCGCCCTCTGCCACGTCCTTGACCACGTCCTCTATAACCGCCATCCCATCTCTGATTTCTCATGTTATTGTTATTGTATCCATCATCTCCATTATTATCCTCATTATTATAGTTTTCTTCATAGTTTTGATCATATGATGAATCTTCGTCATGGTAATCCTCATCATTCGGTGAGTATGGTTGATTATCATACCCAGAATCGAAATGAGGTTTATTAAATCCATTATCAGGAAATGGTGGACGTAGTGGCATGTTACCCATTGGTGGCATGTTGCCCATGGGCGGCATGTTACCCATGGGTGGCCTGTTACCCATCATGCTGGCTATGTGTGGTGGCGGAGGCATGTGCATTGGACCCATGGGACCAATCGGGCCCATTGGAGGCCGAGGACCCATTGGACCCATTGGTAATGGTGGACGCATCATGTTACCCATAGGGGGAGGCATATTATTCATAGGACCCATATTATCCATGTCAGGCCCATTGTTAAAACCTTGTTCATCATCTTGACTATTTTGTTCATTAATATCCATGTCATTATCATAATAATCATTATCTTGATCATAATTGTCATAATCCTCCTGTTCATTATGCTCATCATCAGGGCCATCATTTTCATTTTCAGGGTCAGGATATTCAAATGGTTGGAAGTTATCTTCATCTGCATCATCTTCTAAGTGAGGCATGACATCATGTAACTCTTCTATTTCACCTGAAGCTATGTATTTTTTCAGTGCCAAAGGTCCGTCTGATATAGCTTTCTCCAATTTTGACCCAGGTTCTACTCCAATCAGTTTACCATAAATGAAAATTGCTGATGGTGTTATTTGTTGAAGAGGTATAGCCCCTGGTACAGATTCAACTAGAGCTTGAGTCAAAGCTTCAGTTGCAGCATCATCAGTATTTGGTCCATGGTTCCATTGAGCTTGGAAATTTCTAGGAATAGGTTTGCTGTACGGTACCTTCTTAACCTTTTTCTCAAAGTCCATCGGGATTAATGTGGTATCCAAATCCAAACCTGGAATGACTTTGTCAGTATCTGTGGAAAATATTTCCACTTTATCTTCAGGACCCATACCAGGTATAACTGCTGGTTCTTCCAAGTCATGGTCATCCTGAACACCAGGCGGCAATGTATTCAAGTTATACTTGTCTCTCATGAGATCTCCAGGACGGTTACGAGTCCAAAACTTTGATGTATGGTCATTGGAACCTGAACATAAGATGTGACCAAGAGGATGCCAAGCCATCGTCCAGACAATAGATTCATGAGCTCCTTCAATACAACCAACCTCTTTATCAGTACCAACATTCCAAAATAAGATGGCTCCATCAGAACCTCCAGAGCAAAACAATCCCTCATGAGTAGGATGCCAAACCACACTAGAGGCTTCTTTCTTATGACCTCTAAATATTTGTAACTCTGTGCCTAACTTACGAATATCAAATAATTTGAGTAAATGGTCACGAGATGCAGTGATCAGCCAGTTACCATTATCATTCCATTTCAGATCCATCACAGTAGACTTGTGTGCATGAAGGGTAGACAAGGCTGTCCCGGACTTGGGATCCCATAACTTTATAGGTTGCTGATTGTCTTTACTTCCCGACACAATGAGTGCTTTTGTAGGATGCCACTGGACACATTTGACATCTGCACCATGTCCTCTCAATATTCTCTCTTCTTGACATCTATAGAAATCAAATATTCTCAATGTACCATCATCAGAACATGTAACAATTTTAGAATCACTAGGACTAAAACTAATACCTCTAACAGCTTCTTTGTGAGCCTGGTACATCTTAACATTGTTCATATTACTTTGCCAATACTTTATAAATCCTGAATGATCCCCCGTGACCATCCAGCCTTCGCCATGGGACCAAACCATAGACCTTACAGGGGAATCGTGAGCTTGAAGAATTGTTTCAAAATTAAATGTCAGTCCATTCCATAATGTGAATTCTCCAGATGAAGCGCCAGTAATTAAACGACGGCCTTCCGGTGTCCAAGCCACAGCGAATATTGGACATCTCATTTTATTAGTAGCAGTTTTAACAAATCGGGTTGTGACGGCATTTATTGGATTATCGGGATACGAGGGTGGCGGCAACAAGTCAGGGGTATACATAGCATCGGGCTGCAGCGCGTGCCTGTCCCGCCAGTCCCTCTGCCAAACGCGACATTCTAAAGCTTTTATAATAGCAGCATTATAATCTACAGTTTTTCGCATAACGGATTTACGTAAACGTTTACCATCAAAATCATCTTGAGTCATGTTCAGTGGCCCTTGAGGTGGAAACCGCATCTGGTAGTTGAACGGCCTAAAATTATGGCGCATGTTGTTTCTACCGGGCGGACCCATAGGTGGTCCCATGCCCATGCCCATACCCATGCCCGGAGGAGGCATCCCCAAATTCGGTGGAGGGTGTCCGAAATCCATGGTTTATTACTTCGATACCTAATCAAAGAAATAAGTTCATTACATTTTCGGCCATTGAGAATCTGCTAAAATGGCCAATCAGACAATCATTCATGTTGTTATTCTTACCTTAGACTTATAAAATACACTATAACATTATATACGCCGCTCTTCACAACTTCACAACACACAAATTTATTTATAAGTACCACCAAACAATGTTTTATGTACAAACAGAAAAACTTAGAACACAACGTTAACCTATTTGGAATGCTAGGCCAAGCAAATCAGCCATGTTGCTAAATGATAGTGGTGGGACATGCAAGATACTATAGTTACTAAAATGGAATAAAATCGACTAAATTGGCACGACTTTAACAAATATTGAAGTGTAAAACTACGGTTTCCTAGAAGAGCAGTGGCCACACTTATCCGCTACAGTGACGGCTGTAACGAAAATGATCACAGAGGCAAATATTTCAATCGTTAGATTCGCTGTACCGCGAAAAGATACTCGCATTTCTGATTCGTTTTGACACTTCTCACATACAATGACGCAGTGAATATACTACACTTGATTGTCATGAAAACGCTAAATGTTAATCATGTGTGAGCTCAGTCTTCTCAGTGTAGACCCCTTTTCTTTTGACTAAGTATGGTGGTGGCAAATCTAGCGATTGAAATCTTTGGGGAGCGAGGTTTGACCTCCAGTCAGACCTAGTTATCCGCTCGACCAAATAGTGAAAATCCTCAGGCAGGAAGATACGCGATTTTCCAAAATACGGCGTACCTACGATCCTAGTCCAATCTTTCTGAAGAGACCCTGGAACTTATGACGAAACGACGTGAAAACCCAAGTATCACTTCGTCAGAACAACGGGCACTCATTAAAAATATCCCGATGCTCTTTTGATGAAATCACTACACTCTTCTGTCTGGACTTCCTCCCGCTTTCAGGAGCTCGGTCGTAATCCCATCCTTACCAGGGCCTTTTCAATCATGAGCGGCCTCTATTTCGTCTGGGCTGACTTTTGGCACTTAAGGTGGATGCGCTAGGGTAGCCCGCGAAATTCAAATTTTCTTACGTTTTTTTGCAATTTGCAGGTCAGTATCAGGTTGTATGTTGATCAAAATATTATAAGCGGTCGTAACAAATATGGATTTACAGAATTATAAACATTAGAATAAATCAGCAATACCTACAACTCTCTGAGCTCATGTAAGTGCATGGAATGAAAATTTCAGGAAATCGTCATTCAATACACTTACATGAACTTAGAGTTGTATTGCTGATTCTAATGTTAATAATTCTGTAGCGCATCCCCGTTAAAAATGGAAAAGCCCCTAGTGAGGACGGGATATCCACCGAGCTCTGGGAGAACTCCGTAAGCTTGACAAAAGGAGCGTGGTCGTGCTTTTCTTTAAAAAGGGCGATAAGACATTCCGCTCCTAAGCCACGTACTTAAAAGTTGTTTCCAAGAGTCGTCAGGAATCGTCTAGCGCGAATTCTCGAATAGTTTCAGCCACCAGAGCAGGCCCGGTTTTGGTTTGTAGACTATACAAATGAAAACATAATTATGTCATACCTAGGTACGATAATACTTAGGTAGGTAGGAAATACCTAGGTACGGTGTGCAGAATTAATGTGAAACCGCCGAAACTGGTGAAACGACAATGGAATTTATTAAAACAATTATTTTTAGTCAGAAATTTTTATTCCAATAAAATGATATTTTGTAGATATCTAAATATAAAAAGAAGATAATATATGAATTTTCTGATTTTTCCAGAGCAAGAGCACACTGTAGGTACTAAAAAGGTAGGCTGTAGGCTTAGAATGGTTAAAAAAATATTGTCAGCAACCCAAGGCCTAGAGGGGACAAATATATATACCCTACCTCACGAGCTATGCGATTGCGAACACACATTTATGTTCGCATAGCTCGTCAAAATGGAGGGCGTCAAAGCTGATTTTTTTCGCGATTTCAGGGTTGGTCCCATAGTGAAAGTTGTTCATAATGATGATGAGTACAATGACCCCTTAGAGGATGCCCATTAATTAAATTTTAGTTTATTGTGCTTTATCAACCTTACCTATGTTTGAATTAAAATTAGAAGCTCATCTAATTTTATGAATACTTTTTAGCAACATTGTAGAAGCAGCTTAATTAATCAAATAAATACATTATTTACATCAAATAAATACATTATTTACTTAAATAAGGCATTTAATCTCGTTATTGAGTTGTTGACATCATGTTAAATACTACCTACTACTATTGATTGCATGCATGAAATGCAACCACAAGGGCGGGCGAAGGTAGTTCACGCAGCCCGGGCTTGGCCCGGGCCGACAGGCTCCATTTGTATGCCTATCTATACTTATGTTTGATTGAGTGCGCAATATTATGACTGGCGGCGATGGACACCTAATAATTAGTACCTACATGGTCATGATATAATTTGGAACCAATTCTTTTCTTTGATGGATTATGATTTAGCTTTCAGAATCCAGGAGGTAGTCTCGAATTTAGTTTTTCAAGTATCAAGAAACGCTAATTATAGGTTTATTTTACAACCATTGAGAAAAATAACTTCGTTAATAAAATTTATTTAATTGAAATAGGTAAATCTTACTACCTATATGTTATTATTATTGTCTCTAAAGCCCATGATGAAAAATGCAAAAGCTTTTCGTTCTCGTGTAAAATCAGTAAGTACGTGATAAGCTTTGAGCGAAGTCATGGGCGCCATAAAAACTCTGCCACCCTAGGGCTTGAATTCCTCCTACGCTGACGTCGGTCACGTACGCGTAGCAACGTAGTACGCGCCGCGGACGTCAGCGTCACAGTATGGTGCTATATGGAACACAATGTATACGTATACGTACGCGCGACAGAAGTACGCGACCGACATCAGCGTAGGTCAAGCCTAGGTAAGTCACTAACCACATGAAAAAGAGAGGAAAAGAAAGAAAGTCCGTGATAGATTTGTCAACAACAAAAAATAATTACAAGATTATACCCGTTTTTCTAAAGTTATTTGATGTCCATGAACTGGAAACAGGAGTATTTCTATTTTGAGTCGATCGCTTATTGTAGATGATACTTTGTAACTTCTTATTACATTGGCGAGGATACTTTTCATTGCTAGCATCCCGAAGTGACGACCTGTGAATGAAATAACAATAATTTAATTAAGTAGCTACGTTTTATGTTTAAATAAATATCAGGGGAAAAAAACCTGCTCACCAACGAAAATAACGCAATGAACGTGGGTGAACTGTCAAAATGAAACCCTTAGAAATGTGTTGTGGTCATGCTACGCGTGCTGATCAGCCCAATTTCACCCAGAATAAGAGTCCATTAAATTAAATGGCTAAAACGAGATTACCTTCATCAACAATTAGTAATGTGCGACCCAGCTCACTTATTAAAAATCACTGCTACACCTTTAAATTAACCCAGTAATACTACGTAGGTATAGGTAAAACGGTTAGTATTTTCGAATTTCCTTTTACAACACAAGGTAAAAAGCCATAACAACACACTCAAGTGCATAAAAATTACTTTGTAGCGTACCTTCAATACTCAATCATTTGTTGCATTCCACAATGGGTACTTATGTGATTACTTAAAATGTTATGAGATCATTATGGACCAAGTCGGGCACAGCAAAATATAAAAATAATAGGAGCGAAGAGGCTTTAACAACTTAACATATTATCATGATATCAGTCTTCATAATTACATATTATATCGAATTTTGTTAGGGTTAAATAAAATAGAATATGACATCACCTATACAATTCCTCGTTCCGTAACTGAAAGGTATGTAAGCACACGGATGTCTGGCCGAACAGTTCTCTGGAAGGAACCTGTCGGGATTGAAGCTGTCGGCATCAGGACCCCACAGTCTCTTCGACCGGTGCATCACCATCGGTATCACCGCACACCCCACGCCAGCCGGGATTGTGAATGTAGCTAAAATGTTAATTAAAGAATTATCATTATCTATATCTGTCAGTATAATCGGTTTGTTTATGCTAAACCTGAAAAGGGGTCATTGTACTCATCATTTTGAACAAATTTTTCTATGGCACCAACCTTGAAATCGCGAAAAAAAAATCAGCTGTTCCATACATTTTATCGATTTAAGTGAACACAAATGTATGGAACAGCTGAGTTTTTTTTCGCGATTTCAAGGTTGATCCCATAGTTACCATCTTTGTATACCGTGTTTTTATGCAAATAAATATATTATTATATTATTATTTCGTTTATTTATTTATTTTCTTAACTAATTACATTTTTAAATATTTCTTAAATTCAAATAAAAATATAAAAAAACATTTAAAAATATAAAAAATAGATATGCGCCGGTGTCGGGAGCAGGGTCCAAGCTACCGGTGGTTAGGGATGCAGAGACAGGAACCTCCTCACAGTGCGAGCCGTATCAAGGACTACTGCCTTCTGAATCAGGCCCTTGATCCAACCGCCTAACGAGAGCCTCGAGAGATGTTGGTCGAGGCTTTCGGCTATCAGGCCATTGGCCGTTACGACAATCGGCACAATGATAGCCGAGCTCACATTCCACATGTCGACAACCTCGTGTGCTAAGTCGAGATATTTTATTTGTTTCTCTTTCTCTCTCTTTATATTATTATTTCTTTATTTCATTTTTCTTACTTATAAATTATATTTTTAAATATTAGACTAAAAAATTATATAAAACATTTAAAAATATAAAAAATAGTAGCCCACCGGTATCGGGAACAGGGTCCAAGCTACCGGCGGTCAGGGCTCCAGAGAGAGGAACCTCCTAACGATGCGAGCCGTGTCCAGGAGTACAGCTTTCTGAATCAAGCCCTTAATCCAGCTGCCCAACGAGAGCCTCCTTAGGTGTTGGTCGAGGCTCTTGGCAATTAAGCTATTGGCTGATACGACTATCGGCACAATGATCGCAGAGTCCACATCCCACATGTCGACAACCTCGTGAGCCAAGTCAAGATACTTGATTTGTTTATCTTTCTCGGCCTTCACGAGGTTCCCGTCATGCGGGACTGTTATGTCAATGATCATTGCGCGCCGCTCTGTTCGATCCACCACCACTATATCAGGCTTATTGGCAACAATAGTCCTGTCAGTGATGATGGATCGATCCCAGTACAATGTGATATTTCCATTTTCGAGAACTGGGTCGGGCACGTACCTGTAGTACGGCACTTCCGATTCCACTAGGCTGTATTTCAGAGCAAGTTGCTGATGGATAATCCTGGCTACAAGGTTGTGTCTATGCAAGTACTCTCCGTTAGCTAGATGAGAACATCCGGAGATAATGTGACGGATTGATTCTCCCGGTCGGTGGCATGCCCGACAGATGTCAACCGTGCCGTCCTTCACAATAAATCTCCGGTAATTGTTCGTCATGATAACTTCGTCCATAATTGCACAGACAAAACCTTCGGTTTCCCCAAAGAGGTCACCGAAACGCAGCCAGGCTACGGACGCTAGTAAATCTACATCGGGTCCATGCAGGGCCCGGAAAAAGCGTCCGTGAAGCTCCTTACTCTGCCATACCTCCTTGCGATCGTTAGTGTCAAGCACTACAGGCTTGCGCCAGTTCTCTTTCGCCAAGGAGAGCGGGGTGAGGCCCTTGTCCACCGCGACCACATCTCGATGCATTCCCACGTCGGCTTCTAGGAAATATTCCCTGAGACTGCATATCTCCCGATTGTGGAGGGTCTTAGCGTTTAAAAAGCCTCGACCTCCACACTTTCGCGGGATATACAGTCTCATTACCGATGACCGTGGGTGATGCATTCGGTATGCAGTCAGCAGCGTACGGACCCTCCTATCCAGGGCGTCAAGTTCGGTCTGAGTCCATTTGAGTATGCCGAAGGAGTACATCAAAACCGGCATGACCCAACCGTTGAAGGCGCGCACCTTGTTCCCGCCTGATAAAAGACTATTAAATACTTTCTTCAGGCGGCCAAAGAAGCGCTCCTTCAACGATTGCTTCATGTCAGTTACATTGATGCCTAACGCTTCCGACATACCCAAATACTTATAGGTTTCGGATGCGGAGAGGGCTCTTAGGTATATGGAATCCGAGAGTTGGGTGCCCACGGATTCCACAATCTCCCCTCGCTTTACATGCATGACCGCACATTTGTCCACACCAAATTCCATCCTGATGGCTCTACTGAAAGTTTCATTATTATCTTTATTTCATTTTTAATACTTATAAATTATATTTTTAAATATTAGACTAAAAAATTATATAAAACATTTAAAAATATAAAAAATAGTAGCCCACCGGTATCGGGAACAGGGTCCAAGCTACCGGCGGTCAGGGCTCCAGAGAGAGGAACCTCCTAACGATGCGAGCCGTGTCCAGGAGTACAGCTATCATTATTATTATTATTATTATATTAAAAAGTTGTTCAAAATGATGAGTACAATGACCCCTTTTCGGGTTTAGCATAAACAAAAAATAATGTATGATATTATCAAATCCCCGAAGGGTTAGGAAGAGGTGTACCTTACTACACCCATATTTCGGCAGTTATATTTATTCCCATGTATAGGTAAATAGGAGGCGAGCCTATTGCCATCAACCGGGCACAAATCCAGACTACGGGCTACTGAGAAATTCCTAATAGAAAATCCCAATAACACTTTGCCCGACCTGGGATTCGAACCCAGGATCTCATGCTCAGCAGTAGTGCTTGTGACCACTAGACCAGCGAGGCTTGGTTTGATCACAGTAAGGCTTGAATTCCTCCTACGCTGATGTCGGTCGCGTGCGTCTGTCGCGCGTACGTGTATACTTTGTGTTCTATATAGCACCCTATTGCGACGCTGACGTCCGCGTCGCGTACTACGTTGATACGCGTACGCGACTGACGTCAGCAGAAGAGGAATTCAAGCCTAAATCAGCGCAGGGCTGTGGCACTAGCACAGCATCATGCTGAGTGGACCCCTTTTAGTCACAGTCACGAACGTGCAGCTGTCGACTACTTTTTTCCTGGGTTTTTTATTTATTTATTTGACTTAGTTTTAAAGAGGCAAAGAGACTATTTCCATTTAATTCAAATTTGAAAATGACAAATTCAACTTTTATTTAATAACTAGCCGTTCGTGCCCGGCGTCGCCCGGGTGTGATTCCGACTTTTCCGGTGGATTTTTAATCAACCGGAAAAAAAAGGATTAAGAAAAAATCATAAGTGTTAAATCCATATATCTTTTGATTCTGCAGGTCGATTTTGATGAAATAAAGACGAAATGTTACTCACAATAAAGCTTCTTATTGTTCAGTAATTTCAATTTAGAATCCAATGAGTGGCTTTTGCGTGATGCGCTCACAAACGAACAAACAAACAGACAAAAATGTCAAAAAATGTTTTTTTACTTTCTATTACTTATTTCTCGCGGCTTCCAGTACTTTTTTTGCAAAAATCTTTAATGTACAGACACGGACCATTTACGATTTTATTATATGCATAGAAGATAATCAAGTTGTCCAAGAACAGATTTGATGGTTCCCCTAAACTAGGCAAATTGCCAATAAGAGGGTCGAGGTTGGGTTGAGGGTCTGTATTGCGACATTTTCGGAGTTAATTATGTACTTAACTTTAATAATCACTTTAAAGTGATTACGTATTGCAAATTGAAAGCTAAGTAATAAACTAAAATAAACCTAAACTAAAATCAATCAAGATTCATTATTATAACACCAAAAAAGATAATCAAGGTAGATTGTAAACTGAGCTAAACAGATAAATATCAAATCACACGAAACTTACAGTTTTTACTTACTTAGTAAACTGAGCTAAACAGATAAATATCAAATCACACGAAACTTACAGTTTTTACTTACTTAGGTACTTGACTTTTTTTAATCTCTAAATGGTAACTAATACCATTTTGAGATTTACGACTAAAAAAATATTGACCATCTGCATGACCGTGAATTTGCGGTTATCACTTGGCAACTTTACACTTTTTTGCGACGATTTGCTCGCAGTCTCGTAACTAGGTACTTATTAATTTACCCAAACAAACAGCTAATATCTATAGAATCTAGTGAATACTTACAAAGCTTCAGTTCTTTCTCTGTTTTTCGACCAATTATAGGCACGACTGTGTACAGCCGCATCGTCTCTTTAATTACTCTTTCTAAGTAGTCCATTTTTGATAAATCTTCTTTGGTAGATAATCTTTGCGAGTCTCCGAAAATTGTTTTTAGTCTGAAAGGTACAAAAGCGTGATTGAATGATTGACAGAAGTGTATACAGGGTTATTGGTTATTATCAGCAATCTGTTATAGGGATGTAGGAGAGGTCATTTGCAACCAAATAACCCCTGATGACCCCTATGCCAATGTCAACCATTTTTACCGACTTCAAAAAAGGAGGAGGTACTACGTTCGGATGATTGTTTTTTTTTTTTTTTTTTTTTTTTTTTTATGTATGTTCACCGATTACTCCGCCGTTTGTGAACCGATTTTAAAAATTATTTTTTAGTTCGAAAGGGTATACTCCCGAGATGGTCCCATATAAATTTTATTAAGTTTGCTTGCGTAGTTCTTGCGCTAGCTTCAATATTACGTATTTTTCCCACAGTCTATGTAGACGATATCATTATTAGACTCCTTCACTGTTATTTACATAGCAGGTAGTAACTTGTATGGGGTAGGTACCACCACTAAAAAGTGAAAAATAAAAACTTTTTCCAAAAAAAACAACCGACTTCAAAAAAAAACACAAAAAATGTGAAAAATAACTTTAATTTCGGAAGTCGGTGGCAAAAAACGAAAATTAAAAAGCAAAGACACCGACTTCCGAAATTAAAGTTATTTTTCACATTTTTTGTGTTTTTTTTTGAAGTCGGTTGTTTTTTTTGGAAAAAGTTTTTATCGAGTAATTTGATATTTTGTTTTAAAATGTATGAAATAAAAATATAAAATGTCAAATAACTGGAAAATTATTGACATTTGCATAGTAGTCAAAAGGGGTCATTTGGTTGTAAATGATCTGCTGCCTCAGGAACGGACTTAGTTTTAAGCGGTCGGCCTATAAGGCCTGAATTCCTGTTACGCTGATGTCGGTCGCGTATGTCCGTGTCCGGTCGTGACGTGTGTTCACCATACTGCGACGTTGACGTCCGCGGCGCGTACTACGTTGCTATGCGTACGCGACCGACATGACCGTAAAAGGAATTCAGGCCTAAGCGATAAAAGAAAGACCACTTACTCTTTATACACTTGATCCTGAGCATCTTTATGGCTCCCCAACAACAATAACGCATACGATATCACAAGTGCCGTAGTGTCGTTACCAGCGATGGTGATAGAATCTATGTGCTCCCGTAACTCCACGTTACTGAATGCTAACTTTCTTTCTAATAGTAATTGTAGTATGTCTTTTCGGTCTGAAAACGTTACGGAAAATTAACATATGAGTAATTAGCAGCTACCCGCGGCTCTGCCAACGTGGATCCTAATTATTTTTCTAAAATAAGAGTAACCTAAGTTACTCCTTAGAACATCGGCTATCGGCCAGGGAAAGTCCCGTCAAAATCGGTCCAGCCGTTTCGGAGTTTAGCCGGAACAAAACGACAGACAGACAGAAAAAAAAAACGGTAATTTTTGTTATAAACAAGTACCGTTTCATGCATGCATATATATATATATATATGCATTTAGTTAAATGTTGTTATTTTAACATTACAAACAGACACTTTAATCTTATGTATTTACTAGCTGACCCGACAGACGTTGTCCTGTCGTAATTTTCTAATTTTCCGCGCAATTTTCTTATTTTTTTCTTTCATAAGAACCTTCTCCTGTCCATAACAAACACAACAGAAAAAGAATTAGCGAAATCGGTCAAGCCGTTCACGCGTGATGGCGTGACCAAGGGAAATAGGGATTTATTTATATATATATAGATATGTATGTATGTAAGTATATGTATAGATGAATAAAGAGTTTGTAGGTAAGTACCTACTAAGTCAAATTCATATTTACCATTGTTGTAGCTTGATTTCTCAAAGTCAGTGATCTTCTTCTGTATAACCTGCAGGAAGATAAAGATGTGCAAACAATACTAATATTCACTGGCCTTCTAAACTTAGAACCACACTTTTAAAATTGCAATTTCTCCTAAACTGCAGAAGCCGGAGTTTTGAAATGA
This sequence comes from Lithophane socia, assembly GCA_947522985.1. Lineage (NCBI taxonomy): Eukaryota > Metazoa > Arthropoda > Insecta > Lepidoptera > Noctuidae > Lithophane > Lithophane socia. The sequence goes on from OX383269.1 coordinate 7,106,626, forward strand.
AAAACGTTTAATAGCAAACATCAGCTTTCTTGGAAATTATAGTTTATTATTATACATATGTAACTTAAACCAAAAAATAGCCATTTTTAACGTACAGGCAAAAACTCAAATAACATTTACCTATAACTACAGTTTTACGCCTTATTAACATTTTTTTTGACGCCTTGGCTTTTGAATCAAAATTCATCGATCAAAAAAATTAATGTGAAAACAAAAAGAGTCAAAAGTTGCAACTATGTGTTTTTGTATGGTTTTTTTAGCCATTCCTTAAAAGACGGTTATCGGCTATAAAGTATTTAAAAAAAAAAAACATTTTTGTAAGGTCAACCGGGGCAATTGCGTCATAAAAATTCCTTACAGGCTATTGAAAATTCATATCACACTAATTATAAATTTATTAGAGAAATCCTTAATACAAATGTATATAGAAATTATCTGTGTGCATCCTTAATTTATTGTGTGTTCCATTAGTCACAGTAAATACGAGTAAATACGCATTTTTTTAAAAATTGGAATTTTAGACGCTTTATCCCGTATTGGGGCAAACGCGTCTTCATTAAATAAGTTTTAAACCTGTGACGTTTGAAGGTTGAAATGAATATATTTTCCTTCAATTAAAGTTTTTTATACGAATCTTTTAGTAAATTACAAAAATATTAAATAATCATCACATCAGAAGCTATGTCATATAAACTGGGTAAATGCGACTATTTTCTCTTAGACGCATTTACCCCGTGTCAAATCCAGACGTTAAGAACATTTTATTTGTGAAAGTAAAATAAGAATGAACTCTCCTAGAAAAACCTAAAATGGGTGCTAAATAAAAGTAACCTATACATTTTTGAAGTTTAATCAAAATCAAGTTACAACAATTAGAAAGTACTACAGTTCTCACAAAAAGTACTAAAGTTCTCACAAAAAGTTAAAAAATGAAGAAAGATAAATTTAAATTCAAAGCTAAACAAAACTCTCTGAAACATTTAGGTAATTACGAAAATAAATTAACTATTAAATAAAAATAAAAAAAAACACGAAATAAAGGTTAACATTAAGTTTAAGGTTTAACATCTCTGGTTTTGGGGCAAATGCGTCATATAGACGCAATAACCCCGAAACTGCAGATGCATTTACCCCATAAACTCAGACCTAACCTAAAAAATTTAAATCATCATTTCTCTACAACCAAAACGATTTCAATAAAAATAACTATTGTTATAGACAGGCTATAATATATTATTTAAGTACATTTCAGAATAAAAACGGAAAACCGAGAAAAAATATGGATTTTTAAGGATTTTGATCACTCACCTCGTGCAGCACAACTTCACAAAAATCAAGTGATTTTCAATATGGCCGATATTTTGAATCTATGCGTTTCAACGCCATCTATTGAAACTATAATTTTTAATTTTATTCAAAATAAACAAAACTAGATGGCAGGAGAGGTCGGTTTTAAAACAGATTTTAAATTATTTCAAATAATCGCAATTGCCCCAAAGACGCTAATGCCCCGGTTGACCTTAATCCTTTTTATTTCGAAAATATATCTCGTGTAGTTTAAAAGTTATTGCAATTTTAGTGTTGGAGTTTCTAAGCTTGGTACCTTACTAAGTTTTGACGGCAAGTGTAGATAGCTACCTCATAGTTCATTTTGTTTGATGTTTGGCTAGGCTTGGAGTAATAATTCCTTCTGCGTTTTGAATCATCAAAATTGGTTATGAAAACATCACTAGACACACATTATTGCAAGTGTGATATGCGTCACATGAATGGAAACGTCTGTCTTTGCACACGTACCTAAGTACAATACCTATCTTCATAAGCTATGCTTCGTAATGATCTTATCTTTACCTCATCAGTGAACTTATGCGTGGCGTCAATACTTTCCTTCTGCGCGGTAGCGAGTGATGTCAGACGGAAGAGCGCGTCGGGCTGCAGCCACGCTTTGAACAGGCGCATGTTGATGATCGACATGACGGTCTTGCGCGCGCGCAGATATGGCGTGTCCGGGTTGTGTTGCACGTCCATCTTCTTGCCCATTGCTGTCTCTGTGTTCAACATAACATTACATGACGCCTGTAATTCCTGAAGGGTTAGGCAAAGTGTACGTATAGTACACCCACATTTCGCCAATTATGTTTTAAGAACCATGAGCCTATTACCATCAACCGGACACAAATCCAGGCTCCGGGCTTTTACTGACAAATTCCTGATAGAAAAATTCAATTAACACTTTTTGTCCGACCTGGGAATCGAACTCAGGACCTTATGCTCAGCAGTAACGCTTGCGACCACTAGACCAACGATGCAGTTACAGAGATTTTTGAGAGACTTTACATAATTATGTAAGTACAGGGTGGATTTTTGAGATGGGGCAGTAAGGGCAGGTACACACGGCTACACATCAAGCTATACATTTCCAGTTTATGCTGATCTTGCATTGTATAGATTTCCGTACAAAAAAATATATAAATTCGTAGATCTTACCAAAAACAATGTCTAGCATGCAAGACGTGACGTATTCATAAACGTCAAACGGAGACTTTCCGACTTGTTCTCGAAGTCTCTCCACGAGTATGTCTCCTTGTTCTCCAAACACTTCTATGTAGTCCTCTATGATACGGTTGTGGAATATTGGCAGAAGTAATCGCCTGTGAGCCTTCCATAAATCAACTGTAAAAAAAAAAGAAAACATATTTTAAAACATTCGGTATTTAAACATTAAAAAAACACGAATTTCGCCATTATTATCAATTTGAGACAAAATCTTGCTTTATAGCTACTGGCTACAATAACACTACAATTATTTCCCACTATGCAAGGGCTACGCCAATATTGACCAGGAATCGACATTGGCTACCGTGGCTGTTCCATAGCGTCCGTACCACGCTACGGAGGAGCTAGAGGAGTGCTACAGAATATTCCGCTAAGCAAGGTTTTCGCCAATATTTTCTCAGGAATCGACTACGCGGACTCCAGGGATTCAAACATGATTCAAATATCCTTCGTAGCATGCTACGCAGGGCCTACGGAAGAGCTACGGGCGTTCCCGCTACGCAAGCGTTACGGCACCGGGGAATCGACTACGCGAGCTACGGGGATGCTCGTAGCGTTCGTAGCACGCTACGAAGGGCCTACGGGAAAGCTACGCCATTATTCTACAATCGATTCTAAGGGCTGCAGTTGGTTTTCAAATATTCCTACAAAGTTTTAATAGAACATAATCATTGGTAATATTGACATTATCGTCTAGCTACACAATATCATTAGGAAATGTCAACATCTTTACATTTTACGACTTGTTTGTCTTTTATTGTGTTACTTTGTTTAGTTTGAATTACAAAGAACTTGCACAGTTCTGTTGAATCTAAGCGACTGTTTACTTTTGCACTCGGGACATCTCACCCACTGCACTCAAACATAATAATATATATTCTTAGCAGACCAGTTGAATTTCCGGGATGGCGTGCATTTTTACCCGACTGCCCCAGAAAGAGGGTAATGTTTTTCGAGAGTATGTAGAATAGATGATTTATTTGTCCGAAACATGTGTATGCACACACAAACCATGCAAGATGGTAAATACATTGCAGAAAGGATCACAGTCATGTTTTACCTTAACGGCGAACAAATATATGTATTATAATAACATTTAATTGATTATAACTACAGATTATTATACATTAAAAAAAAACTATTCGTTCAGCATAAGAACTTCAAACATCAATTATTCATTATGTATGTATGTATGTCTATTTAATAGGCACGCTCGGTAGCCTAAACGGCTTGATGGATGTGAGGTGCCGTTGGATTTGTCTTAATTGTGGGAGTCACATAGGCTATATAATATTTACAACAATATTAGCATCAAATGAAAGCTAGTAATGAGTCAATTCCAAATATATATATAAATGTATCTTGATAAAACTAAAAAGATTGAAATTAAGCAAATTACTACAAAAAAAAAAAAAAACCCGACTGCAAAAACACATAGGTAACAGTTTTTTGTAAGGTATGCAAGCGAGGAAAAACCAATAACCTGAAATCTGGTGTTACTTTTGTATGTCCGCGCCTGCAATATTATGTTTAAATACAAAATACTGAGTTCAATGTTATGTGTTTTTCAGTCGGGTTTTTACCTTTTTTTATTACATATCACATCTCGTCAGCCATTAATTTAAAATAAATATATTAAAATATATAACGTCATTTAGTCTACGTACCTGGAGCGACAAAAAGTCCATTTCCTAGCCAAGCTTGAAGAAACCTATAACTGTAATCCTTTTGGAGGCAGTTTTCCAAAATCTTTTGCACGTCGTCCGGATTTAACGTCACTGGAATTAATAAACTTCACATTTGAACTCAATCTTTGATTTTTATTTAAATTCAAAGATAAAACTAAAATCACATTTACCTACGTAAAGAGAAGGTCCGATCCAGATGGTACTAACAGTACCAGTTTCTTCAATCTTTTGAATCAAAGTTCTTATATTATTAAATATTCCTGAAAATAATTTAAAACCAATGAATATGAACTATATTTTGATATTATTATATTAAGATACACTATTACTTACTTTCAGGCCCTCCAATGAACCAATGGGTATGTCCTAAGATCGGGAGGCTGCCCACACAAGGCAGAGTTTTAGAAAACTTATACAGAAAATTACGTGAATATCTAAATTTAACATAATACAAAGCGGCTAGTAAAAATATAAATAAAATGACAAACATCCTTGATAAATAAATAAAAAAATACACTGTTTCTAAAAAGAACTTCTCTTAATAATGTTTAATAATACACTGAAAGACAAACGAATGAGGCTATGGTTTTAACGATGGTTTCCGTAAAAGCACTTCAACTGTATATAACTACACGTAAATAACATCACACGGACACTTGAATTATACAATTGTGTGCATAGCTAACCACGTCACATACCATATACTACGATGTATGTAATAAGTACTTATAAAGTATCATCGATATACCTAATTAGCATCCTAGTGAGAATTTAACATCGATTTGAGAAAAATTCACGTCTTGCACACAGTAAGTACATCCTTAACTCACTCTTTCTCAAACTATTACTTTATTATATTGTCCACTTGTATTTATATCGTATGTACGTTTCTTTCAGTGTAGACTAAATGTCTCTTATCATAATATCCTAGAGATACACAATAGCAACAAATTTTAATTCCCTTGCTCAGTTCATATGTCTGTGAGCCAGACATGTCAGGCGATTTAACTTTTTAGGTTTTGTAACGATGTTACTTCAGCTTCAGCGTGAGGTTGCGTTTCCACTGAAATCGTCCAATCACAGACGAGACGAGAGACGCGATGAGGATTTTAACCATTGTGATTGGTCAATTCCTGCAGGTCTCCGCTCAACTCCGCTTTAGTGGAAAGTGCTTTGCACTGTGTCCGATCCGAGGTCGAGAAAATTCATTGTGAAATCTATTGCGATAATTCAAAATCGTATCGGTGAGTGCATTACAAATGTTATTTCAATATTATGGTATATCTAAGAAATTGTGACAAAATCGATGAGGCATCGTCTGATCTTTTTACAATATTAATAACTAATTAATAAATAACTTTTCAGTCTTTTTCAGAAATAATACGGACGCTCCGGGTTCTTTTTTTCTCCAGCGCGCCTTTCAGCGATACTCCCGCGTTTCAAACCATCTCAACAAACCCACATAGGTTGTGCGCCCGGTTGTCCCCATATCTGCCTATTTTTTTTATGGTTCCATACCTCAAAAGAAAAAAACGGAACACTTATAAGATCACTTCGTTGTCCGTCCGTCTGTATGTTTATCTGTTAAGACTCTTTTTCTCAGGAACGTGTAGAGGTATCAAGTTGAAATTAAAGCTCAAAACACACAAGGCGAGTGCGTATCGGGAGCGGGGCGGGTCGTATTCTTCGTGTGAGCCGCGCTGTTCATCGTGTCCACACACAGCGCCGCACACCCGCCTTGTGTGTTTTGAGCTTAATAGGTATCAAACACGTAGGTCCCTTGGAGCTCTAAAAAATCAAGCTCCTAAGTCGAGGCAATAATAATAAAAAATAACCATTTATGCGACATATTTTGATACTTGTAAATAAATCAAAACCTATAGGGTACTTCCCGTTGACCTAGAATCATGAAATTTCGCATGAAGCAAAATCTCCCAGCACAAGTAAAGGAAAAAATCCGAAAATAGTTAATGTGTAGTTCTGTCACATAAAAAAAAAATCTGTTGGAGAATTAACAGTGGCGTATATCGATGTAAGGAGAACATTAAAACATACATACATACATACCGGTCAAAATCATAACCCTCCTTTTTTCTTCGCCGTAGTCGGGTAATTAAGCTTTTTCTTGGGATAAAATTCATCTCAACTACGGACATAGTTTCTTTTTCTTTTTATATTTCAGGTGTAATTTATTTATTTAATTACTTAATCCCATGATAAATGCGAAAGTGATTTTGTTTGCTTATTAGCAAACAAAATCGTTTTCACGGTACCTAAAACCGCTGAACGGATTTGGATGAAACGCACAGGGGTAGACCTTGACCTGCAGAAAGACATATTAGCCCTTTTCATCCTGGATCGTAGAGGAAGTCGCGGGCAACAGCTAGTCATACATAAAGAGTAGGTTAGCAATTCGTTTTGATGCGTTTGGCGGTAAGTTCAAGGCCTCATTTAACCCTAAAGGGTACTTATCTATTCATAAACCGGTAGAGGATTTATTTAAACCTGATCTCGAACATGTATACTCTTACCTAATAATTGTATGTTTAACTGCTACGTGAGTAAATAAAGTCCCCTAGCTGTGGCGAGTTTCTTGCTTCTATTATACCACAAGTTGAATTATAATCGTGAGAGAGGATACTCGCCCGCGATCGAGATCTCATGGATATATGATCGATATTATTATGTAGTGACGGAACAACATAAATATAGATTTCATTTTGATTAATTGAAACGTAAGTGATCCTTAATTAATTAAATTATTTAAGTATTAAGGGTTAATTAATAAGTGTAATATCATTTTATTGATGCAGTGGGTAGGTAATTGTTACGAATTTTAAGTCATAATGTTGAATAGGCACTGTGATAGAATCAGTACCTTCCTAGTTAATTTATGTATGAGATTTATGCTCGTATAAGTATGAATTTTATGTTCACGAACAATAAAATGCATTTCTCTAACATTGTTATTATCCCTTCAACTTTGTATACAAGATCTGACAGTATTTTTTTTTAGAAATGACTGTTCACTACATAATTTAAATATATTAATGCGTGTTAAATTAAAATACAATTATCCTAACATATTATAATACAAAGTCCTCGGTCGCGTCTGTCTGTCGTCCTGTTCGCGATAAACTCAAAAACCGATTTTTATGCTGTTTTCAAAAAATAATTTGTTATTTTCATGAAATTGACCTGCGCTTATTCTGCAGTTTTGTATACTAAAATTTCAATAAAGGAACGTTGCGGGCCTCGTTGTCCCAATGGTTGCGGTTCATTTCAACAAGGTGACGGATAATATCTCCTCTGCTGCAATTTTTAACTAAACATATAGAACATTTTTTGTAGCCTCTATAAAAATCAGCACTTTCAGACTTAAGTACCTACTTATAGAGTTGAGGTGTCCGGAAGGTATATTTAAGATAAATTAAGATTAATTTATGGATTTATAAAGTACCTAGGTAATCAGAGTTTCTCTGAAAAAAACGTTTTCAATTTATGAAAGGTAGAGTACACTCTACCTTTCATAAATTGAAAACGTTTTTTTGAAAAGTCTATTATTTCGTTTAAAGATTCTTAAATGTCAGTAGGAAATGGTACATTATTGCTGCGGCCTGCAAAAGGGGCATTCATGGACAAACGTAAAAATTCGATTGCGGTCAAGACGCTTGTATGTGTTTATGTATAGTAGGCACTTTCTTAAACAATGCACGGAAATTCAAACTATAGTTCATTACTGCCGCTGCTTGCAAAAAGGGGGACTCACGTATTTCGTCCATCAATGATTGCTTACGGCCAGGGCTTGTACTTTTCTCAAATAATGTACGGAAATTCAAACTAAGTCAATTCATACAAATTCCAGAATCAATGAAGAACAACGAGAATTTTTCACGCGCCAATGTATTCATTTGTCTCTATTTGCAAGCCAAATCGAAAAAATAAAAATCTTTGATAATTTACCTCCTTGTATAATAATTCCTTACACATCCTTGTTTAATAATTCTTATCATTTGCAAAGTTTCAAATACAGTAGGCCACTGAAATTTGAAAATTTTGATTTTTAGATTTTCTTACAAGCAAACACACATTCATGTAAAAAATATATCGAATGAAAAAACCAAAGTATTTTAGTACCTTATATTAGCATAATTGAATCTAGATTACCTAACTAGCTTGCATTGCTAGCTTTGAAAGGTTATTTTTTGTATACCTATAGGTATGCAAAAATTAAAACGACGTAGTTCTGGTTCTGGTTGATTTGGATTTTAAAATAAGAATATTAGACTTACACTCGCGACAATCTAAGAAGTCCGTTTTGACGTTTCGGTCTCGTACTTGTAATTAAACGATATGCCTTGAAAATCAGTTTTAAGTAATGTAGATAAGTCGTCGATTACAAACTCTCTAAGAATGTTTAATGGATATGTCTCGAGAATCAGTATTTTAGAAAGTAATATTTTTTTTCATTTGCTACATAAAGGATTTTTATAGCTGTCAAAACGGACTTCTTAGATTGTCGCGAGTCTAATATAAAACTCGAAAGATTATAGCACAGATTGTAGTATGTCCCACCCACGTAGTGCGGGAACTAATTTTAAGCTATTTTACTAGTTCTTTTTTTACATTATTTATTTTTGTATTTATTTTCAGGTCTTCGCCATGATTATCTTAGCGCTAGTATTCCTAGTGGTATGTATCTACTGGATATATTCGGTGACTCACGTACACCGTATGGATCGCATGACAGCCTCTCTGCCTGTACTACCGACTCTACCGCTCATTGGAAATGGTTCACTTTTCTTGGGAGATACCGAACGTGAGTATTGAATGTTCTTTTTAACTTCTTTTTAGTTTTATTTGTATTATCACAAATAACCGGACCAAGAAATGGAGATATTTGCCGTGCAGAGAGACAATACTGAAAATAAGTTATAATATTAATTTATTTCAGATAAACAAGTGTCCATAGAGTTACAAACATTAGAGTATGTAGACTATGGTATGGTATTATTCTAGACTAAACTAGTTAATATTAACTATAAGTATATTATTTTATAACTAGTCTAATTATGACACTATCATGAGATCAAAAAGTTAAAGCAATAGAAATAATATTTGTACCTATATTAAGTATACAATTCCAAGGAAATCCAATGCGAAAGCTCTAGGCTTACATTGCATGCAAAGACTCGATGCCTATCTTTTAATCCGTAAGATTGTGAGAACCGTAAGTTTATAATCTATCGATATTATTTCCGTTAGATTATTACTGTCGAAAAATTGTAAACTGGGTGAAATGGGTTAAAGTCGCTCGCAACTAGGGAGGCTATTTAGTATAGCGCAAGGTGCGTTACGTCGCAAGCAAGTTTGATACTAGTTCTTTCGAAAAATAATGTCCATCTATATAAAAATATCGATATAAAAATTCATTTTTACTCGACTACGGCGAAGAAAAAAGGAGGGTTATGATTTTGACCGGTATGTATGTATGTATGTTTTATAATTTATAAATTTGACAAATGAGGTATCGTTAGAAGCGTCGTGATTGTCCGCTGGTTATAGGCTATGTGAAGTCACATTATATTAAAAATGGCGCCCTCTAGAGGACATAAAGTGAGGAACTTAAAAAAAAATGGTTTAATCGTACCATGTTGGGTATCAAATGAAAGGGCTTAATGAGCACATTTCAAAAATATATATATTATATAGTGGTGTCTTGTTTATACCTTTTCAGTCGTAGTTGGGTTTTAGTTTTTATTACTTTTTTTTTTTATTACTTGATTTTTTTTAAATCTATATTTTTTCACCGCACTATTAATTAATACGAGGAAGACTATCAGTAAAACCATTCCTGTTAGTCACACTGGTGTTACAACCTGGTGAACCACGAGTCCGTACCCAAAATATTCCTGTGCATGTAGTCTACTGACCTAGAGCTCCATCGTTTACCTAGTGTCCTATAGTTTTAACAATTAACTGTCCACAAAGGTTCACGGCTACTCTGCGATACATAATGGTCAAGGTAATTTCATCATAATGTAGGTACTTAATTCATTCAGTATCCTTGTGGCACTGGACCAACACTTAAAAGGTACGTCTTCTGTACAAATTGTTGGATGTGACACTTGAACTATTTACACCGCCACTGCATCTATATTGACGAAGGTACTTACTTACCAGGGCAAGTATGTACATAATATATACCAACATAGATGCGCCTTCATAATGTTTACCCAACCGTCATTCAAGACAGTTGACAAACTGGACTGTTTAAATAGATTAGTTCAAATAACCCTTTGTTTCAGAAATACTTAAGAACCTTTGGACTTTAGCGGAGTTAGCGTTCAAGCATAAGCAGACTGCGAAGCTCTGGCTTGGCCCGAAGTTATACGTGGGTGAGTTTATCACATCATGTGCTTACTAAGTAAGATGAACGTACCTACATACACTGTGCTCACTCAAGCGTCACGTTTTTGCGTCACCAACAAACAAGCAGGGTTTACTCAACAAATATTTACTGGGACTGGGATATTAAACAGCCTAAAATGTAATGTGTTAATGGTGTTAATAACCTTCCGCGGATGTCAGAATATTTTGTTTATTTCTTGATTAAACAAAAGGCCCTATTTATCCGACTACGGCAAAGCCAAAAGGAAGGGTTATAATTTTAGCATTCTTTAAAAGTAAGTATTTTTGTATTTTTACGCGACTACAGCAAAGCCAAAAGGAAGAGTTATGATTTTTGCAGTATGTATGTATGTTTGTTTATTGGAACTATCCGACGTATTGTGAGCCGGTCACGTTAAATTAGCTCCGTAAACTTTAATTCTAAAACTTAGTCAAAAGTTGTTATTAAGTGCTTAAACTCTTTGTGCTAACAATATAGTGTACTCCCTACCCAGTGTTGAAATTATTCTGTAATTCATCCACGGGTTACCGAAATACCAACAAAAACATTTCAAAACAATAATTTATTCGTACATCATCCCGCGGGTTGCTCGTGGCGTCCTACCTCCTACGCATGCGCGCACGGCTAAGTCCCGCCCCCAAGTGTATCGCGTACTTCGCGCCAACGACGAAGACGACCGTCAACGCGCTACCCTAGCGCCAGTGAGTGACTAAACAACGAAACTCAACTTGTTTACATTTCGTGGTCGACGCACCCCGCGAATTTAAAAACATAATGCCTTATTCGTGCAATGGCTGTGCAAACGAAATTCTAACATCAAAATTCATGGAATGCTCTGTATGTAAAAAATATTACGACCTTGTCTGTCTAAACATACCAGAATCGAATTACGAGAAATATACGGCTGAGTATAAAAACAGCTGGAACTGCCCAACCTGCGTGTGCTCCCAACCTAAAGGAGATAACTCACGCACTACAGTGGGTATGGCTAACATCAATAACACGCACTGTGTTAATGACAACACGAAAAAGACTCGCGGCAGCCGGGCTAAAGCGCCGCCGCCACAGCAGTCAACGACTGATCCTGACACCTCGCTCCTTTTATCCGAAATACGGCTATTAAGGCAACAAGTTTGTGACCTCAAGCAACAGAACACTGATATCGGGTTGAAACTAACTAACGTTTCTGAAGCGCTCTATCAAAAGCTAGACGACTTCGAGAGAAAAATTAGTGCCCGAGATAATGAAATCCTCTTGCTCAAAGACTCCATTGCTCATCTCCAGCATAAACTAAATATCTCGGAACAGGAAAATATGAAATGCGAGCTTGAAATTATTGGAATCCCCGAAGAATACAACGAAAACCTTGTTCACATCTCAATGGTAACTGCTCAGAAAATCGGCGTACAGCTGACAGAAAATGACATAGATGACGTTTACCGTACAGGCAATCGTCGCACCAATCTTGTGGGAAAACCAAGGTCCATTGTCCTGCGTCTTACTCGCCGAGCTAAACGATCAGCTATGTTAAAAGCTGCTAAAGAGAGACGACCCCTCACCTCTGAAGACATCATCCAAGGAACCTCCTCAAGAGTTTACATAAACGAGCGCCTGTCACAAAACAACAGAATGTTATTTCGTGAAGCCCGTATGCGGTCTCAGTTATATAAGTTTCAATTCTGCTGGGTACGCAATGGAACCATTTACGTGCGGAAAGCTGAAAAGCAGCCATCTATCCCGATTCGGACCCCGCTTGAGCTGGATGACAAAGTTGGTCGCCCCCAGGCCGTGGACTCGGTCTGCCTGGATGAAACCGAGGGACCCTCCCAAACCACGGATGCATTTGTGGTTTAGTATAATTTATCTATGTTTCAAGATTTTCCATTTATTATTTACTTTACCTGTAATATTCAACTTTCATTTATTACTGGAAACTTTTTATTACTTTTTTAACTGTTGTAAAATGTGGAAGTATAAAATTAAGTTACTTTCCTACACAATAGACACAGTTCCAAATCTTATACTACATGCACAAACAACTGTTAAGTCAATAATCTCTAATGCCTGCAAACATATTCTCAACTCTAACACATTGACATGTTATAAACAGACAATTCATTTATTATTATTTTTAATAATCTGCTTTATTTTATATAAACATGATAAAATCACATCTTTCAATAAAAAAACTTATAAACGCGTTTTAAAAATACATTACAGTTTCATGACAAATGAAGTTATAATTCTGTCAAATATTTTCAACTATAACTACCAAGTTACTGACACTAAAGTAGCTTACAGCCCTACTCAATTATTGTTCCCATGCACTCTAAAAAATGACGAACTTTATATCCAGTGAATTAGACAACAATATTGACTTGGAGTGTCAGGAACTTGACAGAGCAGAAAACTGTCAGAACGTATTGACTGAGAATTATAACTTAAAGATTTTGACTTTCAATATTCGCAGTATACAGCGTAACTTCAATTCCTTTTGTATTGCGTTACAACGGCTTAATATAATGTATGACGTTATTGTTCTTACGGAATGCTGGTTATCAGATGGCTCTTTAATTGGACAGATTGACGGTTATACCTCATACTACACGGTTAATAACCTTAACCAGAGCGGCGGAGTTGTAACCTATGTTAGGGACTGCTGGAACGCGACAGTTACAGAACCCTCACTTCAAGATGCTGAATCTCTTTTAGTATTACTGTCTAACAGCATTTCTGTAATTGCCATCTACCGATCCCCATCACGCAAACCGGATAACTTTATTTCCTCTTTGGATGAAGTACTCACCTCAATAAGCAAATATCAAACAATCATTGTGACCGGAGATATTAATATCAATCTTTTATCGACGACAGACGCTTTAAAGTCGGATTATTTATGCTTATTGTCCGAACACGGACTTAAACAAGTTATTTCAAAACCAACTCGTCAAACCTCTTGCATAGATCACATATTTCTTAAATCAAGATATCAAACTGTTATAGGTTTAGTTTGTGATATTGATATCACCGATCATCGTATGGTAATGATGGGGTATAACATGCTCATGCCCACCGGTTCAAAACATCAACAACGTAGTATATATAAAATAAATTTCCCTGCACTGATAGAAGAACTCAAAGAAGTAGACTGGTCTGGAGTGATGTCCGAACTAGACGTAAACTCCGCAACCAATGAATTCCACTACATCTTAAAAAGCGCAGTACAAAAACATTCGGTAGAAAAGACATTTAGCCGCTCTAAATACATCAGAAAACCCTGGATTACTCCCGGACTTATTAGATGTATGAACCACAGGGACAAACTTCATCGAGAATCAAATAAACACCCTAATGACCATACAAAAAAACTAATTTACAATCGTTACAGGAACTTTTTTACAAATATTGTACACCGGCTTAAACGCGAACACGACAATAAAAAATTAGAAGATAACAAAAACAATATTAAAGGTTTATGGAATGCTATCAGAAATATTAGTGAACAATCGAACAATAGAAGTAACCCTAATGATCTACTAAAAAGTGAATCGTCGGCACAAACTTCAATTAACAACTGCAATGATTACTTCTCGTCTGTTGGCAAAAATCTAGCCAGTAAAATTCTCGCAGACATTAATGAAACCCCGGAATCAGTTATTACCAAACTACAGCTAGGAGAGCCTCTAAACTCAAATTTCTTTATGCAACCTACTGATGTTTTCGAGATAGATAGAATAATCACAAATCTGAGAAACGATAGTGCTCCTGGCCCGGATAATTTTTCACCAACCCTTATCAAGCAAATTAAAACTGAAATCATAATTCCATTAACCCACATTATAAACCTTAGCTTAGAAACAGGCATATTTCCTCACATATGGAAAGAAGCACAGGTCACTCCAGTTCATAAGAGCGGTCCAAAACAAAACCCAACTAATTACAGACCCATTTCACTGTTAGCAATATTCTCCAAAATTCTCGAAAAAACTGTTAACAAGCGACTCACATCATACCTAGATTCTAACAATTTATTATCCAACAAGCAGTTCGGATTCAGACAGGGAAAATCCACAGAAGATGCAGTAAGTCTCTTAGCCAAACTTGTAACGTCTTATTTAGATGAGAACGAAAAATGCATAGGAATATTCCTAGACCTTGCAAAAGCCTTCGACACCGTTGCCATTCCCATACTCCTAAAAAAGCTTGAGACGATTGGTATTAGAGGACTGCCACTGAAATGGTTTGAGACCTACCTTACTAACAGAAGGCAATGTGTGAAAATTGGGGACATCACCAGTTGTCAAAGCAGCGTAGAATTTGGAGTACCTCAAGGTAGTGTCCTGGGCCCGACATTATTTATCATCTATATTAATGATATTCATCACGTCATTACCCAAAATGCAGAAGTCATCTGTTATGCTGATGACACAGCTATTATTTTTCACAGTAAATCTTGGGATAATGTCCGTGAAGAAGCCCAAAACGGCTTAACTAGTATAAAAAAATGACCTTCTGTCACTTAATATTAAAAAAACGAACTTCATCTGTTTCCATAAAACACTTTCTTCGGCTCCAAAACTTCCTTTACATCTTAAAATCCACTCTTTAACTTGTAGCACAGACCCTTGCACCTGTGAGGAAATTAAAAAGGTCGAATCTCTAAAATACTTAGGGATTCTGCTTGATCAACGTCTTTCATTCAGACCCCATATAGACTTAGTTGCAAAGCGAATCAGAAGACTGATTCACGTTATGAAAGTGTTACGTAACTCGGCCAACAAAAAGATCTTACACCTGGTGTATATGGCATTATGTGAGTCGGTTCTCTGCTACTGCATTACGGTATGGGGTGGAGTCGGCATAACTTCAATGATACAATTAGAAAGAGCTCAAAGATCTGTGCTAAAAGTTATGTATAAAAAACACTTTCGTTATCCTACAGATCACCTATATAAAGAAGCAGCAGTACTTAATGTCCGACAGTTATACATCCTTAAAATAGTTCTAAAACAACACAAAATAACCATCCAATCGACAGAATATCCCCAACTACTCAAACAACGAATCTTCAAATGTCCACTTACCGTAGCAAAATCCGCTTTTGCACAACGTATGCAAGAATTTATGCTCAGTTTTGTTTATAACAAAATTGCAAAAATCAATGACATCAGAAATTGTAGGATAAACCAAGTTAAAAGAAATATTAAACAATTTCTGTTAGCTCACTCTTATTCAGAATCTGAAACCTTCGTTCGAGTATTGTCATAAACTATTTACTACACACACACACACACATTCTCTCTCACTCACACCCTCAAGCACAACCTCACTCTCACACTACCACCCAAGCCCCATACTTACCCACATACACACTCATACATAATCATTCTCTCGTACATTTGCATTTGCATCATAACTACTCTCATTATGTACAGTTCAAACATAGTTGTTGTACGATTTATATTTTTAAAGTCTTTTGTTAGTGACTTTGTTTTTTTTTTTTTATATTAAAGTTTTAAAACAATATGTAAAATAAATACAGTAAATACTATTCAGTTAATCAGAAAATTCTAATTATTAAATACTCTCTAGGACTCCATGAGACAGGCTCGACCTAGTATGGAGTCCGCAAGTTAAAATATTAAAATTATGTTTCCTTCATGAAAATAATTTTAGTTTACTTACTTGTAATCATTAATATTTAAGGAAATGTAAACAATCCTGTATTTGGTCAATAAACGATTTTTATTATTATTATTATTGTATTTACGTGTGTTCCACCGTAGCGCCTAAACTACTAAACCGATTTTTATAAATGAGGAAATATTAGATTCGTAATAATGGTCCGGGTGTTATTTCAATGCTCCCTAAAAATATGGTGGACTTTACAAATAAATATCAGACCTATAAAAAAAAATGGGATAATCATGTCATGTTTAGTATCAAAAGAAAGGTATTGACGAGCATATTACAAATATGAATATATTATTATATCATATTGTGTAAGTAAATAAACATGTTTTTAACCTTAGGTAATTAAAATTAATTTTAGGTATTACCCATGCCGTACTATGTAGTACGGCATGGGTAATACCTACCTACCAATTATACAAAACGGCATAGTACGATTTGTAATTTTAAAAAAAACTTACTTGCAACTAACGAAACGACTTATATTTTGTATTTCTTCGAAGATTGATAAATGGTGCTGGGCGTCGAAATAAATCGCGCTATGGTTACTCCAAGCCACGATGCACTGCTACTGGAATTTAATTTACAGTTTACTTGTTATGAGCCAATAGATGGTGAATAAATTATAATAAAATACTGACCTATTGTATTCCTCTTACCTATTTACGTTGTCGTAACGTTTATTACCTAAGCGTTAAAACGGAAACGTGTAAAATTAACAATTTAGTAAAAAAAAACTGTACCGAATACGCAATCACTTTTTTTCCGTAGTAGGGTTTAATTTTTTTTTAAGGTTATTGTACTACTAGCTGCGCCCTGCGTTTTCACCCGCATAAGTCGCAAACCCGTGGGAATATCGGGATAAAAGGTACTCTATGTCCTTCTTCAGGTTATGGTCTACCCATGTGCCAAAGTTCACCCAAATCCGTTCAGCCGTTTATCGTGAAAGCGTAACAAACAAACAAACTCACTTTCGCATTTATAATAATTATAGTTAGGTTAAGAAGTTAGCATGTCGTACACCGTTGTGTGCAAGTACAAAATATACCTGTTTAGGAAGGTCTGGTACCTATGTCCAAAGCATATTTTTTTTTAAATAATTTAATTAATTTATTTATTTACTTATTTGTTTTTATATCATTGGCACAAACATCAGTGTAGCCCTGGCCCTTATACTAGGAGTTCCTGTATCACAAGAGCCAGACCTCTCAATTTATAGGAAATATGTTAAAGACAAAAATGAATGAATTTAATTATTAATTTATTTACTTTATCTAAGTGAGTGTTTAATTACTTTTAATGATTGCAGCAATTGGTGATCCTGCAGACGCTCAAGTGGTGTTAGAAAACTGCCTAGATAAGGATGTCGTGTATCGTTTCCTACGGCCCTGGCTGGGTCACGGGCTGTTTGTGGCTCCAGGTAAATATGACGCGTTACTCAAACGTGTTAAGATTCTAAATTCAAATGTGAAGTAAGCGCGAGCAAATGTACGAAATTTAAATTTTTAATCGGTCGCTTCGCAAATATTGTCTCTGATACAATATTACTTTTGTTAGTGCGTCTTTACTTCTTTTTACATAAAACTACTTTTAAACAGTTGGGTTGATTTAGACGTTTTGACTATCTCTCGGTCACTTTTTAAAGAATGGGTACATACACATTGTGTGATCACGTGTCGAGTATTAAGAAAAATTGAAAACTAAAATCACAATGGAGGTACTTATGAACCTGAAACCACATAAAACATCACTGTAAACATTTTACACGATAAAACAGAGTAGTCACTTATTAGGTAAGTGACTACTCTGTTTTATCGTGGAAAATGTTTTCTAACATAAATAGGTACCTAAGTAGGTACACACGGCTACACATCAAGCTATACATTTCCAGTTTATGCTGATCTTGCATTGTATAGAATTTCCGTATAATGCGAGGTCAGCTTATACTGGAAATTTATAGCTTGATGTGTAGCCGTGTGTACCTACATAAAGATACATAATAGGTATTTTACTTTTATGTTACAGTAAATCTATGGAAAACGCATAGAAAAGTATTACTACCAGTTTTCCATAACAAAATAGTTGAAAAATACTTGGGAGTCATCGCTGAACAAGGCGATGTGCTCATTGAAAGACTAGGTGAACAGGCAGAAGGAAAGAAGTTCGATGTTCTCAAATACGTCACTGCTTGCACCTTAGACATCGTTTTTGGTAAGTTGTATGCAAGAATTTTCGGGATAAATGTTTATTAAAACCATTATTTACGAAAATAATTATAAGGACCTTGTAGAATTTATTTTACTTATAGCCTATCTTATAGCTAGAGCACTCAAGATGTTGTGATCAACTCTAGTTACTATAGGTACTAATGATGCCCTAACTACGCAGTCTCATTTACTTCGTCTCATCCACGAGGAAGGAATTGCTCCTAAGAAAGAGGCTCTACGTGTTATCTTATATCGCATTATATTATTATCGTATTATCGTGGTAAGTATTTCTTGGACTCCGGACACAAAGTAACTTTAGATCTCAAAAATAATTTTAGGCAATTGTACCTAGGCTAAAAATCTCGTGCAAAACTTCAGATAAGCTTAGATATCGCTTTTGTAAAACTCTAAAGAAGCTATTACATCTCCAGAGACAGCTATGGGCGAGCGCATGGACGTGCAGCGTTCTCCGGACACGCCGTACTTGCGCGCGCGCCACACCGTCATGGAGATCCTCAACAAGCGCCTGTTCAAGGTCTGGCTGCAACCAGACTGTCTCTTCAACCTCACCCGCTACGCCAAGCAACAGAAGGATAACATCGATCTCACTCACAAGTTTACTGATGAGGTGGGTGTACAAAACAGAATATCAGTTTAACAATAGCTACAGTGCTACAAGGATCTTTTGGCGCCTGATTGACAGGGGGGCATTGTTGGTAAACATTTATGAAATTGGAACAGAAATACCACACGAAAAAGTAAGATGGCGGCGTTAGTTCCGATTTTGGCCACACAAGGACCAAAATTAAACTTGTAGCGTTGTATTTTATGTCACCGTATAATTATGATCTTCGTTAGTATCTAGGTATATTAGTTCCGAAAAATTGTGAACTGCAACAAACCATTTACAAGCGCATTCCTTTTCGATAGTTTATAATCTATCCATGGGAAATCGACAAATGACGCACCTTGCGCTAATACTAAATAGCCAGCCTAGCTGCGAAATGTAGTTTAACAATTTTCCGCCGAACTTTAGTGGTGGCGTGGACACTACGGGTCTGCATACCTGCATACATACAACGTTTGTGATTGGGTTTAATTATTGCAGGTAGTTCAAAAAAGACGTTTGGAATATGAAAAGAAGAAAATAAAGAACGGGATTAATACACAACCCGGTAAGATTATCTTATGTTTTGCGAATTTCACACCTCATCAAAAAAAAAGATTTATGAAAAAGTGGACAGTTTGTTTAGGTACCACTAGTGTGTTTTGAGAAGCATGCTATATACACAAATATTTGTATGAAATCTAATGATTTTTTATAAAAGGAAACTGTTAAAAAAGTCTCTAAATAGTTTCGATTTACATATAGTTAAATCAAATATTTGAACCTGAATTTTTAATTCTTGTGCTCGAGCACACAATATTTGCATGTGCGTATAAGGAATGTTGGATTTAGAAAAAAAAGGTTCGGTATCGACGTCACCATCATTCATGTTTAACATAATCTCTATTGATTTAAGCAAACTACTACTCTATAGTAATCATTTACGTTTATAAGTTCTTATTGGGTTAGAAGAGTTGTTGGATAGAATCATGAAGTTATATAACTTCATGGATAGGATATTTAAAGTTTGTTATTATAATTGGATCTGGATTATTTATGTTAAGACCAAAATTGTACCAATATTTTGTACCAAATAAATTGATTTGATTTGATATGACAAAAGAAAAAAAACTTAATTCTGTTGTAGGCTTAGATCAAATAAAAAAGGTACCATCGAAATATTCGCAAGTACTTGTCTAACGTTAACTCTAGGGTGTTAGGAGGAGCTCGTGGCTAAGTAATAACAGCCGCACGGGTCTATCCATCAGGTTAAGCTACACTTGCCGGGGTTGGTCCGTGGATGGGTGACCATCTTTACATATCGAGACTCCTCCGTTCCTCGGAAAGCACGTTAAGCCGCCTGGTCCCGGCTGTCATTTGTGGATCTTTGTCGTTTCGGGTCGTCAGAAGCCAGAAAGTCTGACAACCAGTCCCAAGGGGTATCGTATTACCCAGTTACTGGGTTGTAGAGGTCAGATAGGCAGTCGCTCCATGAAAAATACTGGTATTCAGCTCCATCCGGTTAGACTGGAAGCCGAGCCCAACTTGGTTAGAAAAAGGCTAGGCAGATGATGATGACTTGTCTAACGTTAACTCTTCAATGATAAGCTACATGGCCCTCAGGATTTCTTTAATGAAAGCTATTTATTTTATGATAATGCTGAATATAAAGTTTCGTCGATTTTCATATTTCCCCGGTTTATTTTCAGAAGGCAAACTCCGCGCCGTCCTTGACTTATTATTCGGTAGAGAGATCGAGTTCACAGACGTACAACTTCGTGAACACATCGACTCGATCACGATCGCTGGCAATGACACCACGGCTCTTGTCATAGCGTACACCATCGTCCTCCTCGGAATACATCAGGATGCACAGGAGAAAGTACTGCTTGAGTAAGTTACTATGCATTCACGAGCACTAATATGTACAGTCACGGACTTTAATTGATGAGCCACCTTCAAACTTTTCAATTTAGCAGTTTCATACATTCACGAGATTACACGATTAAACACGAACTCAAATCACAAGCTCGTAAACAAGATTACAAATAAATTGCTTTTAATCGGAAATATCCATAGAGGTTGACTAATAAGTTCTCAATGATAAAAATAAATACAATGTTGCATTAAGTTTATCCAATCTATTTGATACCGACCTCCTTTGAATCATAGCTCATTAACTCGATAATTATGAAAACATAACTGAAGACAGTGACAGTTGAAATATCAAGATGGCAAATAAATTACTTTTAATCGGAAATAGTCATATCCATAGAGGTTGACTAATAAGTTCTTAATGATAAAAATAAATACAATATTGCATTAAGTTTATCCAATCTATTTGATACTGACCTCCTTTGAATCATAGGTCATTACCTCAATAATTCTGAAAACTTAACTGAAGAAACACACAGTTGAAATATCAAGATGACAAATAAATTACTTTTAATCGGAAATAGTCTTAATATCCATAGAGGTTGACTAATACGTTCTTAATGATAAAAATAAATACAATGTTGCATTAAGTTTATCCAATCTATTTGATACTGACCTCCTTTGAATCATAGCTCATCAACTCAATAATTCTGAAAACTTAACTGAAGACAGTGACAGTTGAAATATCTATGTCAGAGAATTTCTCCGTACGCTAACGTTACTATCGCAACAGTAACCTAGCAACAATTGTTTATCGTTGCTAGGTTACTGTTGCTAGACCTGCCATTGGTTGACTTTGAGTAGTCACTCTGCTATCGAGTTTGTAGTTCTGGCTCTCAGATTAGCCAACCGGTAAAGATATGAAATATAATTATCTTCTTCTAATACGAAGACATATGACTTTGCTTCGGGAACCGAATAAACCCGATTTTGCATTACACGGCTAAAATACGAACAGTGCCAGGTGGCTCATCAATAAAAGTCCGTGACTGTACACTGAGCAAATTTTAAAAGATTTTCACCTATGTTCACAAGTGATTGTAATTTTATGTTATTACGAACACATTATTTTGGAACTATTATGAAATATTTCTGGTCTCAAAATCAAAAGTCATATAATCAAACTAGGCTGAGAATCAGTAGTTTTCGAACGTCAAAATTACATAAGACAGCCCCAAACTATTCCACTAAAAAATCGCCTTTGAATTTTGATAAGTCTACACCCGATAAAGTTGGCATGTCGGTCGACTACTTTTCACGGTTTTTTTAAACCTTTGGTTGTAACGTTGTCAACCGCCATACCTTGCCGACTCTACCTACAGTACCCGGACGTTAATGTGGCAATCAGTCATATCAAGGGGTATCGTATTACCCAGTTACTGGATTGTGAAGGTTAGATAGGCAGCCACTCTATGTAACATACCGTATTCTAACATCCGGTTTGACTGGAAGTAGACCCCAAAATAGGAAAAGGCTAGGCAGATTGATTCCGACTAAAGTTAGATCTTGTTTTTGTTATTATCTAGGTTACCGCCTGGTCACGGGACATTCACTGCAGCGAATTTTCGCGCGGTGCGACCGGCGGAACGTCTTGCGACTAAAACAAATGAATAGAAATGTACTAGCTACTAGTCATGCCACGCCCGCCGCACCGCCTGCCGCACCGCTGTTCGCACCGCCCGTCCCTTGACCGCGCGGTTAGGTTTACTGGCCTATTTTGATGATCATTTATTGTATATCAAATTACGCAATCATACTTATTTTTAACGTTCCGTGCAGGCAACAATCAATCTTTGGCACAGAAAAGCGAGGCTCTACTAAAGAAGACTTACAGAAAATGCACTATTTAGAGCGAGTCATCAAAGAGAGCATGAGGCTCTACACCGTAGTTCCGATTATCGCGAGGAATGTAGACAAGGATATTTATTTACGTAAGTTATTCTTTTCAGAAGAAAATGTTTTTTTTTTTGTTTACAGGCAATAATTCTGCCCCGTTATCGGATGTATGTAAAGTGGAACCTGGATGAGTGGGATCTCAAGGATCTAGGATTATTTATCAATTAAAGAGGGTTTTCATTTTCGGTTTAAGTTTGGAAATGACCTTGCCTATTCAATTTGATCCATACTTCCAGGGACACCCTGTATACCAGTCCACAACGCTATTACTGTTATAAAATTGCATTTAGAGCTTTCAGAATCTTTTCTCTTTGTTAAATGATAGCATGTGATGTAATGATAACAACATTTGCTCAATACAGCTACATGTGGAGTAACTTTGCCAGCGGGCACTGGCGCCGTGATAGGAGCCTTCGCGATACATCAGTCTACAGCCGCATGGGGCCCCAGACCTGAACAGTTTGACCCCGACAGGTTCCTGCCCGAACGATCACGCAGCAGACACCCTGCCGCCTTCCTGCCGTTCAGCTATGGCTCCAGAAACTGTATCGGTACTAAATATTTATTTAGTTTTCAGCATTCATGCATGCATGCTTATAGCAGTATGCATGCTTTAGTAAACCTACTATCCTACTATATACAGGTTGTATCAGAAAGGTGTGGTCAAAAATAAGGGTGAGCAGGCCATCAAACTGAAGAGCTTTCTCCATGGGGTACTCCTACTCAACATCGTAATCGCGATAACATAATCAGTCGTCCAATTACGTTTAAACAGTTTAGAGAGAGTTTCTGTTCCCATGGAGAAAATTATTCGTTTTAATGGTCTGTACCACACCCTTAATTTTGCCCACACCTTTCTGATACACCCTGTATACCAACTAGGTAGGTATCACTAATTACCTACCTACTTACCTAATTATAAGTAATCGCGCGATCCTCAGCTGCATTTATGAAGTCCTTAAAAATGAATCGGTGTAAATTGTAGTTCAAATATCTGGATGAAAGCTTTTCAAATAGGTGTACATTTATTCATACACAAAATATTTTAAGAGTTCATTGTACTCATTTTATGAACAACTTTTACTATGGGACCAAACGTAAAATCGCAAAAAAAAATCAGCTGTTCCCCACATTTATGCTCGTATCTCGTCAAAATGTAGGGCACAACTGATTTTTTCGTGTAAAATTGAATAGAATAACATTTATTTGTATAAATAGATACACCTTATCTTATATGTCAGGGCCGGCTAGAGCCTCAATCATCTGCCAAGTCTTTTTCCTAAAGTGTTGGGGTCGGCTTCAGTCTAAGTGAATGCATTTGAATACCAAACACTGGTATTCAAATGCATTCAGTTTTTACATGTAATGCAACTGCCTGACCACTGCCGCCCTGCTAAGGAAGCACGATGGCTAGAGCTGACACGATTAAATTATTTTAAAAATGTTTTTCAGGACGCAACTTTGGCATGCTTATAATGAAAAGTATAATATCAAGTGTGGTGCGATCATTCAAAATAGAAGCCGATGACATTGGTCCCCTTAAAATAGAAATGCTACTGTTTCCAATTAATGGACATCAAGTGAAAATCTCAAGAAGAACTTTTTAGTTATGTAACCACATTAGCAATAAAACTATTTACACAGAAAATTTACTTTACTTATTTTTTAAAACGCAAAGAAAACATAATTGTGACAAAAGTGACAATTAATAAAATGATATTCATTTAAAGTACATAAATAATTGTTTATTTCTTACTTGGTAGACAAAATAAATGTGACGTTTCTCCTATTGAGAGGTGATGATTGATGGGAGAAAACTCGTAGCTTTTAGCGAGTTTTGATTTCCAAACACGACGGCATAAGGAAAATATATAATACTTCCATAACTATTTAAGGTATAATTACTACTGCGCTTTCTGTTGTAGTCTCAAAACCTGGTGTGGTCTCAACACCTGGTGTTGTCTCAAAATCTGGTGTTGCTACTGTTGCTGTCTCTGGCGATGTCACTACGTCTGACTCTGGTATTGTTTCTGCCTTTGGCGCTGGCTCTGGGAATGTTTCCTCACTGGTGCTGTTTTCTGGTGGTAGGGTTTGCATAGCAGGTGTCGGAAAGGGCCGACCATCGAACTCCACGATGCCGTCGTCATCACTGGCAAGAACGTCGCGAGAGTCATCCACCCCACAGGTCAGGAACTTAGAGTACTTGCTCAAATCTAAGAAGCCTACACCACACGGCCGATCCACGAGACGAGAAATCATCATGCCTCGTACAAAGCCGGAACAAACGATTACGGAGCCTACGTCGTCCTAAAAATAGAATGCAGTTAGAAGTAAGTAGGTACCTATTCAGAAGATTGACCTACAGAGGAAGATTTCAGAACATGAATAGTCCATTGTTGGCAGACACGAGACCTCTCCGAAATAAGTAGGTATACGTAGTTTCGTAAGTGCGTATTATTTCCGAACCTGTTCAAAAATTGAGAACTAGGTGAAATGGTTTAGGTTAGGTTAGATTGCTTCCCTCGTGTGGGCGAAGCGAGCCCTACCGCTGCAGCCACCGCGGCGTGCGTTACTTCCAAGTTGCTTACAGCTAGGCTGGCTATTTACCTAGTATTAGCGCAAGGTGCGTCACATCGCAAGCAAGTTTGTTAACAGTTCACAATTTGTCGGTTTCCCACGGATAGATTAAAAACTATCGAAAAATAGTGCGTTAAACTGTAAATCGTTGGTTGCAGTTTACAATTTTTCGACAGTTTATAATTTAGAATAACCGATAAAACAACTGACAAAGTTCATAAATGGAGACATAATTTTAATTAAAAATTAATTTGAATATGGAATTGGAATTTAAATCTTATTGGCAACTTCGGACGGTATACGGGGAAAAATATTTCTCGAACACGATAATTATTTTCCCTAATAGAAAAAATGTGTGCGAACAATTTGATATATTTTCTACTGCCACCGCTCTATTCGATAAAATCTCGTGTACGGTTTATGGGAAAAAAAGCGCTGTGCGGACGTATCCTATCTATGTTAAATTAACGGATCGAGTAACGAGTTCGACTCGAATACTTCGCTAGTGAGCTCCAAAGCAAAGATAGCTGACGTGGCGGTGGCCCAAAAGCCTGTCCAACTTAAATGGGACTGAGCAGAACATGCCTCTGTCATGCTGGACTTGCAAATGTTCGACCAAGAACCACAGAACAAAGGGCCTAGACAAGTGACCATCGCTTCGAAAGCGTTTCGTATTTCTACAACGACTTTCAACTGGATTGACTTATGGTTTTAGCTTATGTCAGTCCTATTACATTTTTGCCTTTTCCATCATCGTTATGGCTGATAGAATATCACTTTGTCTTCAGTCGCGGCAGGTCACAAAGGCTTGTTGTTTGAAAACCTTTGCCCAGGAGTGGGTCTGTGCAGATGGATGACAGTAGCCGAGGATCGAGTTGAATGGCGTGCGATTGCAGAGGCTTATAGGTCGAGGTAGAGGTAGGTTGTGTGATGTATGTGGCCTTTTTCGGCTGCAGATTTCGTTATTTTTCACGTCAACCGTATAAACACACGTTTTTGGTATTTACTTATTTAAAGATATTCTATTTTCATGGTCGAGTTAGTTTTATGCGTTTGCGCATGTCGCGTAGATAGGTACTCGTATTAGGTACATTATTTGCATTGTAGGTTGAATTGAACATTGGACAACAAGATATTTTTCCAAACGATGAACTTAAACACGCGAAAGTTTCTTCGCGTGTTTGAGTTACACCGACTTACATAGGTACCTACTCTTTTATGTAAGTTTACTCAAAAATCAATCTGCCTAGCCCAAGCCATTTTACTAATTAGGTACTCATATGTTAGGGTCGGCTTCCAGTTTAACCGGATGCAGCTGAATACAACTATTCCACATGGAGCGACTGCTTATCTGACATGCACAACCCAGTAACTGGGTAATACGATAAGTTTAAGTACTCAAAAATATTATATTTTAATAGATAAGCTTAGGAAGTATGTAGTAATGTACTTACTGGACACAATGCTCCGAATTTCTCCGACTGAAAAAGTATTGACACATTATCTACCTACGTTTTTTTTATAAATATATGCGATCTATAGGTATTTAATTAATTTGGGAGTCACCTTGAACACCTTTCAAGACACTTAGCTTATTGCATAAGTACTGATTGATTATTTTACAGAATAAACAATTTCATTTCATTTCATTTCATTTCATTTCACTGCAATATAGTTCTTACTTTACGTTATTTTACAGTTAAAATAAGTACAGTATTTTGGTAAGTTTTAGTGCAAGACTTGAAACAGATAGATACAGTATGTTAACTAACAAAGGGCGTGCCCGTTAACCTGCAATAGTATAGCGTGTGTACATGCTAAAAAAAATATTAAAACTCAAAAAAAAAAAAAAAAATTTGTGTCCTTATATGTTCACAAAACGATTAACTTGTAAAACGCACACTTGTATTTCAACGTAGAAAAACAAGTGTGACAAGTGGGCGTGTACAGAGAGTTTATTGTCCGTAACAATTTAATATTTTTTGTGAATATTTTACTATACAAAAACAAAAAAAAACATATTTTTTTTAATGGTAATATTTTTTTAGCATGTTTAGACGCTATACTATTGCAGGTTAACGGGAACGCCCTTTGTTAGTTAACATACGGTATATTTTACAGTTAAATTTTTTTTTTCCTATTTACGTGATACCGCAGAAACACTGCCGCATCACGTAAATCGGCATTTTTTTTTCGGCTTAAGGGTAATAACTAATAATGCGTGTCGAATTGATAACCTCCTTTTTTTAAGTCGGTAATAAAATAAGCAACATTACCCGACACGGTGATTGCTGGACACAAAGAAATTTTTCCTGGTAGTTAAACATCGCCAAACATTTGCTTCTGGGTAGTATAACGACGTCCATGCGCCGGAGTTCAATCAACAGCGGGATCAAGAGACCCTGGAGATAGTAATTAGTAAGAAAACATACCTACCTACTTAGCTTGAACCTCAGACCAATTAAAAAATTAACTTTCAAAAATTGACAAGATTAATTATTGAATTAGGGCTGCAATAAATATTGTACAAAAAGTTCATGTTCATGCATTGAATGACTATTTCATGAAGTCACGATATTTGGCACTTATATGATCTTAATTAGTTGTATTGCTGAATCTAATGATTATAATTTCTGTAAAGCCACATTTACTACGTCCGCGAATCATATTAATCGACACTGACTTGCAAATTGCTAAAAACGTAAAGTATTCGAAATTCGCGGGCTACCTTGACGCAGCCCCCTTAGTAGGTGTAGGTACCGTACTGAAAATCTGTTGGTGGGATTACCTTTTCTGAATCTTACTTTGAAGACAAAACTAATCAAAGCATAATAAAACTTACATTTCTCCTACTGCCCCAACCGAAATACTTGCAAGAAGAGTCCGTGTACACACTTTCGTCTTTAGGAGTAGAAATTCCATAACGAACACGATTCATTACGAACTCTGCACCCTGCTCGTGCTTATGGAAAGAGTATTGCTGGGATAGAACCAGTAACGCCAAATTGTCTGTCAAACAATCTGTCCATCGCTGTGAAGTGTTGTAACCTACCATAAATTAGAAGTATTCAAATTCAAATTCAAATAATTTATTTCAGACATTCGTCCATAGTGTTAGTATACAAGATAACTTAAAGACTATTGTTAGTAAACATGAAAATTAATTAAGTTAGTATACAAAATAACTTAAAGACTAAGTGTTAGTAATAATAAAAATTAATTAAAAACGCAAGCTTATTATAGTCAAGTTCGATTCTTGACATCAGGAAATCTAAAATTAAAAATTACTGTACAACTACCTATGCACTACGTAAGACTTTTACAAAATACAGAAAACCGGCCAAGTGCATGTCGAACCACGCACAATGAAGGGTTCCGTGGTTGGGATGAATTTATCCAAGAAACTTAACATTGTAGTTGAAAAACTTGTTCTCCCATACAAAATGTATATGTATGGCAGAACATGTTTTTTCAACTGCAAAGTTGGTCGATTATTAGCGCGAAGCACCATTTATTACTCGGTAACTTATGGTGCCTACGTAGCGGTGATAGTTTTCCTTTTAATTTCGTTATATATAGTACTGCCGTGAATTTTTTCACATACCCAAAACCAACCATTTAGCTGGCAGGGGACGACGACACTTGACTCTAACAAAAATTAGCATTTTAAAGCTTAATATTTCGCAAACAGATTCCTGAATCCAAATGGTTTTCGCAAACTCGCATTATTTTTAAACGACCTTTCCAACGATACCCCACACCATGGGATTGACGAGAAAAAAAAAACCATCCCCACTTTACGTGTAGGGGAGGTAACCAAAAAAAAAAAATGTTTACGATTTTCTTTTACCACTTTGTCGGCGTGATTTATATGTATACCCATACCAAATTACAGCTTTCTAGTACCAACAGTCTCTGAGCCGCGGACAGACAGACAGACAGACGGACATGGCGAAACTATAAGGGTTCTTTGTTTACTACGGAACCCTAAAAATGAAGTCCATTTTTTGCTCTTCTTTTTATTATATCGGATTTCACACTGAAAATAAATCACCAACAAAATCTCCCTCTGCCTCAACCACCTCCAGGCTCTAAACAACTTTCGGTTTTCTGACTTACGTGGTATAAACCGACTTCGAAAAAGGAAGAGATAAGTAGGCACACCTATATATCCGTGATTACTGGGCCAATCTTTGAATACTTTCATTTGACAGCCTTTGTACTTTATTGAGTCAGTCTATCAGTGAAAGGTGAAGTCTAATTCTCGTGATTAAAAAAACGTTCAAAATCTCATCTCAACGATGTCAAAAACTTGTGAAAAATGTAGAGGTAATTTTTATAGGTTGAGACTGAGATTACAATGAGAATCCATCCATACAGGATACTAGTAGGTATTGCAGTAAAGTACGGGTGTTGCAAATACTTCATACCTCTATGCACACAAAGATGGTCCACCACTCGCATGGTGCCAGCGTTTTCCAGAAACCTGTGAGTGCCAGCCACTACATTGAACTTATATCTCTCACCATGCACACAATTGGCAGGTGTGAGTACCACGTGAGCTTCTATCAGGACGCCCATGCAAAACATCATCGCGTGTGATAAATAATGGACCTGAGTACAAAAAATCATCGTCAGTTCTTTGTGTTTTTGGAACCATGGACTTCACTGCTGAACATAAATCTCCAGAATCTCGCGATAAATAGATTGTTTTCTATTTTATTCCAATAAAGGTAAGTATTCTAATAAAAAAATATTTTTCTCAAACATGCCTGGAAATTCGAGCATTATTTTGACAACCTTCTTTGAGATAAATCAAAGTCAAAGTCAAAGTATTTAATTTGTTGAACTTATGTAATATGGTAAGTACATGGTATAAAATTTGCGTTGTATCACTATGTTTTGCCTTGCAAGGCGTACAAATTACTTAATAAAACTGTAAACTGTTTCATACAAGTAACGTCGTAAACAAGACAGAATAACAAGTGGATCGGACATTTTTTATTTTATGCTTCTATCCTCTAAAAACTCATTGATAGAGTAGTAAGCCTTTTCAATCAAGAATTTTTTAAGTTGCGATTTAAAATGGCTTATGTTGGTCATGCTTTTTAAAGTTTTTGGTAGTTTATTGTAAATCTTTGGACCCATGCCAAGACAACTCTTTGAGAAAAGTGCAATATTGTGTTTTTTAGATATTAGTGTGCTTTGGTGACGTCTAGTATTAAGTTTTTCAAATTTAGACACATTCTCCTTAACAAATATTGAAATTTCATAAATATAGAGGGACGTAAGTATTTTTAAACTAACGAAAAATGGTTTGCAGCTTGCAAATCGAAATTGCCGTACTGTTCAAAAACAAATGGCGATGCGGCCGGCAAAGTAAGTATGAAAATCTATATCTGTCGTGTTTAGCGGCCAAATAAATTACTATGAAAACTCATATCTGTTGTGTTATTTATAAATGGAACGAACTTTTTATTTCAGCGCATCAAAGATTTTATTTGAATTTCGATTTGGCTTGCAAATAGAGCTGTTTAAAATAAAGAAGAAACGAATGAACACTATTGGCGCGTGAAAAACTATCGTTGTTCGTCATTGATTCTGGAAATTATTATTAATTTACTTAGTTTGAATTTCCGCGCATTGTTTGAGAAAAGCACAATTTCACGATCGTCCATCAATAGCCCAGTTGCAGGCCGCGACAGTAATGTACTAATGTAGTTGTTCCGTTAGTTTGGTCATGTGTGGGACATACCACAAACGAATGAGATTCAATATTGCACACCAAATTTTGTGAACTTAAGGACCAGATTGGTGTTTACGGGGCTTCGAATTTTGATGATATGTGGGCGTACATATCATCAAAATTCGAATCGATTCCAGTGTACACACGCCACGCATTGTGATCGACAGACGTATCACTCCCACGCGGTAGAGTGATAATATCTAACACCCATAAATAATTAGGTGAACTTTTAAAACAAAAAAATCTAAGTTCTAAATACAAAATTTACTGTAGGTAAGTATTTCTTATGAGACGTGATTACCTAACTTATGACCTACCTAAAATCATTCTGCACAGCAACAGGCAACAGTTTCCATGCATAACTGTGAAACCATGACCGATATAATAATAATAGTCACCACAGCGGCCAACTAAGTATACGCAAGCATAGATGCACTCTCTACCCTCACTTAGTTACGTACGTTAGTCCAATGGGACGGCAATCCAACAGGACCGCAGAGAGATTAAGCTCAGGCGCAGTTTTACGTGGAATTCACGAATTCTTGACAGAAAAACCCAATAGCTTTTTAGGCCCGATCTGGGATTCGAAACCAGGACCTACAGAAAGAAGTGCCTATACTTTTACAGTGTGAGTATTTGGACTTGCTGAAAATTTGAAACCTTATGACTGAACTGAACACTTCAGCAAAGTCGAGGAGTTCGTAGATGTGATTATTTCAGGGCAGTGTTGGTAATTTACTTTATGCTATCACCAAAATATATTTCTATCCGTGCGTTTGCATCGGCGAAACATTCACGACAAAACATGTTGAAATCTCTATTTTCTGTCAATGTTCCAATTTTTGACAAGAACTTGGAGACTTCAACACAATGATATTAATATAATATCATTGCATCAACATTTTTTGTCGTGAATGTTTCGCCGATGCAAACGCACGGTAAGGTCGACGAGACATGGGATACGAAATTTAAAAAAAAAACTAAGACTTACAACATATTGGGCTTCCGTGGATTCCGCTGTTTCGCCAAGAAATGAAGCAGCATTTTGAAAATCCATATCCACTGTAATAATTATGATAAACTCTTTTCAAAGATCATTGCTATTAGGATTGAGGATTATTTATAAAATATGCTAAAAGTAGAGTATTTACGCAAAGTAGCAATCCCTCCGATTTGTCCAGCACCCATTTTTAGGAACTTATTTATGGTAGCCGTAGAAATTGTTTCATATGGTTCCCGTAACCGTTAGCATTCTTGCGATCTGAAAATGATTTTTTTATGTAAGTTGTTTATTTTACTTACAAGTAGGAAATCAAAACAAAAATTATTCGGGCGTTTCAGTTTTAATTAAATGAAAGCATACAGAAATAAGTAGGTAATAAAAACCTTTGTAAGCAATCATTTCACTGCACGTTGCAGCGTTACACGATACACGATGACGCCGGACAGTCCTAAAATGGCATACAATAAAGCAGGAGGTACAACCGCAGTCATAATCAACATATTATAACATAACATCACGCCTGAAATCCTCTAAGGGTTAGTCTGAGGTATACACCCACATTTCGCACGTTATCTTTAAGTCCCATGTAATAGAGGGCGAGCCATCAACCGGGCGCAAATCCAGACTGCAGGCTGCTACTGAGAAATTTCTGGTAGAAAATCCCAATAACATTTTATCAAACCTGGGAATGGAGCCCAGGAACTCTTACTCAGCAGTAGCGCTTGCAGCGCAGAAATATTAGCTAAACTATTATCAACATGTATGTTGGAAGTCTGGGAGGGATACCAATTGGCCACGGACATATTTCGGCCAGCTAGCCAGTACGGCACAGCTCTCTAAAAGCGGCCGTGTGTCATGCGTGGACTTTAAAACCGCCGAGTTCGTCGGCGATTGCTCGTAGCCCGCCTTGGCTCGTCGTCTGTCATCGCCACGAGCCGCGAGCCGCCAGCCAATTTGACAATGAAATTTTGAGCAAGCTTCACGTGTGTCACCGACGGCGAGCCGAGTAAGGTCGCAAACTTTAAGTACGCACGTCTATCACCCACTTAAGGCTCCACTGCGCGGTCTGGGCGTCTGTGTGGGCTCCACTACGCAGGTGGTCACAGAGTCGTCCTAAGGGCTAGGGGCGGGTTATCATAGAGCGCACCTTGTGAATACACAGGTGGTGGAGGTGGCAGACAATAGCAATGTGTACCGCGTGTGTTTGATTAGCTCCATGTCAAATACTCTCAGGTTATTACAAGTGTCTGCCACCACCGCACCCGCCGCAGCGTGCCACCTCTATCAGAACTACGCACCAACACTCTGTGTATCAACAAGTTTTTCGCGTGAAGAAGACAATGGTTAGCATTTTGTCGATAGGTAATTAGTGTTCTTTCGTTCTTTGGATGATCTTCATCATGATCCTCTAAAAGTGATATAGAATTATATAGTACAACGAAGGAGCTTAAAACGTCTTTAAAAGTACACACGGCTATACATCAAGGTATACATTTCCAGCGACGATGGGACTTTAAAAGTTAAGCTGATCTCGCATTGTATAGGATTTCCGTACAATGCGAGGTCAGCTTATATTGGAAATGTATAGCTTGATGTGTAGCTGTGTGTACATACTAATTCCATAGGTAGTACAAGGTAGTGTAAGGCTTTTTTTATTGAATTAGTCGACCTGTTTTGGTGCATCACTATTCTGAAGTTGACTGACAACGTCAAAACGTCATGCATGCAGCACGTTTCGTAGATTTTCATGCAGTTACTATTATATGCATGATAATAAATTTCAGATAGAGAAAACCATAACCATTAATGTGTGAAAGACAGTGATGCAACTAATATTAAGTTCTGCCTGCGTGATCCTGATTTCTGACGTCGACTTGACTGCCTGACGTTTCCTTTCAAATTCACGATGAGGAATTTCGATTATTCGATTGTGTTTACGTTATTTTAACAGAATTATAAAAAAAAACATTAAATAAATTACTTTATCGCTACTCCCACGCAAAAATTGTATATCTCTTACATTACATTTAGGTTCCTGTGATTGAGATAACTTAAACCGTGCAGTATTTGTCGACGAAGTGATACTTTGTGCGACGAAACAACTATTTTATCGCGATTTAAAATATTCCATAATGAACAGTATTACTAATATATGCCTGAGTTTATTTAGTTTAGTGATTTTATTAAATATAAGAGTATGTCTGGCGCAGTATAACAAACCATGGAGTGAAAAATACGAAAACAATAAATGCCCGAAGCTGTATCCCAAGAATTTCTTGAACTATATGCCAGTTGGTAAGTTTATACCATTCTTGTACTTGTATTTATAATTTAGCATTCATAAAGTAATTTCTACAATGAAAAAAAAAAATAAGCACAAACTGTTTGTCATTGTAAACTAGTGGCTGAAGAAACAGCTGTTGACATAGAAATAGTCACTGAACATGTAAAATGCTTCTTACTATACTACTCAAATAGAGGTACTACTAAAAAAATAATAGAAAGAAAGAAAAGATGTTGTCAGGTTGGTCAGTGGGTTGTCTTAGCCCTAGTTGGCAATATATACCACAACTACAGCAAGAAGTCTTACACCTAAATCCCAAACTCAATACTTTTCTCTTCTCAGGAAATCTTACAGCTGGGAACTATACAGAAAAGCCAGGTCTAAAAGGTTTGAAGCAGTGTGTGATGGAATGCTGCCTATCTGAGTCCTGCAACATAGTGTTTATCTATGACCTGAGATGTTTCCACGTGGAATGTGTCAGCGATGAGCTGTGTCTGCCTCTGCAGAGGACTGGCAGCCGCAAGTGGGAGGCATCACACGTGTCCATGATACTGGTGAAACCAGTCCTACCTAATGGTAATGCATGAAATTGTTGAAAACTTGGCCTTACCTAAAAACTAAAATGTATCCTATTGCCGTCTCTTATGTGTAACATGAAAATAACAAGGACAGGTAGTACTTATGAAGTTACTACAATTTAACATTGAATGCAAAGCAATATGTTCATTTACAAACATGTTATGTATGTTGCCTATTTTGTAGTTTATTGAAATTATTTTGATATAGCTGTAACATGTTTCTATTTTCTATCAATGAAACAATAATAACACTTCCTTGATCCCTGATATTGATAAAAAATCATATAGTTTACTAAACCTTTACATGATAACAACTAGGTTAGTGCTCCTACTATCTCATAGGCATTGCTATTGATTTCATAAAAAAATAATTCTTTTATATCTTTGCAGAGAACTGGTCCGACATATTAGATCAGTCAAGCTACAGGCCAGTGAACAACAATTTTTCACCTGAAGAAGAATCAATATATTCTCCATATACAAGTCACCACAATGATCTTCTCAATGACGATGATGACTCCAACTTTTTGACACACTTCATCAATAACTTGCCTACAATGGATGACGATGAAGGAAGATCCTTTGATAAGTACCGAGACAATAATGACAGTGACATGATAATGGATGCTACAAATTTTCTAGAAAAAATACCGTGTGAAGTTGGCGCTGGTGACTGTCCTTTCAACTCTGAGTGTATACCACTAGGCTTAAAACTAAGGAATGGTATATGTAAATGTGTGCCCGGTACCGAAGAGAATGCTCAAGGTGCTTGTGTCCAGACATTGAGACCATTTTCCAAAGGGCCAACTGTTGATTCTATGAAAAAAAGTGATGATGGTGAAGCAAAAAGTGATGCTCTGAAAACTGAAACCTCTTCACCAAAAAGTGTTCAAACTTTGACAGTTTCCATTTTATCTAAACAGGTAATTACTTACCTATTATTCTAATCTAACAAAAGCTATTAAAACATGAGGAAAAATGTTTCCTAATCAAATTAATGATTACAGTTAATTGGAATAGGAAAATGTGACTAAAAATAATCAACCACTGTTTTGCTGACTGTAATTAAAAATTGATTACTCTATTACTGCTAAGCTAACAGATTTATAAACATATTTGCTAGGTACAACTGCCAGACAAAGAAGTGACCTTGGCAGCATACACTATTCCTGATGAGAAAGCGACAATGAGCCATTACAACTATGTATGGACACTAGTTGACCAACCGAAAGGAGGTTTTACAGGTAATAACTACAAATAAATTATGCACTTTTAAAAAACATTGTATGTTAATGGAATGGGCAATAAAATATAAAATAAAATCTCTCACATAATGTCATAACAATAAGACATTTTATAACAATAAGCATTACTTTATATGCACAATAGAGTAAAATAACTGAATTGAAAGTTACTTATTCTTTGTCATATTTCATTATAGTAAAGCTACCGGAGTTTCGAGTTACACGTGAACTGCAAAAACTGCTCTTAAGAAATAAAGGCACTATCAAAATCAAATGTTTACCCATGGCCATTCAATAATTTTATATTTATTGACATTTTTTTTCACTCAGGTAATATGAATCAAAATGGAGCAAAAGTGACGCTAACGGATCTGACAGAAGGCCAGTACCGTTTCAAGGTGACGGTGAACGGCACCAACTCCTATGGGGAGGGGTTCGCCAATGTAACGGTGCTGCCGCCCCATCGCGTCAACACACCACCGCAAGTCGTCATCACGCCACAAACTCAGACTGTGAAGCTTCCGAATACTGTTGCTGTACTTGATGGCAGTGCTAGCAAGGTATAAAAACTTTCGATTTTACTTTTGCCTTGTTCCATGTTATTTAGTATCGGCGCAAAATGTTTTGCTGATCGATTCTCAACTCACTCCTCATTCATATCATTCACAATATATCTGTGGCCCTAGTGAAAAAGGATCTAAGTCCAAAAATGCAACTTCACAGGAGACGCAAAAAACACTCCGCGCACTTCAAATTGCGTGTTTGCCTTGTGTGACATTTAAACCACTACCAATTGAAATACATGTGATGTTTTTTATAGGTAAACAATTTATGCTCTTTATTATTATGGAGTTATTTTTTATGTAAATTAATTAGTTTTTAAGATAGTGACTTATACTAACCACAAAATGAATTCCTTGAGGGTGTAAAATAAATTATACCCCTTCTCCCATATGTTAAATGTTAATTCACACAAGTGAAAATGGATACGCATTTGGAATGATTATGTTCATACTAATCCCAATAGTTTCTTTGATTTTTTTCCTTTATGGTGGTGAAAACGGATTT
The DNA here is from genome assembly GCA_947522985.1 of Lithophane socia. NCBI lineage: Eukaryota > Metazoa > Arthropoda > Insecta > Lepidoptera > Noctuidae > Lithophane > Lithophane socia. The sequence goes on from OX383269.1 coordinate 7,144,119, forward strand.
ATGTCTAATAATATCACATTACTCACTAAATCATTTTTAAGAACCAGGTGTTGTTGTATTGATAAACACCAACCAAATTAAAACGTGGGTAATTTATGTTAATTTAGATTAAAAAACACAAAATTCTTTTTTTTTTTTTTCGTTTAAAGGAATACAAAAGTACTTGAAACCAACTTTTGAATTTTTTTTGGTGTCAGTTGGACCCTTTTACACAAGGTAACTTCTTTATTTTAAGAGATAGCTTAGATCCGTTTACACCGAACGATAGAGCATTTTTTTCTGATCACTTCTGTATACTTAACTCATTTTCCACAAAATCGGACTTATACCCCTTTTCACTAGGGCCACAGATATATCTTTTGTGTGATCTATCGATTTTGATACTGAAATTTAAGAGAATCCTAGTATCCAGACAATAGACAAATATTCATCCAACTAGTCCTGTAACTGTTACTGTTTTTCAATTAAATGTTTTGCTTTTCACTACAGGATGACGACGCTATCATCTCCTGGCATTGGGACCTAACATCTGGTCCCATTGGCTACCAGCCTCCATTACAAGATGGACCAACATTAGTACTGAATGACCTCAAACAACCCGGCAACTATACATTTAAACTGACAGTTGAGGACTCAGACCATGTGAAAAACTCTACAGCAGCTAATATTACTGTTTTGAATCATACAGATTATCCGCCTGAAGCCAATGCAGGTGAGTTTAGCGCATATTTTTTTTAGATACTAGGTTTTGCCCGTGGCTTCACCCGCGTGGAGGTCGGAAAACGGCAAAAAAAATGTTTTTACTATCCCACGACTAAGTACTGATAATAATAATTAGCCTGTATTGTCCTACTGCAGGGCAAATGCCTCCATTTCTTTTTTCCACTCAACTCGACCCTGAGTCAATATGTACACACGGCTACACATTAAGCTAGTTATTTCCAGTTTATGCTGATCTCGCATTGTATAGGATATCCGTACATTGCGAGGTCAGCTTGTACTGGAAATTTAAAGCTTGATGTGTAGCCGTTTGTACCAATCCCTCCTATAAGCGTCAAGTTCGTCACATCAGCGCCTGGGTCTTGCCTGGGTAATACCGAGATAAAAAAAAACTTATGAGATAATCCAGGTCGTGGTGAGGTACACCACGACCTGGATTGTCTCATAAGTGTCCCAAATTACATCTAATTAGCCGCTAAGGCTTCATTGGCTAACAAATATCCAAATTCACAAACTCACGCAGATATACTTTTTTGCCGCCTCTATGTAACCGTGAAGGAAAGGAGGAGGCCTGTGTCCCAGCAGTGGGAACATAATGTGATGTAACCGATGCGCAACGCAACATAAACGCTGCGTTCGTGTTGCGCACACGTTGCGTTAAGCCGCCAGCTGTTGATATTGTAATGTTTAACCAACTTCTTCAAAAAGGAGGAGGTTCTCAATTCGTCTGTACGTTGGTTTTTTTTTTTCTTCAGGTCAGGACGTAATAATTTATTTGCCAAACAATAACTTGACGTTAAACGGAAGTTTATCAACGGACGACCACGAGATCACCTCGTGGGAATGGACGAAATCTGCTGAAGATGAAAACAAAGCTGTGGACATGCAAAATACACACTCGCCGTATTTACAAGTAAGTTATACTCATTATCTATACAGCCCCGAGCTAGGTAACCCATAGAATTTAAATACGTTACGCCAACGCTTCCTAGGATTCGATGAAGACAGCCATTGAGTGATTAAGGATCCTGAGAATCCATCTGCCCTAATTAATTCGACAGATATTATGACTCGCGCAATCTTTTTCATATGTACACTTAGTTTGCAAAAAAATCTTTGACTTTGATCTTACCTCAGTAAACTGTAGGGCTTTTTCATTTATTGACGAAACTCCATAGTCGTGATGCGTACTAATAAAAAAAGAAAACATTTTCAAAAGTCATAATTTATTCATCATCAGCGAACTTTCGCCAAAATTCTGTTGTAACCTTTAAACATCCACGCAATACACGCTTGTTTGTGAAAAATAGCTTAGGAAGCCATTATATTATATTGCAATTCTTTTTGTTCAACGCTTGTACTCGCCATTATTATAAACATAAAATAAATACCATAGATAACGGATAATGAAAAAACGAGGTTTATAATCATATCCTTTCATTGTTATCGCCAGTTATCAATCTAGCGCATGGTGTGTTTACATTGTTTCCTCCCATCATGAACGTTTTTGCGCTATTTATATTGTTTGCCAAACATGAGATTTTTATTTTTGGCGTAGTTTACGATTAGAAATAACGGGATCATTTATCATATATCACTATTGAATTGCATGTAAATAAGCACTTGATACTTTCTAGAAATGTAGTTATCATCCCAAGAAATGAACACATATATCACACAAATCACATACACACACATAACACATCACATATTATAAACTAGCTGCGCCCCGCGGTTTCACCCGCGTAAGTCTCAATCCCGTGGAAATATCAGGATAAAAGAATCCTATGTGTTAATCCAGGTTATAAACTATCTGTTTGCCAAATTTCATCCAAATCCATTCAGCCGGTTTTACGTGAAAGAGTAACAAACATCCATCCATCCATCCATCCCTACTTACAAACTTTCGCGTTTATAATATTAAGTTAGATTAGATTAGATAGATTAGATTAAAGTCGCTTTTCGTGTTTGTCTGTATGGCCGCGTTGTTCTTCTAAACCACGCAACAGATTTTGATCAGGTTTTCACCATCGCTTAAAGAATTTATTTCGGATGGTTTATGTGCATAATACGTTTCTATTAAAGTTACATATAACTAAGAAATCTCGGATGTATTGTCAAGTTGTAAAAACCGTGCGAACCAGGTGCGGGTCGTTAGTAATGCTATTTATTATTTATTTTATTTATTTATTGATAAGAAAGGTACATTTTAAGTTTTATAACGTACATAATGTCCAACAAAACTATGCACATAGTTTGTCTGTTGGATCAATATTATTATTCTTTACTTAATATCTTACGAACTAAATTAACAATTACATATAGTAAATATAGTGTATTTTTATTAATTCTAAATATTATATAGTAGAATTATATAATGTTATGTATGTATAATGCTAATGTAGAGTGTAGGTTTATTAGTAGTATATTCTATTAGTAGCTAGGTATATTAAGTACGTAAGTATGAATATCATAGATCAAACATAAGTATAGATATTAAGAGTACATAGCTTATGTAAAAATAGTAGTTTAGCATGTAAGACAATATAAAGTTAAGGCAGTGTACTAATTAGGTATTTTTTTAGATTTATCTTAAATTTATTTTTCTTTTTTCCGTCTCTGATTTCGTCTGGTAAGTTGTTGAGTATGTAAGGGATACGCTTTTCTAATGTTCGGTCTCCATAGACATTATTTACTCTCGGTACTACATATTTACCAGACGACATCGTTCGGGTCTTATATTTGTTACATACATTTATTAATAATGGATTATGCTCCTGATTACCATGGTTATTAGTTGCGAGTAAGTACTTATGTTTTATGCTGACCGGTAATACTTTACAAATTTTATATAGTTTATAATAATCTTTTTTATGTTTATTTTTAGTTTTTTTATCCACTATTAGTTTTAGGAACCTAACTTGTATATTTTCTAATTTTTCCATGTAAGATTTGAATGTAAGTCCATAGCAATCAAGAGCATAATCGATTATAGATTCCACCATACATGAGTATAACATTTTTAGGGTACTAGTAGGAACTCGATAACTTAGGTGGTAAAATTTACTTAGTATAGTTTTAAGTTTATTGCACAAGAAATCTATTTAATAATAATTTAATTAATACTATATTTGTTAGTAGTGCCTAGTATGTTAAAGTGTTGTTTGAAAGGCATTTACTACAAAACCAAACCTTCTACCGGAAACATGGACTCATTAAGGCCGCTCATCAGGCGGTACGGCGCGGCATAGCAAAGGATTTTCGTAAGCGGAAATGATTTTGAATCTGGTTTCGTACCTTTAACACTCACATTTCATTGATATCGAAACATGGGAACTTGAGCATACCGCGAAAGGCTTTGGCAGGTCATACAAATGTATGCTTTATCGTGCCATACCGCGTCGTTGCTCTTAGTGACCCCGGCATTTTCTTTTTATACACTGTCAAACGCCAAAGATGATCAACATGCAAATAAAAAAAAAAATTGTACTGCGTTAACTATTGAAAGAAAACATCGTTAATTAACGCTATTTTCATATTGTTCCAGTTGTCGAATCTATCGGAAGGCGTATACACATTCGTGTTGAAAGTGACAGATTCTTCGGGCCAGTCTTCCACAGCAGATGTACATGTTTTCGTTAAACCACCGACCAACACCCCGCCTGTAGCTGACGCACAGGCAGAAGCCGTAAGTACTACAAATATTGCGAATAAGACCGTGCCCTTATTTCCGATTATACTATAGTTTGACCGAGGGTGCTGTTCCACGCCAACGTTCAACGTAAACGCTCACGGCGCCCCCTGGGCGCCGTGAGCGTTGACGAATGAGCGGCCTGCACTGCCCCCGTGTCGCCGCGCTCATACCTGAGGCGCAGTACAGCGGTTTTGGTCAGACTATAGTACAATAGTTTTATATATGTAGTTCAGGAGAAGTTTAAAATTAGATGTGATTCTGCAAAATTGTAGCATAATCAATTCAAATCAATTCGATTCAGATTATTTCAAGCACATATTGTCGAAAAATTTATAAGACAATATTGTAATTTGTAGTGCGACTGTGTGATATTTTGTAATCTGCTATTGGGCTAGTAAGTCTAAATAATTATGAGTGAGGCCCTCAGGTTTATTAAAACAAACGCAAGTTACGCAAATTTTATTCGGTCTATAAAATCCGATTGCTGATAAGCTTGTGAAAATCTTGCTAAAAAAACAAGAATTTGCTGGAAAAGTACGAGTAACGATAGCGCTACGATAAAATAGGAGCCAACATTAAATTGAGCTGAAGTAGTTAAATGTCACTTTCCCATAATTAAGGCAGACGGGTGGGAGTGCAGAATTTACTCAACAATAATAAATACTTGAAATACGTACTAAATTGAAGTGTAGTATATTTGCAAATATGTATAATATTAATACAGGATTAATATGCACGACCGCCCTTGTATTTTTTTTACTAACCACTGTACATTTATCCAAAGGATCAAATGGGCTATATACCTTCTATATTGCAAACATGCATGCTGGTTTCATGGTGTATGGTTACTAAAACAAATATTACTTATGTAAACTTGTGGGGGAAGCGTATAAAGTATGATAAGAGATCATTGCATGTCACTATCGACGATCAATGCAAGTTATCATAACGGATATCCGAAATAATGGTTCGTTGTAATATTGCACAGTAAAACTTAGATTAAATAATAACATAACATCACGCCTGTATCCCCGAAGGGTTGGGCAGAGGTGTACCTATAGTACACCCACAATTCGCCAGCTATGTTTAAGTCCCATGTAATAGAGGGCGAGCCTGTTGCCATCAACCGGACACAAATCCAGGCTCCGGGCTGCTACTGAGACATTCCAGATGAAAAAACCCAATAACAATATGCCCGACCCAGGAATCGAACCCAGGACCTTAGGGTCAGCAGTAGCGCTTGCAACCACTAATAGATTAAATAATGATGTATTTAAAGTAATTTAAACAATAAATTATTTATTTATTTGGTACACCAACAGCATTACATATAAATAATTAAAACAGAACAATAATAATATAGTAAAAGTACTGGTATGTATGCTTATTATAGGTATACACCGCTTTCACCATAAACACAACATCGTAATTAAGTAAATTAAAAAAAAAAAGTTATGAAAATATAAATTGCAAATAGAGAACAAAATTCAAAATAGGTGAATGTTTGCTAATACTAAAAATAATAAGACGAAAAGTGAATTATGATAACATTGATAACTCTATATCTACCATTTTACGAATAGTGTTTTTTTTTACAGTTTTTGAACATAAATAATTACTGTCTTTATCTCAATGAACCATAACATAACTATAGTTGGAGCCAATCACGAGAACGCGACATGTGACTTTTATGAACATTGTCTTACAATTTAAATTACAACGCGCGCTCGTGAAATGCAATAACTATACTTCAGCCAATGATAGCTGTGATAGTTGTAATTAAATGTACTTGCAGTTCATATCACTTCCTCAAACGTGGATCATCCTGAACGGTTCGGCATCCCACGATGACCATAGGATAGTCGCGTACACCTGGCGTTGTCTCTCCGGTCCCACTAACTCTAACATTGTCAATTTTAACGAGTCCGTTGCCAATGCCACTGGTCTCACGAAGGGGCAATACGTGTTCTCGCTGACTGTACTCGACGATAACGGGAACTCTGCATCAGATAATGTCACCGTCACCGTAACTCAAAGTAAGTGTGTACATGTAATGTTCTTGTAAAAATCACTGTTGAACTCATTGCACAAAATGCACATTTCATTATTAGGTTATTGGGTCGAGATTTCTGTACAGTTTTGTTGTTAATTTTAAATATAAAATATACGCAATGCATACTCCCGAATCGACCTAATGAAAAATCTGCAATGTGCAACCGTCAAATTAAACATCTCTGCATTGCATGAGTTTGAAGGAATTTCGATGGGATATACTAATAATTTACTTGAATGTTGTGTCACTTTCAGGAGATTACAGATGTAGCATTTCACGAACGCGCGTCAATCATTCCAATTTATATCTTATTACAATGATATAACAGTCACATGATGCGCGCTGGTGAATTGCATTATCCTAGACCTTAGCACTACTACGTATACATAAATCGATTGTAGCATTTGTAGCTCTTCAAAAGAGTACATTCGTCGAGGAACTTTTATTCTAATAACAATTTCACGTACAGACAAGAACAGTCCTCCAAAGGCTGACGCAGGGGGTGACCTAGTACTGAACCTGCCAGTGTCCGTGTTGATACTAAACGGATCCAAGTCTTCGGACGACTTCCGTATCGTCGCGTGGAAGTGGACTCGATCGCCTTCTGGACTTGCCGCCGGCACTGTTATACTTAACTCGGATACTCAACCTGTACTTATGGTAAGTAAATAGTGTTTTATTATGAATTTGGCTGCTGAAACAAACATTTACTCATCAGCCACTGCTTATGAGTACATGTGTATGAGCAGGTGTGAGGAAACGGAGAGGAAAGCTTTTGCATAGTAGTGAGACATTGGGGATTGAGTCAGCCTTAATGCGGATTCCATGTTGTGTATTCTGCTTAAGATTAAATCAAAAGGATATATTAGGTCGAGATGTGAAGTACATACATACTGTAAAAAACATTATAACTTCATTTTGGAACCTCAAAAAAGTAATTCCGTTCAAACTTGATTCGTTTAAAAGTTAAGGCGCTCCCTCACCTCCCTGCATTCGCCTGTAATGTAACAATCCAAGATTACACTGTAACGCTCTAACGGCTTTGCAAGTAGACTGCGCAGGCCGTTAACTGTAAGGTAGACAGATAATTGACACCTGCAGGATAGGTTAATACATATAATTAAATAGGTAGAAGTAACGGCTAGGTCGCAAGTAAAGGTTACATTACAGGATTCTCATCCGTTACAAGCTCTGGGATTTATGGGTTACCCACCTTTGGTTAAAAGCATCTTGGAAAGTACCAAATCTGGGGGCTGACTATGAAGTATTAATACCATCATTATTCCACTGCGAAAAAAGGATGGTGCTAGCGGTCTTGTATAGCTCCGTCTCTCACTAACACTGGAAAAATGGTGGCATTAATACGTCGTGGTATAGGTGCTGGTCCTACTTACAAACCCTATCTAAATAATACTAATATTTACCGTTACAGCTAACAAATATAGAAGCAGGACGATACGTCTACGAACTAACAGTGACGGACGATCAGGGGGAGTCGGACAAAGACACAGTGAGCGTCCAAGTGAAGCCAGACCCCCTCGAAATGAACCTTATGGAGTTGACCCTAAACATTCCAATATCTACCTTCACTCAGAGCCAACTCGACTCGCTAGTACAGAAGATGACGCTACTCCTCAAAGATGATATTAGAGTGAACGTTACTGAGGTCCATGGACAAATTGATTCGGGAAATACGCAGCTGATTTTCTATCTTTCTGAACAGGTAAGGAATATTTGGAAATTCTTTCCGAAATTCTAATTTTTTAACCGATTTTTGTATGTAAGTTTTTTTTTTTTTGGGAACCAAACGGAACTCTATTGCTAAGCCTCCGCTGAGGGGTAAGGGACCTCCTTATTTCTCCGGATTTCCACAGACGGACGTACGGACGCCTTAAAGGTTGAACTACCATAAACTCCTTAGTGCTCACCTACATTATAAAAGGAAGCCTTGTGTAAAGTTTCCAAGTTCCTAGTCGCAGTACGCTGTACGCTGATACTTCAATCAGTCAGTTAGGAGGGTATCCTTTTATGTTCATCGTATATCTTGTTTACAGGACAAGGCGGTAGAGGGCGTGCGCGCACTCTCGCTGGTGCGCGGCGCGAGCGGCGGGTGGGAGGCGTGGGGGGGGGGCCGCGTGCGCTCGCTGCGCTGTCTGAGCACGTGCTCGGGGCGCGGCGTGTGCGACCACGCCTCGCGCACGTGTCGCTGCGACGCCTTCTGGATGCAGAGCCTGCTGGCGATGTTAGACCCTGACGCGCAGCCCGACTGCGGTAAGTACGGTGTCTGAGCACGTGCTCGGGGCGCGCTCTATGCACTGTCATAACCTTTCATTAGATACCGACGCCGATACTCATCACGGCTGTGAAGTCCTATAGATACATATAATTGGACTCTTAGGGCGAATTTCACCAAACTTTTATACCGAGTATAAGTCTTATCCTGCGAATAAATTTTGAATAAATTTACAAAAACTGTCAGACGCCATTTTTATTCCACGAATAAAAGATATCTGACTTTGGTAAAATCAGCCCTTAATCGTATTCAGTAACATGTGAATGAATTTTTACAACATTAATTAATTTTCGGTCATTCTTGTTTGATCTTATATGCAATTTTATTTGAATGTTATAACTCGCAACTTTATACAATGACCGATTGCATGTTTTTATTTATATATTTTTATATCAACTGAAATAAAAATATGACACATTGTAATGTTAAAAATGAAGGTCCAAGTATACACACAGCTCCTTGATGCGGACGGATAATTTAGCATAGGCATTCATTCAACGACCGCATACGCAGCTTAGACGCTGCTCAAACACGACGAAAATACACGTAGTTAATTAATTTATTATAACTTGTGTATCAGACTGGTCGGTGGTGTACGCGAGCCTGGGCGGAGTGGCGGCCCTGTGTGCGCTGGGCGCGTGTTGCTGGGCGAGCGCGCGCGCGCTGCGCAAGCTGTGCGCGCCGCGCAAGCCGCGCGCTCGGCCCAAGTACCGCCTGCTGCCGCTCGCAGACAACGAGGAGAAACCATGTAAATATTGTACGACTGCCTGCCTGACATTATTATTATTCCTTCAATGTTTCTCCAAGGCCTTCCTACTCTCTTATCGAAAAGTTTTTACTAAAAGAGATCAGCTTATACCACCATCTCCGACTGGGCCTGACACGATGTCGCTGATCATTTGAGGGGCCCAAATGGGTCAGATTCCATGCTAGCTTATCTTTTGATAAAATGCTATTATCTGATGATAATAGCATTTTATCAAAAGATCAGATTTAAATAAGCAACTCTAATATCGTACTGTATCGTAGATAGAAGAAATCGTATAAACAGTCAAATTAATTCAAGGAAAACAAAAAAAATATTATCTTAATTTCACAGTCACGAGTAAGGACGTATCAGAAAGCGAGACGGATTCTGACGTGTTGTTCGAAACGAAAAGCAAGACGACATCGTTCGCGACCCGCGCCATGAACGGCGAAGCGTCGCAGGGAAACGGATGGAAGAAGAACGGACACTTCAAGACATCACGCAAAGTGAAGACGTAGCTCATCGCGATACGCCTGAGCTGCCTACGTATTAAGTCAGCTTTTGGTCACTGTAAGTAAACAAAGGAATCCTCCACACTAATACTACACGGACATTTGATCAGGACACATTGCCATTCCAATTTGTGTATAAACAAGACAAATATTGTGACTTCAGATAGTTTAACACAAGTGCTAGAGTAAATTGTAATCGCCTAAATCAGCGTTCATGTTTAGATGTAAAGTAAGCCAACGTCTTATGGTGGGTACACATATGTGAAACGTAACATGGAATGTAACATACGTTGAAACGTACATGCCGTCTAAATTATATGCAATGCAGCATGAAACTCATGTGGAAACAAACTCGCCTTTGTTGTTTTATTTCATATATTTGGACGTATGTTGCACTGCATTGCACATACGTTTCACATATGTGTACCCACCATTACATTAAACTAAGTGAACGGAAGATGTGTATGTACGAAAAACAAAAGAACTCCTTATTTATTTGTGTTATGTATTTATTATAGTAATATCGCGCATCTATGCAGTATGTCCATCGCATCAGCATAGAGCAGTCGAATGCTAGGTGTAGTAGCTAGGCTAGGCTCCAAGGAACGGCAGCTGGATTTTGCTTACCATACTAATTTCGATAACAGTACTTCAGTACAATAAGAGATTCAGAAAAATCATAGAAATGTTGGCTCCTCTAAACACTATGACAAACAACCAAATAAGCTAAGTACATTGTGTATAGTTCCGAAATCGGATATCAGATAAATTACAATAATAATTAATTTCATGTAAGTTATGAATAAATTACGTAGGCTCCTAAAATGTATCAATTGGCAGGTGATATGAAATAAGACAGGTCTAACGTTGGCCCATTTACACGACGCGAGTTTCTTGCCTGTTGTAAACAATATAATTAATTGAACCTTAAATTGAACTTGCACTATCTAAACACTATTTAACAACTAACTAATTCAACAACTCTTGTTATTGCTTCATATTGCGTTAAGAGGCACTTAAATGACTACGTGTAAATCAGCTTTTAGATAAATGTACTGCCAGTTTTGTGATTCAAATAGGCCGCCAACCATAGATGTATTATTTAAAACTAGCGTCAATATATACATTTTGCTCGATTTAATACGACTTACTAAAACAACAAAATGGCTATGAATAAATTGTATACATAATTACATAGATTGTAGCATCTATATAGGATAGGTTTTTTACTTACGGACGTTACATAAAGAGGGTTACTATTATGCTAGGAGTTATTTTTATTTATTTACGTATTTTTTCCCATACATTGGGGAGTCCGAGAGATATGAGCACATTGCAAGCACAAAACTTAAATACGAGTAATTAAAGAATATATTTGGCAAGATAGAAACCCTATTAATGTATTATATATTTTTTGTATTAAAATTGATTCGGATGCAAAATGTCTAAAATTGTTATTAGTCAAAATGATAACTAAGTCGAAGGTATCAAATCATTTGTAAATCTATAAAAGTAGTGATGTATTCTATAGAAATTATGTAAAAAGATTCTTTAGAAGTAGCCATAAGGATAATTTTATTTACATCATTATGTTTGCACGAATTAGGGACAGTTGTAGTAAATCATTCTGTGTATTTTTTGTGTATTTATTCCTCTTTATAATTATATTGAAATTTAATATTATCTGCATGTTTATACTTGTATTTAAGGCGCTAAGGACGGACGCGCACGGCAAATTTTTGCAGTGATTCAGTAGCGATACAATCGCGATGCTGTCTGCATCGCTACTATCACGATACGCATCGATATATAATTCTGTATATCCATATATGTTATGTATTACTGATTCTAATGATTATAATTCTATTTCATGTATAGATTATAATTCAAACTGACACTGACCTGCAAATTGCAAAAAACCTAAGAAATTCTGAATTTCGCGAGCTACCTGGCGCATCTTCCTAAGACAAGTTTTTAGGAACCAGAACCAACGGCAGTAGTCAGAAGTTTCACAGAATTTATACCGCGGTGTCCAAAGTTCAACATAAAGTATGTATATTTTTTTTAAACACACCTCACGCCTGCATTACCCGAAGTGTTAATTAGGAGTATAAATCAGTTATAATTATGCATCTCGAAATAACATGTCTTATTCATACTCTCGCCATAAATCAGATTTGCCTTATTTTAAGTATTATAATAAGTATAGTATTGTTACAGTTATTGTATTCGTTGTATTGTATTAATTAAGGCGTCATTAATTCATTGTAATAAGGCAAAACGTTAGTGTGACCAGACCTTTTCGTTAATCTTCTGCCTAGCCTTTTCCCGACTATGTTGGGGTCGGCTTCCAGTCTAACCGGATGCAGCTGAATACCAGTATTTTACATGGAGCGACTGCCTATCTGACCTCCACAACCCAGTAACTGGGTAATACGATACCCTTTGGTTAGACTGGTTGTCACTTTCGTGCTTCTGAAGACTCGTAACGACTGCCAAAGATCCACAAATGACAGCCGGGACCAACGGCTTAACGTGCTTTCCGAGGCACGGAGGAGTCTCGATATGTGAAAATGGTCACCCATCCACGGACCAACCCCGGCAAGCGTAGCTTAACCTGATGGATCGACCCGAGCGGCTGTTATTACTTAGTCACGAGCTCCTCTTCCATGATAATATTTTCTTCTTTTCTTTCTTCCTTTCGTTAATATTTTCATAATTGAATAATCTAGTCGAGATAAGTGATAATATTATAGATTTTAGTACACTTTTGCGTTTGTATTTTATGTATCCTATTTTTACTGTGATTTTGACAAGAATTTTATAATTTGAGTGTAGGAACTTAAGTTATTCGGAAATAAAATCGCATTTATGCTTTAAAGTCGTTTGTTATTGCATTATAATAATTTAATGCTTACTAGCGATAGCACCTGACCTCAATACTGAGTTATAGACGGAACTACTAATTATGATTGTGTAAGAAGCCATGATAACATGCAACCTGCAAGTAGGTACCTACTTGTACTAGAGGCCGTAATAAAACGCACAATACCGATATAAACAATTCATTTATTATAAAATTTATTGCTTTCTTATCGATAGTGATCGGTCGCTAAAGTTCATTCGTACATAAGTGATTGAACACTTCGTTGACAATTTTAGGCAAAATAGGCACTCGACCACAATAAGTAGGCACCAAAGGGCAAACAAATATGCACACGATACTATTTTACTGTCTACAAAATTGGTACAATTTTTATTAAAATTACCTATGTGGATTGTAGTACTTATAAATTTAGAGTTTTCATTGCCAAGCAATTCTGTAGACTTTCGAAAATCGTATCTTTTTCTCTCAAGAAATAACCAAATGAATGTAATATTTTGTCCCAAATCCGTTTTTGACTAAAGTACGAAACATGGAATTTTATAAGATGTTTGATTTCCCTGCACACCTCGCAAATAAGGCGTGATTGGTTCTAGAGAAAATGTGCGCATTACCAATCCATTCGCTTCCTGGTCCATGATCAAAACGATGCACTCAAAGATAAAGCCTGCATGCCTAATATTAAAATTTTGAGACTAGCCAATGCTAATAGAGAGCTTCATAATACATTTACATCGATTTATATATTATCTATAAACATTATATAGAACTTTGTTTCAACGAAGTTTTTTATTTTACCAGAATTATAATAATTACAGTATTTGGTATTTTGCATTAAGACGCTGGCAACAGATAAACCGCGGTCACTGTGGGATTAAATAGAAAAGAAAGAGAAGCGCGATGACATAACGCTTGTAATTTATTGCAAAATATGTTGCAATCATCGATTTATTCAATAATGAGTTGAATAATCGAAAATTAAAAACAACCAAGTTCTGCATTCATATAAGACGTTCTTGTTATTAATTAAAATACCAAAGTACGTTGATATTTAATACAGATATTTTGGATTAGAACTCAAACTCTTTTTTTTCAAAACCTTTTTTGGTAACAACCAAGTACTGCGAAATTATGTTCAAGATTAACATAAGTATATTTTTTGCCGCTACCACAAACTATGTGTAGATTTGAATTTTTTTTTGTTGAAGTCAAGCCTACTTTTGCCGTTTGCCTGTTGTCAGCGCCTTAATATAACATGGATAACTTGGGTTTCAATAACCAGCGACTCAAGTTGCAATCGCTAACGATTGCTAAAACAAATAAATATCAGATAACAATAAAATAATAAGTTAAAGACTTCGTTTTGGAATGCATTGTACCAAAGAATTATCATATAATTTACTTTGATAATAGAGGTTACTTACAAATATTTTAACAGCTTGTGACTACTACAGATTATCCGAATTTCTCCTTATTTAAAATATTTACGAATCTAGTTCAACTTCTAACGATCAACATTCGAAAATTAAGAACAATTCTTGCAATTATTTAAGTAAAATTTTAAGTTAAGATTAACGTTTACACATTCTGCACAATATTCAGGCCAATAAGCAATTCATACATAGGTAAGTACCTACATTTCGATTATAATTATACATAACATATATTATATTTGTTTTTAAACCTATCTTCACAAATAAATGCTTATGTAATAATTATCAAGAGACACGTAAGTAAATCATTTTTATCATCCGTAAAAAATCAAGTCACGGTAGGTAGCAAGCAGCAGGATTTGATCTTACGTAACAATTACGATACCTACAACTTTTAATTAATGAATTAAAATGCATAACCCTTATTTTTACGTTACCTACATTACTTACAAAATGCCTTCATTAGCTACTAAACAGATTAGTGCTTCAGGCAATGAGTATATATTTTTAGAACAAATTGTATATTTATTGCTGAATTCATTCACAACCAATGTCTGTGTGAAACGTTATCGGCAATTATTTCAATTAATTATTACGATAAAAAGAAAAAGTTATACTGAGAACAATTCTCGATTAAACGGTGCCTTGTTCTCATATCAGTATTTAATTACTTAGGTATTTTTGCGTTGTAATTAAATTAAGAAGTATGTGATTCTATGCAGAACACTTGAATTCAGATGCATTTATTCGTTACAATTAGGCCACAAAAAGAAAGAGTAGGTAGTACATAATTGAACACTACATCTACACAATGGCCAGACGATATCTACAACTACAAAGAACACTGAATGATAAAATTGATAACAGATTGTACCATATTATCAGTGTTTATAAAATTTCAAGATACAATATTATAATTGAGTTAATTATTTGGTACACAGAGTGCCTCTTTTATACCGCACTAGCTGATGCCCGCGGCTTCGCCCGTTATTATATACCAAAACCTTCCTCGAGAACCACTCTATCCATTGGTGAAAACAGAATGAAAATCGGTGCAGTAGTTTTTGAGTTTATCGCGAACAGACAGACAGACGCGGCGGAGGACTTTGTTTTATATGTAGTGATGATAACAACTACACACAATAAAACTATAATTTAAATCAGAAGTTTTCAATGGTGATTAGGTACAATTACTATACAAATGATTTAGAATGTGTGGAATGAATTATAGGAAATATCAAAAATATAAATAAAAAATAAAAATATAGGAAATATAAAAGTAGCAACCAAATATAGGTGTTCTTGGTTAATCTTTTAATTTCAAGTAGTTGGGTAAGTATATATTTTGATGGGGTTATTATATTATCACTTTCTGAAACGTCAAACAATGGTAAATTAAATTAATAGTAGATAAAAAAAAATCTCATCTGCTGATCTTCACCGGCCTTAATGTTGCCACTTCCCATTTTTCAATTCCTATATCTATATTATCTCCTCCAAAAGCTTTATTACTTCATCGAACTTCTTAAACCATCCACCAATTAGAACAACTTAAACTTACTTACAAACCTCAAAACAAGAAGAGAGGTTCAGTAGGCTATGCTATCTAAATTGTTACTATATCAATTATTATTTGGCCTTTTTCTTCCCAGATCTTACAGTCTTTTCTACTTCAGTGGACCAAACAGCTTTGTTGACTGTTTCTCCTAGAGAATATGCACCACAGGCTAATGTAAGGCAGAATATATAGAAACATACTCTTAGAGGCCAATTTAGAACATTCAAGATAGGGTACACCCAAACACCCGAGTTGAAGTAGATAACATGTACCCAAACTAAATAACAAATCATAAACAACGAAAGAATGGAGAGACCAACTTTTCTCTTAGGATACATCCTGAATGATGTAAGGAGTTCTATCAGTATGAACACTACTATATTTGTGTGCATCACATGGTTTAGCCACAGTGGAAAGTATGCATCCATGCTTCTGGGCAAAATCAGTTCTCTATCAACAGCATAAATGCCCCAAAATGATACTCCTACAAATATTGCTAGTGGGAAAGCTAAAGCACTAAAGACTGTGTCCTTAACTTTTCTTATAACCGGCTTCTCTGATGGTGACGGTTCATTGTTCCCAAAAATGTCATTGAGCAGTGCCAGTGTAAAGTATGCAGTTTGTATCATCTGAAACGAAAGGAATGATTAAGTATAGAGGCAAATGCTCAGTATCAGTTTGTCACATAAGCAAAATGACATAAGACTTACCGCATCTAAGTAAGTTAAGTATTTGAATTTGCCTCCATAAGGTGTTACTGTTGAAGTGATTGGTATATTGACGTAGACGTAATCGTAGTAACATCCATAGAAAAATTGGATGGCTCCAAAAAGATGAAATAATGTCCTCAACATGGTTGAAGTAACTGCAAGTAAAAGAACACTTAGTCATGCTAGTGAATAACAATGTAGGATATTACAAATGAGCAAGTGGCATTTAAAAATTAAATAGAATCCTGGTATTTCAGAAAAATCAGAAAATCTGATGTTAAAGATACTAACCTGTTCCTCGGCCTTTTAACAACTCCAGTTGAAGCACAGACTGAGTTGAAGACACAACAGTCAGAGAAGATTTTATGTAAGTACTTGTTATTCTTGCTGCTTATTTTCCTGAATAATCACATCGGCATTTTTGGCGTGTCGCGAATTTACAACCAACCATCGACTACACCGACAGAATGACAGCACTACAGTACAGTAGACAAATGGATCATGGATGATGAGCTGCATTCTGACATCATCATGACACTTTTATTTGACGTTCTAGGGGTGTGCCGTGTGCGTTACGAATAGTTATAATAACGGCACAGGTATCACATACTTGCACGCATTATTTTTTGTAGATATCCATAACTTAGGTACCTAGTTTTACAAGAATGTTTTGGCGCGTGGCCCAAATCTTAACGCGCACCGCCATCCAGTTTTGTCAGTTAAATATATTATTGATTAATTGTACAGCCGACAGCGTACATAACGTCATGTGATCATGTCTCTAATCTCCAAAGGGATAGACAGAGATGTACCTATAGTACACCTATACTTCGCCAGTTATGTTTAAGACCCATGTAATAGGGAGCGTATCCAGAACCACCAGGAACAAATCCAGACAACGGGCTGTTAATGAAATTAAAAAAAAAAAAAATTCAACCGTCTTCCTGTCGCCGTTATCAGTATAGAGCAAAAACGAACAAAAATATCACGTTTGATAAATGGGCTCCCATTTATCAAACGTGATATTTTTGTTCGTTTAAATATTTATTATATTCTGTTTTTTAGTATTTTATTGTTATAGCGGCAACAGAAATACATCATCTGTGGAAATTTCAACTGTCTAACTATCACGGTTCATGAGATACAGCCTGGTGAGTTGGTGACAGACGGACAGACAGACAGACAGAAGATAGATAGACGGACAGACAGACCGCGAAGCCTTAGTAATAGGGTCCCGTTTTAACCTTTGGTTACGGAACTCTAAAAACCCAATAACACTCTCCGACCTGGTAATCGAAGCCAGAACCTCATAGTTAACAATAGCGATAACTAGACGACCGAGGCAGTTACAGATTAATTAGCAATCAATCTGCTTAGTCTATTCCCAACTATGTCAGCTTCCAGTCTAACCGGATGTACCTGAATATCAGTATTTTACATGGAGTAACTGCCTATCCAACCTCCACAACACTAACTGGGTAATACGATACCCCTTGATTCATTATCTTATCTCTATAATTTTCACAAAATAATGTTTCCCAACAATACACTTCGATGTTGTTCAAGCGTTTCCCTATTAGCAATTCCCTATAATAATATTATTATTTAGTATTTGCATCAGTTATTTTTAGATAACAGTAAAGCAAATAGTAAGTATTTTAACATCCTTACAAGGGAAACAGGTATCAAATCTTGAGAAAAAGTTGCCAGTATAAAAATATTCATACACCATCAAAGCAAGGCTAGGCGCCTTGTATGTACTAATTCCATGTTTCGAACTTTTCCGACACAATGATAGCCTAGGCAAACATGCCCATTGCCTTTTAAATGTGACTAAGGTTCTTACGAACTGTCCTGTGTCTTGCCTGCTGCTTAGTTTATTACAATTTGTATTGTTTTCTTTGTGCCCCATAAGTGCAGTCGTTAAATAGCATACAACAAATAAATCAAGAGTTGAAAGTACGAATTTGGCCTTGCCCAAATAGACAACCGCACCGTCATTCATTGCTTGTTCATTGCATTGCATTTTCGACTTCAAAATGCAATGCAATGAATGACGGTGCAATTGTCTATTTGATTTAACTGACGAATTTTCCGGGTTTTGGAATTGTGAACAGCATGCCTTTTGATAACATTGATCTTGTTAGGGTGGTCGGGTTATGCATCAGGCGTAAGCTGTGCCTGTAGGTACTGTACTTTTTTGTCCTTATTTGCAACGAACGATCTGTAAGTAGGTACTTATCTGCGAATCAGCCAATTAATCTGCCTAGCCTTTTCCCAACTACGTTGGTGTCGGCATCCAGTCTAACCGGATGTACCTACCTAGTACCTATCTTTTAACCGATGCGAATATTCAAATAAATGAAATACGTAAGTTGGTTCATAAATAATTTTATTCATTTAGGTACATGTGTATTTAAATAAATAGTTTAAAATACGCGCTTGAACGTAGAGTTGCGGACACCAGCTCTTTAAGGTTGATGCGCTAGGGTGGCCCGCGAAATTCATTACGTATTGATTGCCTGCCTGATTTTAATGTTTATAATTCTATAAATCCATATATGTTACGAGCGCTAATAATATTTAGATCAACATACAACCTGATACTGACCTGCATATTGCAAAAAACGTAAGAAAATTTGAATTTCGCGGGCCACCCTAGCGCATCAACCTTAAACAATACAGTGGTAAAGTTAATGTAATGTAGTGCGATTCAACGACATAACAGTGACCCCAGCACAAAAGTAAGTTCTAGTATTGAACATTTTATAAGATAGCCTTGGAAATTTGATTCCATAAAAACATTACCCTCCTTCTGGGGCAGTCGGGTAAAAAAGGCTACATATCCGTATCTCATCTAATAAGTATAATATGATAAAATAAATAAGTAATTTTGTAAAATAATAATATGATCTCATAATGCAAAAAGACTTGTCTTTTGAAACTTTCTGATAGTCTCAAATATAAAAATTAGACAAATATTTTAAAACTACACACATATTAAAAACAAACTATAAGTTAGGTGTTTATCCAAAAGTATGGCGGTTGCGTTGCGCTTGCATGGCCACGAAATAGGATAGGCACTGATCTTGAATTTAGGTATAGTGCAGGAAGCCTATCTGGCTAGATGACGGCGGCAATGACTGTGAATAAAAAAATTACAGACTCAATTTTCAAGGTAATTTCGTTAGTTCCAATTAAAGCCACCAGGCCAGAAAAGCTTGCTGCTCTGTGTGCTTTGCAAGGAGCCCGGGTCACCATGAAATGTAAAGATTGCTTGTATTCCGAATTTTCATGATAAATCTGGGCAGAGATTGGGCGGGCTAACTCATGCAAGCGTTTAGTGCAGTTTTGCACAAACGTCTGACGTCTGCATATTAGGAGTTATATTTCAAGACTTGGCGTGATTTAACTCACGTCCTAACATTATTCAAATAAATAAATATGAAATGCTCCACCGACACACGCATCCTGGAATAAAATACTTCGTCCTGTGTAGGTAATGTGCAGGGAAGTTAAGAATTCGAAAAATAATATTTTCTCGTGAAGTCCTGGAGTTTAAATAGGTGGTAGTCGGGCATATGCCGGGGGAGCATCATCAGGAGTGGGCGCAGTGAATGCCTTCCGGTAGCCGTGCGCGGACTTGGCTGACGGTGTGGGCAGCTCGGGCAGAGTGCCGCGCACCAACTGACGCAGCGCCACGTTGCGCTTGCGCAACTCTACCACCTCGTTGTGGATACGTTCGCGTTCTGCAAATAATCATAAACCTTTCTGTTCAGACCACAGAGAATCCATACAGTGTTAGTAAAGAAAAGTTAAAAGACGTATAAAGGCAGATCAAGTGACGCAACTTTGGACATTCCCACCTACTGCACAAAGTGCTCCCGATGCTGTTGGAACTGGCAAGCATTCATAAAATACGTATTTGCATTAAAATTTATTTGTCTTGTGGTTCCCATGATTCGAATGTGAATTAGGCAAATAGCCCAGTTGTCTTTTACGTTGCCTGAGTCTAGCGCAGGGAATATCCCCAACTTAATTGAGAGTTCAATTGTAGTCGCGAGGTTGGATGAAAACCTCTATCCGCAATGAGTGAAGTAACCATTCGATTTTGTAACCCACCTTGTAATATCGACAAATAATTGTTCAATCCAGTCAGCAGTCCATCCCAAAACTTATCTTTTTCTGGTGGGAACACATTTTTCCATTGTAACCAATAGGTTTCGATTTCTTCCTTAGTAAGTCTGCGAGATGGTGTTTCAAAATTCGGTGGTTTTAAGCTGTCTCTGTAATTAATAAACGTAAATAAAGTTCTGGATACAGACCAGCGAAATGGGACTCGCACTGAGTAGCATTCAAGAGCATTCAATAGTATCACCCTGCCAGCACCACACAATCAATCACAATCTGTTTTATTTTGACAGTTCAACAACATTCAATGCGTTATTTACGTTGATGAGTAGACAAATTTTTCGAACCTATGAAGCAATGGGTTAGCAATATCCTTCAAAATGATTCAGATTATTATTGATCGTGTGTTACGCAATTAGGGTGCTGGGTGTCGGTTCGTTTATATTTCGTTAACTTTACACGCTTTGAGAAGCACACGTATTTATTTTCACAGTATGAGAGCTAAGCAATTAAGCACCAAATTATGACGTCCAGTATACTAACAGTATATTGTTAAGTTTCTTCTTATCGGGTGGTACGAAAATTGTTATGAAATCTTTCAAAGCAGTTAGAACTTGCATTGGCTCCATTTCCAAAAAGTGACCCACTGAAAGTCAAAGTCAAATAATTTATTTCAAGTAGTCACATAAAGGCACTTTTGAACGTCAAAAACAAAGAAATAGAACTAAATTCTAGTTGCCCTTTCCAAAAGGTAGTTTTCTGAAAAGCCAAGAATGTAGGTAGTCAACAAAAATAAGGTGACTGCTATGTGATTTCGTTTAGATTATTAAACAAAATAGAGCCTTGTGAATTCCTAAAGGCTTCCACTTGCTAGTCAAAGTGCACGGCTAAACAAAAATTAGGACTTCCAAAAATTCCTGATTCTGATCCAGAAGCACTTTCTATTTCTGAGTCTATACAAGGTCAAAAGATTAGCTAGTGAAACCCCGCATACATGATGAACACGATAAAACAAAGAAAAACCGGCCGAGTGCGTGTCGGACCACGCACTATGAAGGGTTCCGTAATTAGGATGAATTTATCCCAAGAACAAACTTAACATTGTAGTTGAAAAACATGTTCCCTAATACATTCCAACTGCAAATGTAAATTTGTATGCACAATATTGAGAGATTTACCATTTTATTTTAAGACAATAGATTTCTTATAGGTTTTCCGATAATCTATAAGTATTCATCAGTTTTTTTGTTTTGATTTTAGGCTCAGCAACTATTATCAGTATTTTTTTATTAAATATGTTTAAATGTATTTATTTTTGTTTTGAGAGCAGTGGTGATGAAATAATATCCACTAAGTAAAGCGCCTGTCTAGGTTCGAACCTACCACCTACAACTCGTAAGTTGCAGCCTTTGGCTACCGACATTGGGCTACCATTGATCTCAATAATTGTTGTGAGCACAGCATAATCAGGACGAATATGCCACTATAACTAACGTGGACAGAGGAAAGGATTGTTTTCTTTAGGCGTTTCCTCGTCCTTTCCTTGTTGTGCTACGGTGACAGCGCGCGCGCCTGCCCTGCGACTGGCCACGCTGCCTTCGGGCGAGCCCGCAGTCACCATACCAGTCGCTGAAACAAATAAATAATAAAGTTTATTAATCAAAGAGTAACAATACAATTTTGCCAAATTCAGTAAGCGACCAACAATGCGCGCCACTTTCTCGAACGAAAATTAACGCAAAATGTGACAAATTGTCAAGCGTGCGTAAACTGCTGTGATTGGTTGAATGATTCATCAACAGCCAATCACAGCAGTTTACGCGCGGTAACTTGTCACATTGACATAAAATAACATCAACCTGTTTTCCCCGAAGGGTTAGGCAGAGTACACCCACATTTTACCAAAATTATCGCAACGTTAATTGTTTTCGTTCGCGAGTGTGGCCCTAAACTTTTGTATCTTGTGTGTAAAGCGCGTATTATTGCACGGCTACATGAGCTACATCAAATTACAGCAATAGGTCAATTCTTCATTAAAACGTGTTGCGGTTACAATAACCACCATTGATCTTACATTGGAGATCTCCACATTTCTGCATAATTTCATCTGCCTCCGTCATCAAAAGGTGTTCCAGTGGTGTTAAGTCACCCATACTCCTGTAAGTCAAAATAAAATAACAGAAAAACTATTTTTCTTCAGTGAGTCATTATTTGTTAGAATTTAAACAAGACTACGGGGCTTTAATTACTTTTCTATCAAATTGGATTGAAATACGGTATAGTGGTACGCATTCGCGCCGTGTTGATCGCATTATCATCACCAATTCGGAGAGTGTAATGAGATGGCCCTAAATATCTGTATGCCAATAAAGGTAAGGTCTATTTAAATCATTGTTTCCAATATTGATGTTATTTCCACTTAAACAAACATCCACTTTATGTAAGTGTAAATATGGTTGATTGCCTGAGCAATGGATTAGTAATTTGTTTCAAACCGATTCAGATTGTGATTGATTGTGTATTACGCAATTAGGGTGCTGCTTATAAACAAAATCGCGACCTTTAATTGTACCTACATGGCTCTTTCGAAAGGCCCTTAATTAGGCAATCAATCACCACAGCCGATTGCAACCTACCTAATCCACTGCTGGTTTTACGCCTTCCGCATGCCATTTATAATAATTTAGCCCTTGTCTAGCTAATATGCACTTCAATTGGCGTATTTGTGCAAATATTCATGTTACTTCGCTTGTAGAAGCGAAATCAACTTTATTTCAATATTTATAGGGTTTATTTTGCATTAGGTACCCAAGTAACGCGTATATTTTGACACATAAATGTATGCCAAGTGAAGTGCATTAAATGATGTACAAACCTGAATCCAATGTGTAATGTGCGCGACGTGCTAGCCGACACACTTCTGGCAGCGAGGCTTGGACGACCTCTGATTATCGACGACCTTTCGCCTCCGGCGCCTATCGGCATAAGAATAAAGTATGTGAAAAGACGCTTAACGACGGACCATACCTAGGTAGGTAGTTCCAACTTTTCTGACGTTGTTCGAAAACCAGTTTTAAATGTTGTAAACTAACTTTAATACCACAATTAGCACAATTTTTAGGGTTCCGTAGTCAACAAGGAACCCTTATAGTTTCACCATTTCCATCTGTATGCTAAGCTAAGCTGTAATTTAATTTGGAATGGGTATACATCAATCACGCCGACAAAGAGGTAAAATAAAATCATGAAAAATATTTTCAGTGTTCCGTAGTTTCAAAAGGAAAAAACGGTACCCAATCACTTCATTGCAAATAAATAGGACCCTAGCTAGCCATAAAAACTGCTTGATTTACCCACCTCGTCTAATCATAACGCCTTGGGACTCTGCCTTTGACACACCCTCCGGTGATAGTGAGTCCTGCGCCGGCAACGGATTTTCCGACGCTAGTTCCAAACCCACGCAGATAGGGCAAAACGCATAGTTCAAAAATATGCCACACAAAAGATCTACATCTTCTTCCGCTTGAATTTCTAGCGCCTAAAATAGTAAAATATCTTTATTACATGAGTAAAGAAACGGAACAGAGGCAAAGCTTCATACAACCGCGCTATGATAGGTACAGTCACGGACTTTAATTGATGAGCCACTGGCACTGTTCGTATTTTAGCCGTGTAATGCAAATCGGGTTTATTCGGTTCCCGACACGCAAAGTCATATGTCTTCGTATTAGAAGAAGAAAATTATATTTCATACCGGTTGGCTAACCTGAGAGTCACCTTGACAGCAGAGTGACTACTCCAAGTCAACCAATTTCAGGTCTAGCAACAGTAACCTAGCAACGATAAATAATGTTGCTAGGTTACTGTTGCGATAGTAACGTTAGCGTACGGAGAAATTCTCTGACATCGATATTTCAACTGTCACTGTCTTCAGTTAAGTTTTCAGAATTATTGAGTTAATGAGCTATGATTCAAAGGAGGTCGGTATCAAATAGATTGGATAAACTTAATGCAACATTGTATTATTTTTATCATTGAGAACTTATTACCTAGTCAACCTCTATGCATATTTCCGATTAAAAGTAATTTATTTGTCATCTTGTTTACGAGCTTGCGATTTGAGTTCGTGTTTAATCGTGTAATCTCGTGAATGTATGAAACTGCAAAATTGAAAAGTTTGAATCTCATCAATTAAAGTCCGTGACTGTACCTACACTACTGCAAGCATGAGGCGCGTGTGTGCGTACACTGGCGGCTTCTTCGACGTCGCGTACGAAGAGAAATCAGTTTATCGGCTATCTAATTGTATGTAACTGTTTCATTGTGACAGTTCAACAACATTAATTGCGTTATTTTGTTTACGTTGCTGGGCAGATTCTTTTTTCGAACTTATGACGCAATCGTTTAGCAATCTGTTTCAAAACGATTCAGATTGTGATTGATCGTGTATTACGCAATTAGGGTGCAACTCGGCCAGTTGAACCGCTGACGTTGACTGGGCGTACGCGTCGCTCATCGTGTTTGTTTACGTTTTGAAATGATTAAAACAATAAGGTAAAACATAAATGAGTAAATTGTAAGTGAAGCAGTAAGTACTTACCATAAAAATTGCATCTAGCGTACACAAATTTCTGGAGCTCAATTGGTACTTTTCAATAAGTTTGAGTAAACGATCTTCAACTAGGAAGCCAGTGTTATCCGCTACAAGCTGAAGTATGTGACGAATCTGCGGAATGACCACATTTATTTTATAGGAGGACGCCAGCCATGCCCATGACATGCCAGCCACGTTATTCCCAAAAAGAAGAGAAATAACGGTGGACTTTAATTCCAAGACTGAAGAGCAAGGCTTAAAGTTAAGTAATGATTAGCGACTGTAAACATTTATTTTTGACGTTTGAACGTCACTTAACTTTAAGCAACGTTTATAAGTAAACCCCTTAGTAACAAAGCTTAATGCCAGGGCTACATTGTCGCGTTATCGCGAACTTTACTTCGCGCGCTCTCTCTCGCACACCGCTCGACGTCTCGCTGAGCAAGAGGAAATGCGGTCAAAGAGACTTTTGAAAATTAGGTATTCAAAGAAACTATCACAGTCGCGCACTTCAGTGTAGGAAAGAGATGAAGCTCTACAGGACGTATAGCTCCATCTCTTTCCCCCACGAAGTAAGATTAAAATAATACTGCTGTAAGCGGTGCTGGTAGGCACCCAGATACGAAGTATCCCTCTTATTCATTTTGTTTAAAAAACTGACGCGAAATTGAAACTTTTGATATTGACTGTAGTCATAAAGTAAGAAGCTTGACGAGTGTGAACATAACATTACCAATTTATCTTTTGATTCCTGATACTCGTTTTCGGGATCAACGCCTTTCGGCTCAATGACAGTCGATGCAAGCTTGGCCTCAGCCTCTGAAAATAAAAAGGGATGGTTTTCTTTAAATCTATTAACTAAGTATCCTATATCGTTACATAATTTTGTTTTAATTTATAATACTATGTATTTATAGAAGTATCATTGTATTCTGACGGCAATTTTTTTTTCCAAAAGTTTCCTAGCCTACCTACCCTACCCCTACCTACCCTTCCTACTTACCTACCCTACCATACGTATACGTGTATGACCAATATTACCGTATTTAGCCAAAGGACTCTGGGGCGGTTTTTGCGGCGGCGGGGGAGGCGGCTCGGCTAGAATATGAGCATGTAACGCAATTTCCCCTTGGCGTATGTCTTTGCTCAACTCTAGACACCTAGCGCTCGACATCCGCCACACTTGAGTGAACTTGTTATGATTCACTTGAGAGAAGTGATCAGACTTCTTCTCCAAGTCATCCATTGTTTGCATCAACTTAATGATTTCAGCGTCCGCTTTTATTTCCTCTATGGCCCCATCCTCAGCCGCTTTCCGAATTTTCGCTCTCAACGAATTAGCTATATCAGACATTTTATTAAGCTTCCGTTTTTGTTGCGATCTTACGAAGACATTCTCCTCTTCGCGTTTTTTCAGAACCTGAAAATGAAATAAGTATAACAATAGGAACAAAAATATAACTAACGTATGAATCACATCTTTTCACCTGATACGTATACCCAATTTTTTCAGTATTAATTATACACGTAGCCTTCAACTTTTCCAGTTCTTGTTGCAACTCCTGAATCAAGGATTCCAGTTCTATTTTGGCCTCGCGATATTTCTCGTGGTGGTCCCACATTATAGCCTCAATATCTAGTTTATATTCGCCTAACTGAAATTGTTTATCAAATTAGTAAGTATGTGTAATTATAAGTTGTTCAGCCATTTTAACCACATGACACATTATTTGAACCTGAACGAATTTGTACTCCAAATGTGCAGTTTCTTCTTTATCGCATTGCTTATAGAGTGCTTCCCATCTCTTGTTGTTATGATCAATCATTGCTTCGCGTTCAATGCTAACTGCTACTGCTATCAAGCCCAGCTGCTTTTCGTAGGCTCTTTGCATGATTGTTACTTGCTTTTCAATTCTGTCTGACAATTCTTTTATGTCACTATCCTGTAATAGTAAAAACGTACTTTGAATTTCTAATCAGTATAATTTAGGTATTTCCTCCCTCAAAAGATAGGTACCTACCTGTTTGTCCAAATCCCTAAAATAAGACTCGTCCATTGTTTTCAGATCAGCTTTAAGATTGGCTATAAGTGCGTCTTTTTGAGCAAGCAAGTCATCACATTTCTTCTTTTGCTCTTTCATTTCAGCTTCAATATCTAAAGGATCTTTAATTGACAACATGTGGTCCCAATTCGCTGCGATAACGTCATACTGGATCTGTGCCTCATTTGCTTCTTCCTCTATGTTTTGCATGGAAGCTAATAAAATACAGTACTTATTATTTATTTTTCCCACGCTCGCTTATGTCAAATTATAAGTCATGCAAACCTAAAGCAAGTACCTAATTAAAGACCCAGGTTCTAGCCGGGAAATAACATTGTACTGAATTTCATTATGACGCGCTGGTGCGTAATGTAATTTGAATATGGAATGCCAACTAAACGGTGTGAGTTCTGTATACGTACAGCCTGCATCGCATGTTCACAACAATACAATCCTTAGCGTGCTATTGCACTTATGAACGCTTACTGTAGGTACCTGTTTTTGCAGTCGGTTTTTTTGTTTCTTTTTTATAATTTTAAGTTGTAGTTGCAATAGACATTATACAATAAGCCACTAACGCCACTTAGTTGATAGTGCTGCACTCACCTCGCGTATACGCATGTTACGCTAGCTGATTGTTGACGACCAAAAATGAGAACCAACTCATAAACATCCCAATGGTCATAAAACATAGGTTCTGTTTGGTGCTTTTGTAGGAAACGGTAAGTCTAGCTGTTTGAGATTCTAGAAGAGCATCAAGAGGGTCTCCTCTAGAATCTCAAACAGCTTATTATACGAAAGCATCAAATCTGATAGTACATTATTTTAATTTCTAAGTTATTATGACAAAAGTAAAAGAATGTTACTTTGCATTTTCTTGAAGAAATCATTGCGTCGAACGACCTCACGTTCGTCTGTGGTGACCTTGACATTGGTGACTTTCGCAGCGCCATCTAGTGCCAACCGCTGTAATTCCACCGCTGCGTTCGCTGTTGCCTGTTCTACGAGGCTCGGTGCTTCCTCCGCTGCCGCTTCCTCGGCAGGCTGGTCAGCTCTAAGGAATAGGTCAACGGGAAAAATACCTATAGCTTCACCTACAGCTCCGGCTGGATAAGATATTTTTTATTGCGCACTGGATTTTCAAGTCTCGGTGTTAAACCGAGTGCGTACCAGTCGCGTCAAAAAAGTGCACTAAGGTCCTGGCAATCGCTTTTCAAGGTATGCTGATACCTTAACCTAGACATACATACTTTTTATGAAAACTTATGTTAATAAATAAGGCTTAAGACTATGTTAGTAGCACTTCACTTTGCTCTAGATTAACTTTGTGCTGTCCTGTGGCACTTGTCCGCGGAAGCGACGGAACACCACGTCCTGCGGCCAAAAGTCTTCTTCCATGACGAGGGGCAGATAACAGTTTGGTACACAAATCAAATAGTTTGTATAATGCTGTCACGTATGTTTGCCACACATGCGTGAACGACACGCAAAATACGACTATGTGCTGTTATTATAATTACATTATGATGATGGACAACCCAAACACGGTCAAACCTACCTAAGTCGACAAAAGAACTTCTATTTTATTTTTATTTTTTTAATCCTTACCGATCTCAGAATCATATATTCTATTAATTCTTTTAGACTCAAGTCTCAAGGAATAGAGAGATGCTGCATTATATAATAATTTTATGTTAGTAAGTATGTTAATTATTGAAGACGACTATAATATCCCAGGACTTAAATAGGTACTACCTATGAGAATTTTAGGTCGTTACGACTACTTGCTACATAGGTAAGTACTAAGAAAAGAGAACCCAAACAGAGGCTCAGACTTTTAATCATCTTTATTGAACTAGGCTAGCTGTGATAAGGTAAGTAAGTTGATAATTTTATTCTACCTTTTCAGAGCATCCTGTCTTCTTTTAATGCGTAGACCCCGACCTGCTTTCCGCTCTTCAGGGTCCAAACTCGTGACCTGCGGTTCTTTAGGCGCCAAAACATCGTCCTCTTCATCCCCGAATCTCATGCTTTATCTTTTTCGAAAAAAAATACGATTTTTAATACACTAAAGTACTTAAAAAACCTTCCAAATGAAACTTGACAAGTACACGTTGCTATAACAACCAAACAATATTGTTACTATAGCAACTGGTAATCTGCACAGATTATTGATTTCTGTTATCTGTGCGTACTGCGTAGGTACTCACAAGTTTATAACTACCTACTGCCACTTCGCGTGCTGAACATTTATCCAGCCTTATACAATCGACGATCTAGTTTTACCGTCTACAAGGAAAATTTTATTACTATCGCAACGAGTTTACGAATCGTTATGCGCATATCAATGCCTAGTTTTTAGAACGGAGCCAGCTAGTATTTATTCATAAGAGTGCCGCCGTTATGTTGATATTGCTGCCTATTCTCGTGAAAGTAGAGAGACAAAGAACTCGAATACCTATACCATACCTCTATTTATCTTGACTTGATTGCAGTTTGGTCAAACGAATATAGACAGGAACTGTTAGAAATACCGATTAGCGGGTATCCTCTTTCCTCTTTTCGCCAGTGCATGGAGTTCACTATGCTGGTGTACCTACAACTTTTAATAACATATCATCACGCCTGTTTTTCTCGGAAGAGCTAGGCAGAGGTTTACAGTCAAGGAATGACCATACAGGGTGTATTAGAAAGGTGTGTTACTGGCCATCAAATTGAAAAACTTTCTCCATGGGACTATCATAATCAAGAAAAAATAATCAGCTGTCCCATTCAAGACTTCAATACCTACTCAGCCCAAATGGAACACCTGTTTATTTTTTCTCAGTTAGTCCCAGAAAGTTGTTCGGTTTGATAGTCTGTACAACA
Source organism: Lithophane socia (assembly GCA_947522985.1). Classification (NCBI taxonomy): domain Eukaryota; kingdom Metazoa; phylum Arthropoda; class Insecta; order Lepidoptera; family Noctuidae; genus Lithophane; species Lithophane socia. The sequence goes on from OX383269.1 coordinate 7,174,359, forward strand.
CCTTTCTGATAAACCCTGTCAAAATGCAAAAATGAAAACGACAGCTCGAAAAGATATGCACATGGTGCATTTGGGAAAGGAAATTGTTTGAAAATTGCTTAATTTTTTTCATGATAGGAAAAAAAAATATATAGGAAACATTAATAGTTCGGCAGTTATGTTTATGTCCCCGTATGTGTGTGTAATTGAAGTTGAATGCTGATCTACTTTCGAGTGCCTACATGATTGTGTAAATGTGTAATTCCATTTCAGGGCACCAGTCATCATGGGAAATGATACTCACTTGCCCACTGGTGCTAACTTGCGAGGGTGTGTTTGGAATAAATAGGATGCTTCATAAATAAAACACGATAACCTTTATAAATTTTGTTTACTTAAGTTTACTTTGCTTTGCTGTTCAGGATGATACCATCGTATTTCTGTTGGAACCACTTCATGGCATCCTCCTTTGTCAAGCGATGGGGGAACCCAACCTTGCCAGTCTTGCGTCTTCTGTGGGCTACATTGAATCCTAGAACAACATACAAAATACTTTAAGACTATGCTCTAATAAATATAAAAGCTTTGATTTTATTCAGACTTAAGATTTTTTATAAAATGTGCACCATATTTTTGTGAATATAAGGTTTTAACTTAAAATTCTTTAAAATATGGTTTTTATTATAGCACATTTTTTACAGAGTGAGGCTGTGTTATTTTCATCACCCTTGAACAGATGTGCATTTTAAATAAATTATAAAATTCTTTGGAAATTATATAATTACTTCAATGACGCATTTGTGACTGCTACTACAAGTTATGTCCAACCTAATACCTGCAAGCTATACTAATAAACGCCTCATGTGGTCTTTGAATTAACACAAAATAAATTAGAACATGTGAAGAATAATAATATTTCTTACCTGGTCGGCCAAGTACGACGTAGAAGTCAAGACCATAGATACCAATGGAGGGATCGTATTTGATACCCAAGTCAATGTGTTCTTGAATACCGAAACCGAAGTTGCCGGTGGCAGAGAAGTTGTCACGCCTCAACTCATATTCCCTGACCTGGGTGCAAAAAAGAAAAAAAAAATTTAATTTTGATTTATAGACTGAAAACCATAAAGTTATTAAAAGTGATTGATGATCTTGATCTTTCAACAATGTCTAAATACATAAATTTGCAAGAAATTACTTTTGCCATGCTTTTCACACAATAAGAACGATTAGTAAATAAAATACAGTAGATCTGTAGTTTATATAAATACATACAAAGGGATAGTATAATAAGTATAACCTACCTAATGGAAACTAACAAAATTTAATCCAACAGTTTACACTTGTATGTATTAAATAAAGCAAATGTAAACCTAGATACAGAGCACCACCTGTTTTCAAATTGACCATTCTTGCTTCGTAGGAAATGCTCGAGGGGATAGTAAAAACCGAGAACATTAACAAAGGCCTCCTGGCTATACTGTGCCTGAGCCCCAAAATACACAAATTAGTTTTGATGAAAAATATTCTCATCAAACACAAGCCAAACTAATTAAGTTATTATTATTAGTCTTATTACTGCTTTCATCCAGAAAGTAAAGATGTGTAAGTCAAAACAAAATGGTTTCGTAAATAAAAATAACTCTAGTAAAAAAGAAGGAAAGTCTGTTTGATTATCTAGTACATTGACTTACTTTGAGACCTCTTTCGAGGATCTCCTCAGCCTTAGCACCACGGACAGTGCAGTGGACAGCGATCTTTTCATTACGACGGATACCGAACGATCTGACGGTGTACCTGGCCTTTGAGAACACCGGCTGCTGGCCAGTAAGCTGTTCCAACACCTGAAATAATACAACAATAATGCAATAACATTTATGTTTATAACACAAGGTAATACTTTTATACATTTATGTTGTAAGTATACACATTATACTCACACTTGAAGATAAAAAAAATTAACAAAACATGGGAGATACAAGACAAGGCAACTAACTATTATAGAGCTTGTTTTGAACTTGAAATGTTATTTCCGTAAGTATTCTGAACAGTAAGTAGTTAGTGCTCAGAAGTTGCAAATTGAAAATATTGCTCTTGCATGAATTTACAAACAGTAACACAAGTTATGTTACTCTTGAACAAGTTCATGCTGCCCTACTGTTTTGAGCTCATGTCAAAAAATGCAAGATAAATCAAATCAAAGCCGGAATGTAATAATGTAAAATCAATAAACTTTTCACTCAGACAATGACTACTGCACATGCCCCATACTTCAAGTAGCAATATTAATCATTTTTACTAAGGCATAAAATTGAATGTATTCAACATGGTGTGTGTACCCATGTTTTGAGGGTTATGTATGATAAAAACCACATACAAAGTCTTATAAATAAAGGCACGCTATGTGAAACAATGACTAACCTTAGCAGCACGAGTCAGCCTGTCACCAGACTCTCCGACACAGATGTTCAGGCAGAGTTTCCTGATGTGAAGATTTCTCATAACATTCTTAGAATTATCTTTAGGAGGTTTCTTCTCCTTCTTGTCTTTCTTCAACGCGGGCGGTGGTACACGCTGAAATGCATATTCTTAGTTTACGTTTGGCACTTTCAACACACATTTATTTTAAAAATAATCCCTGTTCAAACACAAGACCTAGGTTATGCCGAATCTGAGGCCAATTCACAGCGATAAAATCAAAAATAGAATATCGGTAGGAAACAAACTTCAGTAACAAAGAAATTGAAACATATTTCCACGCATAATCTAAGAAAATATAACCGATTCAGATGGATAAATTATTACAAAAATCAAAAACACCCACCGCCATGGTTACGACTTGTTAAAAAGAACCATAAACAATTTAGCTGCAAACGTCAATGTCACTTATGAAACATAGACAAAAAATAACTTTTAAGGGACGCGATTACTAGTATTTATGTTTCAATTAAAATAATTGTATTTTATTCATTCTTATAAAAAAATCTGTATTTTATTAATTTCTATTTAATTATTGCACAAGCTATGGCTTAAAATCACAGATTTGTAAAAATTAAACGTAGTATACCAGCTTTCCTTTATCATCATTATCATCTGCTTAGCCTTTTCCCAACTATGTTGGGGTAGCCTTCAGGCTAACCGGATTTGACCGGGTTTCCCATAAAAAAACATTTAATTGCAGATGAATTATTTAGAAACAATAAAATATCATTCTCATTCACATCTATTATGCTGGGGCCACACCTACCGTCAACGTCAATGCCAATCATCGCCTTATACAACGCGGTAATTGATTCGATAATTATAGCGATAAATTCAGCGATCACACTTGAACGGTCAACGTCAATGCTCATTTTGATTGGCGGTAATTTTCCTTGAATTTCAAGATGGACGTTGACGCTGCTACACTTTATATAAGCCAATTTTTATTACTTATATGAATTTAGTTAGTTGAGTAAACGTCATTTCTTCCATCTCCGGACTCCAAAACTCCAAAGACTTTTTATACTTGTTTAGGTGGGGTCTATAATAACATTAATAACTTTTAGGGATTCGTTTTTTTTTTTTTTTAATTTCTTCGATTGTTGTTTGAAACTGCAATAAGTAGGTACTTCTTTTATTCTTCTCCAAGCATCATTTTGCGATGCACGAATTTTGTAACTTTTGTGTCTCGGGACAGGTCCCACAAACATGGCTCTGTTTGCAGAACTTCGAGAAGCTCAATATCTATAGTTAGTCCACTCCATAATCGGCTGGTCGGCTCCGATAAAATAAGAAGATCTCGTCGCGCTCACGGTGCACAATGACAAACGTAAGTGTGGCCGCTTCATTCAACGCAATAATTCTCGCCGTAAACCTCTTTGATCTGCCTAAAATACCCCCACCCGTGTTATCGCCAAACGTCAAACGCCAATGTGAATGCCGTTGTCAAATTCTCGCGATATGTTGTGGTAGCCACCACCTACGGTCAACGTCCATCATCGCGACAATCAACGGCGTTTCCCGTAGGTGTGGCCCCAGCATTATACCATAACACGCCCTTGATATCCATTCTTATTACTACTTTATTTTGTTAAAAATCTACAAAGAATATGACTCATTGTTAGCAACACTACTTTCTATGTTTTTGGCCACTTAATCCATAACTCTTAGAGACCTAACTATTGTTTTTTTTCCCCCTATAGTTATATGCGAAACTGAGTTTGTTTGTTTGTTTATGACGCTTTCACTCTAAAACGGCTGAGCGGATTTGGACGAAATTTGGCACATAGATAGACCATGAACTGGAAAAGGAAATAGGATACTTTTCCCGATATTCCTACGGGATCGCGACTTTCGCGGGTGAAACCGCGGGGCGCAGCTACACAGGTTACTTTAATCTTGCTTTCCCACCCATTCAAAATTTGAAACAATATTGACGAACCGTGCGAGAATATAGTTATCCTAAAATACTTGGACCACTATTGCTCACAGGAACCAATATATTACAGAACTTTATTAAAAATGGGTTTTTGGTTCTAAACCTGTTACAGGTTAGCCGGTGGGCCCAACCGAGGGAAAGCCGATCTTAACACTAATAATAACATAATTAGGAAAAACTAAAATTTTATCAGCTTAGGGTAATTTAGGAACAGTCAAAATATAATATGTACCTAAGTACCTATAAAAGTACTCTTTGGAAAACTTCATGGACCTATTTATGAAATAAAGGGGGAGAGTGAAATAATAATGAATTTTGTCATTCACATTACAGTACACGATCCCATAATCCTTTCTAACTCGGCGTTTCTGCACATAAAATTAGAGTAGCATTGCAGGCATTATGTTCTTGCTAGATAATTTATTAAAATTTACGAACTTCCGGTTACAGCATTTTAAAATTATTTAAAAATTATTAAAGCTATTTACTTACCTACTTCCGCAAGGTAGATACTAAACGGACTAGGTACTTATAAGTACCTACATAATTATAATTATATTGTATCAAGTGTTAATTTATAAATTACAATTTTTAACTTTGCTATGCTGCATCGTAGCAATTATAAAATAAAATGAGTTTCTATTCCTACCTGCGGATCTATATTATTCTTTCGACAATAGATTATGTAGGTACTTCCTTATTCACGAGATCAAGATCCATTACTTCTCATAGTGTTGTTGTGGATTGTGGATATTGATTGACGAAGTGACCTAGTTCTCCAATAGAATTGAATAATCAATAAATTGCAATCACAAATTGATATCTATCTATAGATACCTACGGCGAATTATTAATAATATGGCGGAGGAAACGCGAAAATCTAAAGTTATTGCGAATAAAAAATATGAGAAATATTATTGCTCAATATGCCATATATACACAAACTCGGAGAATCAATTAAATCAGCATTTAGACGGCATTCGCCATCAACAAAGGAAAATATTTTCTCCTCCACTGAATACCGATGATTCAGATAATAAATATGAATGTAATAGTCTTGTGTATGTTCCTGCCTTCGCCGTTCTTTCCATAACATCATTTGTTTTTTGTTATACAATTGTTGTGTATTGGAATTGACACCTACAGCGAATGATTATCATAAATAAAACATTAAAGTGTAGTTAACGACGCCTTAAATTTCGCGCCATAATTTTAATTGGCGGAGAAGTCGTCCCCAAGCGTTCACGGCTTCTATGCGCACGAACGAACGCGCAGAACAATGAGGTAGCAGCCATTTTATGTCGGTGTCTAAGAAAAACATAATTCGAATGGCCAATCTTAACGAAATTGTGTAATTAGTGATATAATTTATGTGATTCTGTATACACTACTATATTTAGGTGTTTCTTTACTTATGTGAGTAGAATATAACTTTTGCTATACATATATAATGATAAAATAACATAAGCGCGATGAAACCTAACATTTTGCATAAAAAAGAAATAATAATAAATTTGTATCTCATTCCCTCCATACATTATGAAAGGTCGTTGTATTTCCAATAGCTACAAGTCTTTCGTTTGCAAACGATGTTTATGTTTACAGATAGTAACTAAAGAGTATTATCACAAAGTACTTTCTGTAGATTTAGCTCAGGATAATATGACATAACTTTCACCGAAACGTTGAATAAAGTATTACAAACCCGTTTTGTTTACATTAGACTTGTATTGGTTACTAAATTACTTGTCGTATGACAACCGGCGTCGCGCAGCCTCGGCTTGAAAGTTGGGGACAAAATTCAATAACGAATTGGCCATTTTATTGATGACCGGGGGGGAGGCTGGGTGGAGACAGTCGGTCGGTGAGCTTCCGCCATTTAATATTTTGTTAGACATTTTAGCTGTTACCATTATGTTTTCTTGTTTACACTTTCGTATATCTACCGATTAGAGTTGCCGCTGTATATGTGAACAAGTTTACATACATAAATGCATATGCTACACAAATATGCTAAAGATAAGCGCCCTTGTGTGAGTGTACGCTATTATATTCGTATACATGCCTATATATACCTACCTATCTATTGCGTTTCACATAGTACATATCTCCAGCTTTTTATGCACCTATCTACTGTGTTCAGTCAACGGCCTAACAATATAAATAAAACAGCAATGTAATGTAATTTCTAATCTATTTTGTTATTGTTTGGAATACCTAGTCTGTTTAACCTAATTATAATTTTTGTTTGGCATAATAATTTGTTGGCCTAATATTTACCTACTTACTATGCGTTTATGTATTTGTTACTTAGCACTTTGTAATTTGTTGTTTTTTTGTTGCCCTGTATCTGCCTCTGTTGATTTGTAACCAGCTGATTTTGTAATAATTTTTGTTTTAATTATATTTTTATTTCACGCAAAACTAAGCTTTTTATTTCAAATTACTTGGTAACTTTTTTGCTCAAATGGGTTTAATTTTATGCGCAAAATAGGCAGGCACGTTTAATTACTACTTCCTGAACGGCACTGATTATAATTGACGAATTACCGTGATTTCATTCCGCAAAGTATATATATCTACCTACCTAACCTACGTGTCTTGCAGGTATGATACTAGTATAGCACCAACTGTCCTCCCCTAACTCTTTGAATATTGTTCTTTACAATCAGTTGCCCACCCCTACTTTAGCTATGAAGCATTGTCCCTCAACTTTACGTTAATATTATATTTGTTTCAAAGTTAATGCTGCAGTATTTTCGACATAACGGAGGATCATGCTAAGCTAAGAGCCTGCTGTTGGATTTTTAACTTTCGGCTCCTAAAATTGTCGTAAGGGGCTAAAGTGTCGTACAGTTAAAGTAGGTTCTCTAATTCTAAATCTTTATCATATTTTTGGCACCTATTCATAAAAACCAATAACACTGATTTCATTGCATAAGTACCAGTTAATTCCTTCATTTGACATTATTAAGAAAATCGGACTCTTAACTTAGCCGAAAAATGGCGCGTTTTATGAGCCATTTTCCGGAAGTGGTTCTCATCAAACCGTGGCAGTCTTAGCACTTGGTAGACCGGTCTTGTACAGGTCCACCGCCACCTGAATCTTTATTTCCCAATTTACCCTGGTTAAATGAAGACGGTGCGTGCATTCAGTCGTCTTTTATAAAGTTTAGGGTTCCGTACCAGAAGGGTGCCAAACTGAACCCTATTACTAACCCCCGCTGTCCGTCCGTCTGTCTGTCAGCGGGTTGTATCTCATGAACTGTAAGGTCTATACCTCATGTTAGGTAGTAATGGTAACAGAATAATAAAAATGAAAGAGAGTCCCCATATAAGAAACGTGTTTTTTTGCTTATATTGAACGGTGGTACCCTTCGTGTACGAGTCCGACTCGCAATTGACTGGTTTTTTTTCCAGTCATTAGCATCAAATCCTAGCATCTTTGACTTGTGTATATCTCTTAGGTATTTTTAAGCCAAGTCAAGCCTTTACTTGAATAAGGATAACCTCGTCAGTTTGAGTTTTACTGTGTATTTTACATACGAAATAGTAGTAAAGTTCTCTTTGACTCTTTTGCACATCGATTTTCAATAAAAAAAGTGGTAGTGCTGGAAGTGTCTTGCCACTTCTCCAACCGCTAGTTGCCCGTTTTTAATTTACGGCATCCCTCTAAGTTTTATCTTTTACCTCCAGATAAGGTAAATACCCCTATTTTTCGTCGTTGCACCGGTACAGCTTCTCTGAAATGACGCGCCCCACTACCGTATTACCGTGTTCGTAAAATGCGGTAGAGGGGCGAGTCATTTCAGAGAGTACAAGTTTTAACAGTTCGTTATTCCAAGTTTTGCTATAGGTATTAACAAACACGTAATACACTTTGATACTACTGTAAACCAGAAACTACCCTTGTTCTTTATAAAAGGTAAATAAAGCTACTAAGTACCTACGTAGTAATTTCCTATTCAGGTAGGCTAAGTGCACTTTTGATGGCAATTTGACATGAGGTTCTTTTCAGGTGGCAGAAATTGAAAATGGGGGAGCAAAGAGGTCGCCATTAGTTTCCCAGCACACTGGGGCGTAGGCGTCGGGGGAGTGGCACGGGGCGTGGGGGTCCCCGTGCCACCCCCTGGCGACCTACTCGCCACTATCTCCATGTTCGAACAGCAGATCAAGGCCGAACCCATGAGGTAAGACTCCTCCTTAGGACATAAGTCGAGAGGTACCTACCCCTGGTGGCCTCACCAATTATAATTGGGTTTGTGTCTTTGCTACCGTTGTTCTAAAACACTTGTAATGAGCATTTGATCCAATACATGTTCGAAAAAGAACAATAAGGGCTAACCAAATGTACAAAAATACCAGCTCAACCCCAATCAAAATATTGAGGTACGACTTCGCAATGTTGCTGAACTGTGTTACCAAAAATCTGCTGAACACGTGTGTGGCATATTATTAAATGAACCATGAATGTGTTGCGTTGCAGTTTCTACACATCTCATCCACACGTACACTCCGGTCCCCCAACAATAATACGGTCAGATTCAAGCCATGCATCCATCATCAACATGAACCAACATCACCAGACACACCAAGAGGATTCTAAAGACAGCCTCATAGTACAACAGCAAGTACAACATCAGCAAGATCTCATGGAACAACACCAACAACAACAAGAAATGCAACAACAAGACGACGAGGTGAGTGCACTAACTTTAAAGGAAGAAAACATGGCCTGTAAGGTCAACCCCAACGTCGCTTGGTGAGAGCAGGTATAGTACTGAAGTCCCGCCAAGTAGTTCCTTAGCTTAACATCCATAAACAACTCAACACCGGCCACCCGAAGGACCCATCCAGCGCTGCATCGGTCCAAGTCCCGACCAGAAAGTGTTAAATGCACTTAGATTTTTCGCCTTGCCAAATTGAAAAACCAGCCAAGAAGCTCACCTCTGAACGTTTAACTTTTTATTTTCAGCTAAGCTTCAAAGGAATGGAAGATGAAGGAGTTGACATGGATATGGACGGACGACAATGTTCACAGGTTAGAATATATTCAATTCCACGACTCGTTTAGATATTCTAACCACTTTTTCAAAATAAAACATCAATGCAACCGTTTTAACAGGGTATGGGAGTGGACATGGGATCAGTTCAAACTAAAATGGAAGTGTCAAATGGGGGTCAGTCGACGCCACGATCTAAACCTCAGGCCTGTAAGGTGAGCGAGAAACGTTTAAAAGTACTGACTAGTTACAAATTTGTCTCTAATATCTCGCAATGTTGGGCTGCTTTTCGTTCTTTTTCGAACGGTCGTTCCTCAGACCAAATAAAAACCAAGACAGATCGCTGCGAACAATATAGTGAACCATCCCAAAACTACACCTCCGCTCTGTCTGTGCATACACGCTCACATTTAAAACCGTTTACAATCAAACTACACCTAAGTGCACACATATTACGAAACTCTTGGTTTTTATTTGGCCTGAGGGTCATTCCATCAGTTCTTTATAGGTACCTAATCTGCATCAGCCTCATCTGATAAGTAAGTTCGCACTCTTAATTAATAATCTCGAGAATCAAACTCTTCGTATGTATTAAGGTAGGTATATAACATAATAATAAAAATAATTCAGCCTGTGTTGTACCACTTTGGCATCCCTTTCACGAAACACAAATAATATAAATTGTAAAGATCCTAATAAATGTGAAACAGTTGACTGCATTAAAATTCAAAACACGCTTGCCTCAAGGTTAAGTTCCGAATTGCAGTATGGTGGACTGTGCTCGCATTAATGGGTTTATGGGGAAATGTAAGTCTAAGTACGACGTATACTAGTGTAGTGAGTAGATAGTGCTTTTTTGAGAAAGCGTAAAATCTTACCATTTTTTAAATCTCTTCTTTCAGGTCTGCGGGAAAGTTCTGTCGTCTGCTTCCTCTTACTATGTTCACATGAAGCTTCACTCGGGAAACAAACCTTTTCAGTGCACTGTAAGTAAATGTTTATGTTAAAGGTATACCTACCTACTTGTCCCGATGGTTAGCTAGGACTATTTCTAAAATAAATAGGTTGATTTTAGATAGCGTATTAAAATATTTAAATATGCAATTTAATGCAAAAAAATTGCTGTTACCATTTTTGCTTGTAGTAGGTAAAATTGAAAAAATACGTAATTTATTTTTATCGAATTTTCCGTGGATGAAAATGTTTAATTTTTATACCTACTTTGTAATGCCTATCTCTTCGACAATCACTTCATACAAACATACCTGTTAAAAAAAAATTAAAAATCACCGTCTATAAATTTAAAAAAATCACCGTATATTAATTTAAAAATCACTGTTTTAAATTAATGCAAAGTAAGCCTAAAATTCGGCGTAAATTCCCCGGGGTAGTGGACAGATGTACAATTGTCCATTGCACATACAGGTTTCATTTTGTCAATACACGTAGGGTCGGTTATTGTTTGGATTGTCTGGCACTCTGTTCACCCCAAAAAACTTGATATGCCGGACATTGTTAAATTAATGTATCCCAGTAGACTCAAATAAGTACACTTTTTGTCAGGTAGCAAGGGTATGCGTTACCTGCTTAGTAACACATAGGTGATGGCTGGATGTTGCAAGAATTACCTATCGTTCAATGAAACAAAAACACAGCGTTGGCGGTTACTATAAGCACGCCCAAGTCGCAGCGTTTGCGCTGGTGTCAGGTTGTGAGTTTGTGACACCAGCGCAGTGATCAGATTTGTGCATTAGTTATATTACGAGATTATAGGTTCAGGTTTTTAAAGGAATAGATTTTGATTTGCCTTTAGGTAAGCCGTTAATCGGAAATAATAACCTCAATTTGATGGTATTAATTTATTTGTGTCAAGTCCAGCAATGGATTACGATGGTTTCAGAAAGAGTAGGTGGGCGTTTTCTCGGAAAGATATAAGTACGCTTTTTTAACGACCTTAGTCTTACTTTAAAAAAAATACGCAAAAATCATCCAACACACGTAACGATTTAATTGCGCAAGCCTAAATTTGCCCACATCGTTTGTCGAAACCGCCCGGTATTTCCGTCAGCAAATGTACCAAGGCACTGAACATTTGTTTTCCTTGCTCACGTAGGTGTGCGATGCAGCTTTCTGCCGCAAGCCGTACCTAGAGGTGCACATGCGCACACACACAGGGGAACGCCCCTTCCAGTGCGACCTCTGCCTCAAGCGATTCACGCAGAAGTCCAGTCTCAACACGCACAAACGTGTTCACACAGGTCAGTGTAAACTAACCCTAACATGGACTTGTTGCATCTGAAGCATCTCGGTGTTGTTTACAGGCATTCGGAAAACAGAATTTTGTAAAATATAAATTTCTTCACACTAATGTTTAAATGTTCTGTTTTTCGCCCGCCTGCATAAAATAATATTTTTCAAACACTAAATGTTTAATGCCAATGCTCAATGCTCGCATAAAAATCTTAATTAATCGCATTTTGTGCAGTGAACAAATTGATCGCTTGAAAAATATTGATTTATCTGATAGCTGATATAATTGTTGTATCTTAAAACGATGACTGATAATTGCAGCATTATTGTTGAATGCAATTTAATGTAATTTCCATATTATTTTTTATCTGCCAGTAATTTAAAAGACTGCATTTTGCACCAAAAAAAAGGACATTTTAATTTTTTGTATTTGCATTTTTGTAATCACTGAAAAGATTCCCCCCAAACACTGAGATTTTTTAAATATTTATAGGGATGAATGTTTAAACACTGATTTTAGGATGGAGGTATTAGGAGATCTATATGGAAGTTACATTTTACATATACTGAACTGGAAAAACTCAATAATAAATTCCCATTTTAGATTGTACCATGAGGGGATTGTTCAAAAATTATTATAAAACAAATTGGATTCTTATATTTTCAAGTTGACCTCCTCCTGTTTCCGCGAAACCGAAATACTTATTTAAAATTATTTTGTGTTATTGTTTAAAATTTTCCATTGGCTACCTGTTGTTGATTATGGCTTAAATATCCTGTTTTGACGCCCTGATAAACGAGCTATTTTGTATTTTATATGTATTGTCTTTTTCTTGTTTATACTCATACCTATTATTTTATTTACGCTAGATGTGCTACATATTTATCTATATACCTACGTTTTGCTAGGAAAGCATACTTTTATATTTTTCACGCACAAATAATATTTCTTTGTTCATATATTATGTATGTAAGTAGATAGTGATTCCGCTCCTCTTATGAATTGATCAAGTTCGTACAACTATCCGGTCTCTCCCCACTGACTCTTATATACCTACCTACCCTTATTAGATGAAAATGTCGTCTCCCCTTTCTTCCATTATGTGTACTTCATTGGGTATGTTACCTAAGTACTATATTTTTCTTTTATTTCATGGTGCTTATTTATACTTAATTATAAGCACGCGGCCTCTGGACGGAGCTTTTTACAACTTTTATTCAGACACCTATATTTACAATATTGTTTATATACCATACATTTTACTTATCATATTGAATCTAATGAACTACACGTACTAAAATACATATAGCCAAGTAGGACACTGGTGCGACACACAAATTCGCTGAAATAGTTGACAATACATATGCTTAACATACGACATGTGAATAGTTTTTGAGTTGTGCCAATAGAGCTAATAGTGTTTTCGCAAAAAGATCAGGGCGTGAGGAAGGCTTCGTTGATGTGAGGTAAACAGGGGGAGGTAAAGAACTCACAATGGATACGATGCGGTACGCACGTACTGCACTGTGCCGTTACTATCACAGGGAAATCGATTGTGTGTTCTTGTTAACGTGGTGTAGACAAACGAGCGTGTGTTGTTGGAATGTGGCCTGGGTTCTAGATGAGCACATGCGCGCGTTGATGGTGAAGGACCGGCCCTACAAGTGTGAGCTCTGTCAGATGCGGTTCACGCAGAGCTCCAGCCTCAACCGACACAAGAAAATTCACACGGGTGGGTTGATATCTTTAGCACCCGTGCCGACTGTATCGCTGCAGTATCCGTACTGCCCACCTCCTCTCGGCTCCTCAAGCCCCGACATCTCTAAGCCCGTTCACTTGAATGTAAGCCGTATTCTGACTCATTCGATGGTTTCGTTCAGAGGAACACAGACGTGCGCTGCTGGCTAAGGATCGGCCCTACCAATGCGGCGTCTGCTTTGTGAGATTCACCCAGAAATCAAGTTTGGGCCGGCACGGAAAAATACATACCGGTGGGTCCCTACCTATACCTCCTGCCTACTTGTGCGTGACGTTTTCCTTGAGGCAGAACGGTACTAACGTGTATTATGTTATAGAGATAGCCTACCTCCCCCTGAATGTGTGTGAATGGTTTCATTAATGTAACATATTAGGTAATATAATGAAATAAATATTGTTTGAGAGGGTGTTGAGATGCTATATCGAAACTCGTATAACTTATAGAGGAGCACAGACGAGCCCTGTTAGAGAAAGTGCGGCCGTACCAGTGCCACATCTGTTTTATGCGCTTCACTCAGAAGTCCAGCCTGGGACGACATGGGAAAATACACACTGGTAGGCATTTTCCCCTAAAATCCTTAAGTAGACAATGAATTTGATATAATCACGTTACTAGGCAGTAACATAGCAGTGCGTCGAGCTGGACCGTTGTTTTAGCTGAATTTTGTTGGTATTTCTAGAGGAGCACATCCAATCGCTGATCAACAAAGTGCGCCCCTATCAATGCGACATCTGTGACAAGCGGTTCACTCAGAAGTCAAGCCTTGGCACTCATAAACGTATACACACCGGTGGGTCCCTTGATATTTCATTTATTTTGGTTCGGTCTCGAAGCCACAATGCATAGCTCTTACAAATCAATGTTTTTCATTTAATAAAATTGTGGCTTTGATACCTATGTTTTGTGAATAGTTTTAAGGGCTCCCTGACCTAATATCATATTATGTACCTATAAATTTTTGTTTTGAATATCATACCTGTTTACATGGTTAGCGATTTGGAGGTGATGCATTTGTTGGTTTCAGTCTGTATATAAAGCTTACATTAGGTTACACACGCTCAAAAACTATTCACAAACAGTTAAGTAAAGCATGTGTACGTTGTGATGATTTCCGTTAAGTTATAGGAGAGAGAATGTCTGATGGACAAATAAGGTGGTTAAAATTCCCTCATGGTAGTCAGTTGGAAGCAATCGGCATTCGGTTACTAAGCTCAGTAGAATTATTTGTCCATCGTGGTTTTGTTTTGTTTCTCTGTCCCCCCGTGTCCGTGTGTTGGCGGCGCAGGGGAGCGGCCGTTCCAGTGCACCGTCTGCCTCAAGTCCTTCACGCAGAAGTGCGCGCTCAATTTGCACGAAAAAATACATACGGGTTAGTAGCCCACATATATTATAATCCGCAGTATTATTCCTTTCGGTACGATTAGCGTTAACTTGCGACTCGTCATGCAGTCATTTCATTTAGCGTCATGCTTCGCTCCTATTTTTCCGTTGCCCGCCTAACCCGTTGTTTTACTCTCCCTGTTTTTGATAGCTTCCATCTCGTTGCTTTCGACTAACATCTCGATTTCTTTAACTCATTCAAATGCGCGCTTTACGTACTTCTGCAATCACTGATAATTTCCCGCCTGTCATATTATTAATAATCTGCCGGTCATTCGCCCCTCTTATTCCTCTCATTCTGCATACAACTCGGTGTTTTAGCATTTATCATTTTTATCATTTCTTCATGGATATTAATTCATTCACAAAAGCGGTAATGCAATCGCCGCAATGACGCATTCTTGGCGCCCCAACATCGTATCATAATACGGTGCTGGCTTTCAAAATTGGGTTTCCAAATTGGGGGCGAATCGGTCGCCGCGTGCGACGCTCGATGCGGTCGAGATTGGCAGTGGGCGGGCGGCCAAAGGCACACGCCATGCGTCGGCGACGTGCGTTACTCGCTTTTGTGTGTGCACTGGGCGCAGTGCAAGGGCGTCCTTTCGCGTGCGGGCAATGCCCGGCGGCGTTCGCCCGCCGCCCCTACCTGGACATTCACATGCGCACGCATACAGGCGAGCGGCCCTATCAGTGCGACGCGTGTCTGAAGCGCTTCACGCAGAAGTCCAGCCTCAATATACATAAGAGGACGCACACAGGTGGGTGACCCCGCGGGCCGGACTGGCACCGCCCGCCCACGCCTCTCTCCACTCGCACTCCGCCTCTCCTCCGAATCTATCCCGACACTAAGCGATCGCGAGCCTTTCTGTAATTAACGTACCTAGCGAAAGATTTGGAGCGGAGTACGCGGCGAGCGGCGACCGGTCCGCGCCGCGACCTCCGTAGAGCGAGGGCGTCTAGCGTCCTTGCGGGCTCGCCGTCGCTATAATATATGTGTTGGGCACCAGTCCAGGGCAGACCGTTCCAGTGCCTGTCGTGCCCCGCCGCCTTCACCTGCAAGCAATACCTGGAGATACACACGCGCACGCACACCGGCGAGCGGCCGTATCAGTGCGACATCTGCCTGAAGCGCTTCACGCAGAAGTCCAGTCTCAACATCCACAAGCGGACGCACTCAGGTACGTGGGCGGCCTGCGAGCCACCGGCGCTAGGGAGGAATGAACGTATGTGGGCTACTAGAGAGTGCGTGCACGCGGGGAGGCGGGGGCCCGCAGTGAGCTAACCGTGTCGCTCGTCCACAGTGCAGGGGCGGCCCTTCCAGTGCCTGCAGTGCCCAGCCGCCTTCACGTGCAAGCAGTACCTGGAGATCCACAACCGCACACACACCGGCGAGCGCCCCTACCAGTGTGACGTATGCCTCAAGAGATTCGCGCAAAAATCTACACTCAATATACACAAAAGAACGCACACAGGTCAGTCGACAACGCTCAGCGCACGCTTTTGATATATATTTTTTTTTAATTGAGACATTCATAATCACCTGTAATTATTCTGTAACATTTGTGCCATACTACCTTAATGTATTTTCTTATGTTCGAATTCAAAGTTGTCGGTGCCACATAACTTATTAATCGTAAGTCCTATCGTGAGTATTTTCATACGATGTGTATCATGAAAATAATCATGTATTAAATGAATAAAGACTAATATTGTGCGCGGGTGGTCAGTGCAAGGGCGTCCGTACCAATGCATGGAGTGCCCGGCGGCGTTCACTTGCAAGCCGTACCTGGAGATACACATGCGTACGCACACGGGGGAAAGGCCGTTCGAGTGCGATGTCTGTTACAAACGCTTCACGCAGAAATCCACGCTCAACATTCACAAGCGAATTCATACCGGTACGACTACATCGCGTTCCCTCCATTACCGTGTTTTGAACATGCAACCGGCTCCACACTAATATTTGGTGTCGTTTTGACTGACAAATATCGGTCGCCTATTAAGACCACAATAACTTTCTCATCAGATGATCAGAATAGCTCCAGACTGGTGTTATGTGCTGATAAGACGGTATTACCTCAGTAGGTACACAGCGACCGATATCTGTTTGTTGAAACAAAGCGACACGGCTGTGTGTACAAGCGCCTTAATAGTACTACGTGAATCATTGTCTGCAACCAAATGATTCATAGTAGCAGCTTAGTGTGCCTAACAGATAAAAAACATTGTAATACTAACATAATTAGGATTTTATTAGGGTTGGGAAATCTCTAACTGAACCGTTGCATGTTGGGCAGACGTTCCGAGGAATATAGCTCCATAACGTTAAAAAGAATTGGTTGGAAATTACAAAAGGGGTACATATAAAAATACACGAAGCTTTAATACATTAATGCATGTTTAGTAACTTAAATGCCTCTTGTGCTGGCAATAAAAAGACGCATGTAATTATCACAATTGAATAATGTTTTTCGTCTGGTAGCTTACTATTAATAGAAAGTAGTGAATTATTCACGAGATTGGAAGATAGCTAGATGGTTCGTTTAGAAGACGGCAAATTGCTTTAAAGGCAGATACTTGTCATTCTGAACTTAATGATGTGGCACCGACAACTCATTGTAAGTTATAATTTTAATCATCCGCTGCATCATCACTTGAGTTTCAGTATTATTATTTATTATAATTTCTTGGCTTACATTCATTAATTTCAGACTGCATCACTCTCTAATCGCATCTTGCCGTCTTTCTAACATCATTTGCCTTCATTCTTGCTTTCATCGATTTTGTAAAATTCATTGCTTTCATTTCATTTGTTTTGTTTTAGTTAGTATCTGTTTTACAGAAAAGTTTGTGTTTCAGGTGAACGTCCCTATGCTTGTGATATTTGTCAGAAACGTTTTGCTGTGAAGAGCTACGTAACAGCACACAGGTGGGTCGCCATTTAATGGCGTTAATGCCCTTACGTTTTTATATGTACTTTAATTCAGAATCTCAGATAGGTAATTTAAATTTCATTGACACTTCTTCAACTATCTATTTTACCGCCATGTAGTGTAAGTTATTTTTTAAGTGAGCCTTTTTACTAAAAAGATTCTTAATTGGTTGCAATGGAATTTTAACTTTGTCATGAATTGAGCTATTGCAACAAACTTGATAATTGCCTATAATTCTGAATTCGAGTTTAATAGTTATTCTTTTACTGAGATACTTTAAGGGTAGGTATAATAAATATGTGCTGATTGTGCAGTGCAACTACAAGGTTATAGTAGCGCGTGGCGAAAATCGGAACTAACGTCGCCATCTTGTCTTGTCAATACAATTTCTGTCCAACTGTTAACATTCAGGCGCCAAAATATCGTTGTAGCAGTTTATGTAAACCTGGTGTTTGTAATGGCCTCCAGATGGTCTCACGTGGCCGACAAGCCGCTGAACTGCGACCGCTGCTCCATGTCTTTTACATCAAAGTCTCAGTTCGCGCTGCACATTCGCACGCACACCACCGGCTCCTGCTACGAGTGCAGCGTCTGCGGACGCTCCTTCGTCAGGGACAGCTATCTAATAAGGTAATTTATATCTTTCAAATTCAATTGATTTTATTTCACACTAGCTTCTATCCGCGACTTCGTCCGCGTGAAATTTCGGCCCCCGACCCACCGCGTCGCTGCACATCGAATTTTTTCAAATCCGACTGGTAGTTATAGAGAAAAAAACAACTTCTTCAGCTTTTTTATAGATAAACCTTCATGGACACTTATGAAACGTCAGAAAATAGGTGTACGGTTCATTGGTCGTTTCATATGGAGAAAAGCCGCCATGAAACTTCATGGTTACGCTTTTAAAAATAATTGGCTTTTACAATGTTAATAAGTTTGGGAGGACAGTGTTGGCCTGTCAGCAAGTACCAGTACAGGAAGTCTATTAAAATCTTTGTCACCAAACACTTTTTTCCATCAAAATAAATATCAGCTTTACTCTTGTGCAAATTAAGTTGATTTCAGAATGATTAGCAACATTGAAACATAAACATATTGAAGTTGCAGCGAAAATTTAACTTTATCTGAAGGCATTAAAGTTATTGTTCATAAATCACACATATTGTAAACTGTGTAATTGGTACAAATTTGGTTGATGCAAAGGCAAACTATCACTGTGCACTTCTGCTATTTATTGTGTCGAACGGTCGATGACACGTATGGCATATTTTTAGATCTTCCCGAATGAATGCAGGAAGCTCACAGAACAAGATCTGAGAAATTGTCTTTGCCTTGCAATCCATTTAATTCAAGTTCTCCAGACAATTAGAAACTTCTTTTTTGGTCTTTAAAAAAATCTCTGAATGTACTTATTCCTCTTTCACACAGACACCACAACCGTGTCCACCGCGAGAACCACAGTAACGTGTCGGCGAACAGCATCGGCACCATCAACAGTGTTGCTACCAACACCAACAACTCTAACAACAGCAACTTTGACTCGCCCGGCGTTTGTGACTTAAGGTATGACATCGGAGGTATCGGATTAATGTCAAAAACCAAAGAATGAGGATATTCAAGGCATAAAAAGTTATAAGTACCTAAAATCTGACTTCTTTCAGTAGATTTAAGTGGAAACATAATGCCTTATCTCTTATTTTTTTTAACTTAAATTATTCGCATTCCAAGTGAGGTACCAAGGTACGGCTTAGCAGTTAGCACCCCCATATCTTACTTATGTATGATACTTATTGCTTAATATAGAACGCACATAATATAATACATTTAGAACGAATTGATTGCTCACAGATCAGATCCTTAGAAGCGATTGATAGACGCCAATTTCTTTCCAGCTTCGTTCCAATGGTGAATCGTTATATGACATCTCAAGGGACCCAAGTGTCCATGCAGGATACCAGCAAAATGTCTGCGATGTCGCCACAGTCTATTGCGTCTATTTGTAAGTATTATAGCTACATTTTATGTACAGTCACGGACTTTAATTGATGAGCGACTTGGCTTTGTTTCCATGGTTATGGATTAATTACGGATTAAATCATATTTTATTGCTTATCGATAATTATATTTTCAGCGTCGCCCCCTCCCTCGCATACCCCTACGCCCCAACCCCAGATGTCTGGTCAGATGCATCTTGCAGACTGATTACCAGTTTAGGTACGTTTTTGACTAATTTTATTGTTTACTATTGTTTGATTACTATATAATTGATTAAATACAAAGTTCTCATGGTTATCGATACGTTGTTTCAGCTCTCGGTTGAGCAGCAAGCAGCCAGAGTGCAATATTATATATATGGCAGCCATCAACAAGAGCAGCTATCATTCATAATGATGTAAGCAGAGGAGACCGGCTCTCCTCGCTAGGATCGTCAGCATGGACTCATGCACTTTTATTTGTTTATTATATTTGGAGTTATTTATTTATACATTGTTGATTTCGTCGGCCGTGGTGTGAGCGCGAGCAAGGCTGCGCTGTGCGTGGACTGTGGTAGAGTGCAGGAATCGAGTTGGTTTCGTTACGCTTGTGGAATCCCTCGAGAACACCAGGTGGACATCACAATAGAGACGAGGATGTAGTGAGTAGTCACGTAGCGGTACCGCCTATGATAATATATGCATTGTGATTTATACCTACAACTGTGATTTATCTATACCATCACATGATTATATTAATTTCCGTGGTGGCGTTCATAAATCAATACTTAAAAGTCTCATCATGATAGATTGTAGGCCTAAAATTTTTGATCTCATATTCTAATTTGCTTAGTGATAAATTTTGGAATCGTAAATGGTAAATCTCCAACTTAAAAATTCTAAATTTGAATGTTCGTCGTTCGCTTGTCATCTTCATTCATACCCATCTTTCATTAGTCGTAGTGAAATGTAACAATATCTTATTGCGATGCTTTAACTTAGAACGTGTCAGTGTATATGGAAGTTCAGTAATTTTATATAGAACTGTTACCGATGAGTGGTATTTTGATCGCTGAAGAATAGGAAGGACTCTAGATAATACTCCTCAAGATTAATCCATAAGAATACTTTAAATAAAAATCAGGTTTCATATAAAATAATAATAATAGTAAATAAGAAGTACAAATAATAATCCCATAAACTAGCAGAGTCCTGAGAGGCAATATGAAAGCTTCACAAAATTAATAACTTTTAATATGATGTTTATTGGAGAAATCCAGAGAAGTGCCTGTTGCAACATAAAATTGGCAATATTTTTTAAACGTATTACGTTCAGAATAGTTATGTTCAGTGTTCAATGTGTGGTGGGGACATCGCCCGGAGTACGCTTTAGTGTGTCTTACAGTCATAAGTGAACGTTGTTAGTGGCGCTGATGTGTGGGCGGTTCATAACAGAGAGCATAATTTGTGAAGCTTCTTACTAAAACTTTGTGTGCCTTCTAGCGGTTAGCGACATTAGGCAATATCAATCATAACACCATTGATAAACTTCATTTTATATTTTTCAAATTTCTGATGAGATTGAATATTCATATAAAGTGTAGTCATCATAAACATTGTTACATAATTATTTACCCATTTAGGATATCGCAATATATATACATATATTATGTAACAAACGTATTTTGGCAAGAGGCAGAACTTATTTCATTACTGTTTTTCGAATAATAGTAATAATGAATAGTGTATAGTGCAGTAGTCTTCCAATACCTTGAGACAGTTCTTGCGCACGCGTCGTGCAGCTAAAGTGTCCGCTGCGGGGGTTCCTTATGGTTTGCCATTATTGATATCAAAGATAGATTGGTGCCATTTCTATGTAAATGATGTGGTAGTGTAAGTTTAGTTAAGTCTGCAGGTCAGGGTAGAACTGGAAATAAAATATTGTAAGAGCTCTATAATATGTAATACATAGTGTTAAACCGACATTTATACCCATTGTTTTACAACTTCCCGTGTTCATTTTGATACATTATTTTATTTCCATGATGTGTGTGTCCATGTGCTGGTTCAGCAAATGTAAATAAATATTGGTAGTGTTTATTTATTCAAGTATATCGAGGAGAAATCCATTCAAAATTATATTAAGTGTATGATTTGTAGGAATGTCTCATTCTACAGTCATACCAAATATCGAACTGAGAGTATAATTGGAATTAATGTTAGACTTAGCGCAGAACTATACTTTGGGTACTATAAAGATCAAAATTTCTTGTAGATGTACATAAGTATACATATAATAATAATAATATATACATATGAATGTTGTTTGATAGTCCTCAATATTTTTTTATATTTTGATAGTTCTGTATTTGAAAGAAACACGAAAAAAATAGGCCAATATCTCATTATCATTTTAAAATAAATGTGTACACCGTATGTTAAGATAAAGTAAAATAATATGAGGATGCATTTAGTTGCCCACAAATCTAAGAGTAAAATCTAAACTTTTCCGTATATTAATAAAATCTTAAACGTTTTTAGTAAGTTTCTTACCAAGCCATTGATAACAGTATTATTTAGACAAACTAGAACTTGGGTTTAAAGAGTAGTATAAATCTTTCAGCTACCATTATAAAATGATCACCATTGAAATTTTAAAAACCATAGTTATCAATAGTTTGTATGTAACAGCATTGGTAGGGACAACACGTATTAGGTGCCTTTCAATGCTGATTACCTTATATAATTATATTATCCATAGATATTATGAATGGAAATAGAAACACCAACATAGTGACCTAGGTACATAAATACATATATGAATATATTGATGTCGCTCAGCTTGCCGATCTCTCGCCGAGGGTGATTGTTTCTTTTTGAATTCTAGGCTAAGTAATATATTTTTGTTATTATTATATTATGTTCACTGTCTTTATGATTGTTTTATCTTTATTATAACATAACCCTATCGTTGTTTCACCCTAGACGAGCGAGTAGGCGAGCCGAGGACATGCGGCTTTCGTTCATTACGAGATGTACTCTGATTTCTTAATCCTTCACAGAGTATCATTCATATATTTATATTGATAAGAGGAAAACTTTTCTCGATGAATATGTCTCGTAATGAATAAGGACCCAAAAAAACAGTGAAGGTCACAGGTTGCACCTTGATTTGTAAGAGCTACTAAGTATACGTTGGTCTCGCAACTTGTGTGCTTTCATTGTGCCACTATTTTACATACCGATGTTAGTTATCCTATATTAAGAAGTGAATATTGAAACCCTTGAATTTACGTAAGTACTAAAGTGGTGGTATGATTTTTTTCTCTTTGTCTACTTATTTTTTTGAACCGTAGAAAAGACTGAGGAATTCACAACGTTAAAAAGAATACTCACGCGAAATATTGGCAGTGTTAGATTGTGTTGTTGTTATTTTGTTGTTAACATCAGAGTGGTTGTGGTTGACGGACCAACCAGTTTCTTGTAGCAGTTATATTGAAGTTTGGTTAAAGAAATCGTACATATCCTTACCCGTGAATGTATACTTCCCTCGTCGAGGCAGACTACTAGTCTAGGGGGCCGCGTGCCGCCGACCAGTTACACTAAACATGATGGTAGATTTATGAAATAACAGTGAGCCTTGTATAATCATAATGTCTAAGGTACATAAATATTTAGTTCTATTGTATCGTTAGATTTACGTGAACTTCCGCTTTGCCAACATATTGCGTTGCTTACATTATAATCATACGAGAGTACAGCCTAAGGATTTTAACTTTTTTTATATACTGAGAGCTATTTCTAAGTCACTGATTTTATACTATTTCTAATTATACGCTAAACAAAAAATAAATGGCTATGAGCCACACTTTACCAAGTTTTGGAGTATTTTACATCCCTTTGAGTGCAATTTTTTATTAAAATTCAAACATCATGGCATGATGATAATTTGTACGGTCATTTAGTTATAGCTCTTCAGAGTTTTGATGACCAATATTTTAACTACAACCGTTTTTTCTTTATTGTTAAAATTTTTAGGCTAGTTTATATTTTAAATAAGTTAGATTTGTTAACTGTGGTGTATTACATTTACATTGCACGTGATTATAGCTCTCACAGCCTCCTTTACAGGTGATTATTTAGTTATTTTTGTAGTCTGAAATGATTGTGATAAATTTATTATTATAATTATATTGGTTTGTTTCGTAGAACTGGAGTCTTTCATATTGTTTATTGTTGATACTTTGAGTATACAATGTGCAACGTGGTAGCGGTAGGGAGAGGCTGTTAGAGCGGTTATGTAGTCAGCATTATATATATGCTTTAATGTGATTTTTTAAATGTACTCTTTATTATAGTCTCATCAATCAATATTATAATTAGAGAACTAACAAAAACTTTTAATTTTTTTCAGTTCATAGTGATTTATATTGAGATCAAAATAAAATACAGAGTTTATATTTTAATTTTATGGAAAAATATACATTGTAAAATTATTCTTTAGTGCTCATTTGCAGAGCTCTAATAAAAAAATGAAACTATATGAATGCAAAATAACAAGTCACGATTCTTTTAGAAGTCGCCATGTAGTGGAAAAAAATAAACGTGCCATGATATTTGTGGCTATTTATTTGTTTATTTTCAATTCCCACCTTTTATGTTATGTTTTTTTAAGTAAGAATACCCTTAAATTAATTTTAAGATCGAACAAATTGACAGTAATCACTAAATAGGCCAATTAGAAGGCCTCACATACCTCGATCTGTCAATTATAAACGACAATTTAGCTAATGCTAAATAAAGTACATAAGCCTTTTAAGTCTCATACGGTCAACTCCGCACGTCATTGGTAATAGACTTCACAACTAAAACCGGCCTTACTGATACTGTATAAAAGCGCTGTAAAATTATTACCATGGATGTGCAGTTGACTCGAGGAGCTCGTGGCTAAATAATAACAGCCGCACGGGTCGATCTTCAAGGTTATACAACGCTTGCCGAGATCAGCCCGTGGATGGGTGAACATCCATTACATACCGAGACCGGGCTGTCATTTGTAAATCTTTGACAGTCGTTATAGGTAGTAAGGAGCCCAAAAGTCTGGCAACCAGTCTTATCAAGGGGTATCGTAATGCCCAGTAACTGGGTCGTGGAGGTCGGAGGTCAGATTGGCAGTCCCTCCATGTAAAATACTGGTATATTCAGTTGCATCCACTAGACTCGAACCCCACCCCAACATAGTTCGGAAAAGGCTAACCTTTTAAAAGGCTACCTAAGTAGATGATGATGTGCGGTTGACTGTACAGTCACGGGCTTAAATATATTACCTACTATGGACAGTTCTGCAATAATATCTGATTTCATGATTCATCCATTAATATTATGACGGCCAATACACAGGTTATATCAGTAAGGTCCCTACAGACACACATCAAACTGAACTATTTTCTCTATGGGACCAACATCGTAATCGAAAAAAAGTTATTGGTCCCATGGAGAAAGTTATTAACTAGAAAGGTGTGATCAAAGGGTGTGGTACAGACCATCAAGGTCTGTACCACACCCTTTGATCACACCTTTCAATTACAATTTTAATTTGAAAACAAACTACAATTTTTACAAATAACTTTATTTACCTTACACAGTTAGCAATCCACAACTATTTCTTCCTTCACAACGTTGGCATCGATGGCCGGCGCGAGCGTGTTGTCAACGATGGGTGCTGGACTTTTATAATACTTGTTACTGGCATAATGTTCCTTTAAGTATTCTGCGCCCATCTCATAGTAGTCTTCTTTAGAAATACACCAGTTTTCGAACTCGTTGCTACCGGCGAAGTCTCTGGCTCCGTACCAAGCATCGAGATTCGGGTTTTTGGCCAGAACAACCTTATGTGTAGTTTGAAATGGTCTCATCTCGAGGAGTTCTCTTTCAAGTCTTTCTTTTAGACCTGAAAGGCGAGAGGTAAAGTCATTAACTTTTAGATTGGGTTTATCAGTTGACATGATAGAGGTCTCTGTAATACGAACACGATACGACGTGTACCGGTCAGAAAACAAGGCAAAATATTAGATCTAATTTAAATAAAAAAAACCTTGCCTTCCTTTTAGTGTGACTGACACTGGCATGGCAACCATAAAAAATTTAACTATGATATAAAAAAAAATTGTCGCTAATTAGTCGTTTGTCGCAAATATCAGAATTTGGGGTCCATATTGGCTCACCTAAAGTTCTTTACCCGAAATTGTTCTTCCTAATGATTTGTAATCCGAATGATCACTCTTCCTAAAATTTTTCATCCTAAAGTTTTCATTCATACTATTTTTAGTGCTACCGGCGATGTTCATAACACTCATGTTTCCGAAAATTGTAATGAATAATATTTCTACTGTTTTTTATCATAACGCTTTTATCCCTAAACACAATTACCATAATATTTTCACTCATATTCAGAAGGTCGGAGTGTCGTCTAGGACCGATTCGGTTCTGGCACTTCGCCGGCCGCTGCCGCGGCACGCTCGCTTCGCTCGCTCGGCTCGTGCGTAGTTGGTCACAGTTCTAACCTAACCTAACCTATGGTTCCCTTCCACAACGTTTTTACGACAAACGGTTAGTCGGAGACAAAAAACACCAAGACTTTTTTAGCCTTATATTTACGCAAAATTAATTTATATAATACTGATTATTATGAATAAAAGGAAATCTACACAAAAAGATATGACTTTGAATAATAGTGTAAAAGATGGTTATGTTGAGAAAATATAGGAAAACAAATAAAAGTATAATAGATGTTTATTGCTACTGACATTATGAAATTGAATGCTTCGGAATTATGAACATTAGGGACAGAGTAGTTAGGAATTGTGATTGTTAGGATGAAAAATGTTAGGAAGAACATTTTCGGATTTCCAATTATCGGAGTTGAAAATTTAGGTGAACTTTGGCGCACCCCAGAATTTGTTGGTCACTGGTTCAAAAGTTATAAGGGTTTATAGGTGGCCGATCTGGGGAGCATCTCTCCAGCTTGGCCCAATTTACTCTGGTGGCCATGCCAGTGTCAGTCACACCTCCTTTTAGGCTTCGCTGCAATCGGGTAAATAAAATACAATAAATAAATCATCAAATACATGTTAGCCAAAAATGCATTGAAGTTATTAACTAACCTGGAAATTGTGAACTGCCCCCTGTGAGGAACACGTTATTGGCTAACAAAAGCTGGTCTTCAGGATTGAAGTGTTTAAATACATACTCCATGGTTTCAGCCAACCCCGCTTCTAAGTTACCCATCATTGATGGCTGGAACATCAGTTCTGACGCCCTAAAATGCAGAAAAAGTCTACCGATGACAAAATCCTTTAACCCTGAAATATAGCGATGGTTGGGCTTTGTGGAAACCGCGAGAATCGTGATGACTTCTGTGACTTCATTTAGTTGAACAAAAAGAAATGGACTATATGGTATTTAATTAAAATTACGTACTTATTTCATATTATGTATGTATAAAAAAATACAATTGAAATAAAGCCTGTCATGTAAATAAAATATGTTTTTACGTGTGTGTGCCTAAAGCATTGGAATGTGTAGTGGGCTGTTTAGGAAGATCAGCAACGGCGTTACTCCGAGTTCACGAAAGTCTATGTTTTACTGTATTGCATTTTCATAATAAATTAAACTCGAGTTTAAGATAAGATAGTAAGTGATGATACTGCTTTCGTTTTTTTTGGTAAATAATTACCTCAACGGTTCTATAGCCAGATGCAGTTGATGGTGCTGACTCGAATTAGCTGGCGGTGGTTCATACTCGCGAAGAGCTTCCTCCAATTCTAGAAGACGTTCGCCATCCGCTTCCGAATCAGAGTCCGCCTCGCGACTGATGCTGAAAAGGAATGAAAATAAATGATAAGATTGTAATTAGTATATAGCTCATAGATAGGACGCAGGACTCAGGTTAGTTGAAGCGACGATCTTCATAGGATAGCTGGATGAGAGTAGCTGAGAATCGTCGTCTTAAAGGAGAGGCCTACGTCCAGCATCATTTAACATTGCGCTGCTACCGTATAGCTTCGAGGCGCCCCGTAACTATAAAGGCTCCCCCGCTAGAACAATTTCCGTGAAGTTTTCATATAAATTGTTCCATCAGAGTCGCGTCGCGCATGTCTCCGGGAGCCTTGATATGTCCAGTCAGTAGTACAGTATTTTTATTTTTCTTAATTCGAATTTTGTTATATTGTATGTAAGAAATGTATAACAGAAAAAAAAAAATAAAAAAAAATGATGAGGAATGAATGTGTATCAGAGAGAAAGAAAGATGGAAAATAAATGGGTTATTTCGTTTAAGACAGATTCTGGTTTGGGCAGATTCTTGTTACGGCAGATTCTTGATAAGACAGATATTGTACAGTCATCTACAAGTATTATGTAAGAATTTTATACAAAAGTGTGAATTGATCGGAAAACTATTTGTTGCAGACATGATCAGATCAGGAGCGATATCATGAGTGGTCTCTGTAATCTTAAATCATCTGATAAATCCTCGTCGGATGGTGCGTGTATTCCCGTTCATCCTACTTATTCGCGGGGAATAAAATTACTAAATTATTCCCGCTCGTCCCACTAACAAAATCGTTGGGACGTACGGGAATAAATTTAATATTATTTATTAAATTCCCGTTCGTCCCACCAGTGGGACGACGGCAGTAAGACGAACGGGAATACACGGGATAGCGGACGCGCTTAGTCTTGTCTAGATCAGATCAAAATCAAGTCGTGCGGAGCGATACGACCTGATTTTACCGCTCACATAGTATACAATAAATTACACTGATTTGCCAAATAAAATTTACAAAAGTACTAGGAGATCAGGTTTTTGTAGGAGGTATAAGTAATGGTTTAAAAAGAACAGGCCTGGACGCGAAATCGGATGTTACAGATGAAGTACCTTTGACATATTCTTGATAAGACACTTTTGAAATTGTATGGTTTATATATAAATTTATAATATAAATTTAAGTTGGTTTTGGTGACCGTCTGTGTGACCGCGTAGGTCTTCTAATCTACGCGGCAAACAATTTATTCTGGAAGGTTTATGTGTATAATATACCAGTATTAAACTTGCATATAAACTAAAGAACTGTCGATGTCAAGTAGTTTAAACCTTTCGAAGCAGGGGCGGGTTGCTAGTATACACTCAAAGAGACAGGAGACTATACCTTTTATAAGCATCCCAATCAGAGTCTTGGTTTCCAAAGTCGTCTCCTGCCGCAGCGAGCCGCGAGATGACACGCATGCGCTCGGCAGCCGCGGCCGTGCGGCGCTTCACCATGGCCGCGCGGCGCGCGCGCCGGGCCTCGCGCCGCGCCACCAGCTCGCGGTACTGTGGAGTGTGGGGGGACTGTCTGACAACTGGCAACGAACGGCAAGCCCACTACGAGGTGGCCAGCGCCTTAATTGTGTAACACACTTTCAATCACAATCAGAGGCATTTAAAGGAAATTCTTAATCCATTACTTCATAGGTTCGAAAAGTGTTACGCAATTACCCGTCTGGATGGGATGGATCGAAGATCGTTATGTCGATGCTTGGTCCAGGCCTCTGACTATGTCGTCTACGGTTACAATATTTGTAAATATGTTAACACTATGTATACATACAACATAATTAATTTATCTGTGTGCTTATTAATTTAGCTTCTGCCCGCAAAATTCGTCCGCGTGATATTACTTGTTTTACCATAAAATTTATCCTACTAGCTTCTGCCCGCGACTGCGGCGAAATGATATAACTTTATGGGTGGGAAACTATATTGAAAACCGCGCTTCAAGGGGATGGGGTACATAGATGGATCCAGGATTGCAGGAAGCGCGGGATTGGTCGTTATGGCGATGCACGGGTGAGGCCTCTATCCATTAGTGGACGTTTTTCGCCTGAGACCATGATGGAGATAATTTTATCATGGAAAAATCTGGAAACCAACATTTTCGTAAACTTAAACCAAGTACTTATTTACTACTCAATCCAACTACCATAAGCAATTTTTATGGCACAAAGCTAGAGTCTGTTTTTTAATGTCGGAGACTAATTTAAAATTGCAAGTGATTGTTGTTTGTTTTTCAATTTGGAGTTTGACATTTGCACCTGTCAAATTTGTCTACGAGATTAAAAAATAGACTTTAGATCATTATTTAGATAGAATTTCAAGAAAGACAACAAAAACGCATGTATTGGTATGAACTAAAATGGCATGAACCTTAGTCCGTGTTTCATTGAGCCATGCCTGGAATGCTTCGGGTTCAGTAGGTGGGTTCATTCTGCCAGTTGGACGCGACTCCAGGTTCTCTTCCGCCGTAGCGGCCGCGGCTATGCGTTGTTTATTCTTCTCTATGCGCATGTTTATGTTCGTCATTTGCCTCTGGAACAACACCATTTATTCATTCATCAAGGAATTCGAGCTCTAGCATAGAATCGTAACTGATGAAGCGAATATAGAGATGGTTTTAATAATAATACATTTTTAAAACTGGACAAGGTATATAAAGTTTTACCTGAAGATCTTCGTAGCTTTTGATATCAAAGCCTTTTATAGCTTCATTGAATTCATCGGTATCACCATCTTCTATCATGTCCTGTAATTATAACATAACATATTTTTTGCTATCACCAAGTTTGCATTCAGTTCTTGCTCTGCAAAGACTAATGAGGAGTGAATAATAGACTTGTACCTTTATAGCAAGAAGCTGATTTAATTGTTCCTCATCCTCAGCTAATCTCTCCTCTCGTTTTCTCGCGTTTATTTCGAGCAATCGACGCGCCATCTCTTTCTTTCGCTCCTTTTGCTGCTCAGCTGAAAACGATATTATAATATAAAATTATGGTGATTTAGTGAATGGATTTTATAATAGCCAAAGGCCTAGCCTAGGCTGGTCTAACACTTTAACAAATGTCTAGATACCAAAAGTATTTCTTGAAGGTGTGATCAAACAAATTTCAGGTTTAAGTATTCAAATAATCAAATGAAAGTACTCACACACACAGTTACATTTTCTTACATTTTCATTTGATACTTTTGGAACAGACCAGAAAATGTTATGAATCAACTCAGTTCTATGTTATGTTGGCGCAGTTAACAAGAGCATAAGTTATAGCTTACAGCCCTGCCACAATAGTACAAAGAACATAGCTCACCAGACAACCCAGAAGAACTTGCAGCTTGCACATAAGGCAGCTGTACTCTTTTAACATTAGCTTCATAATAATCAGCATTAGCCCATTTCCTGATCTCCTCTTGGTAATCCAGTGCTATTGAGCTATGTTCCTGAAGAATTTCTTCCACTCTAGACATGGTGATTGCATTGACGTGTACCGGGTATTTCAGTTGCAGGAGCTTGTGTAAGTAGTATATCATTTCACTGCCTCCTGAAATTCATAAAGTGCTTTTACAGTATACTTTTCACATAAATGCCTTTTCAATGGATTGGACCAAATGCAAATGGAACAATAAATGATGTTTTCTCATCCTTACCTAAATTAATTCTTCTAGCATGGTCGACAATAACTTGTCCCCTGACCACAGGTATGATATGTATTGTGTGATAGCCACAGTTTATAATGAGTGCTGTATCCCCAATATCATTCTTATACATGCTGAACAAGGAATCAATGCCATAGCTCACCCCTGGGACACCATAGCCTTCAAATAGTAGCTCAGACATTACTGAAAATTAGAAAAATAAAATTGACTTGCCTAGCTGGTCATTTCACACCATAGAAGCAAAAATTTGCAGGTTACAAGCAAAACTTTTTCTTTTGTGCAAAACTACTTATGAATGGCTGACCCGCATCCTATTTAAAAGCGATTGGTGGGCCAATATACAAGTGTCTTTTGCTTTCATTTATGGTTTTCATTATTTGTTTTTAGAAAATATTTCCCATTTAGGCAGGTGGCAGCAAAGCTGACTGCCAATCATGCGCTAAGTGTGTTGCCAAACATGGACACTTTTTTGTGAACTTCTCTGGTATGGTGTTAAAGAATCATAATATGTAATATTTTCATACATACACTGCCTACAATAATTGGGTGTTACAAAGGCTTCAGTCATAACAATAGGATGTGGGACACTGCCATCATTGTCTATGTCCAAATGAGAGAAGATGTAGTCAAACACTTGCTCCTGTGCTTCAAAATGTGTCACTACATTTTTATCAAACTGAGTCTTCAGTTGGAACCTGAAAATGATTTATTTAAGTATTTAATTTATTTATAACACCAAAATCTATCTTTACAGGTTGCCCTAATGCGATAGTTAAGTCTACATATAAATCTCTATAGTCTATACTTTCTAGTTAATAAATTAATAAACTACCTATTATAAACTAAATTCACAATAAACTAAACAAACATAACACCTAAATTTAACTTTCATGATATTTGTGTGCATGGTTAATATATAAGAAAACTAGATGTATAGGTACTGTAGATCTGCATGAGACTATGGAATCTATTGTATATGGAATCAAGATTTTCGTACTAACCTTACTGCTTCTATATTCACGATATCATTACCGATCTGTATTGGTGGAGTGGCTGGAGGCTCGGCATCTTTCTTACATCTATCCTTCCTAGGTCTGGCTATCAGGTTTTTGAAAATAAGGTTAGGCTCATCATATATTGACCACCCAACTCTGCATTGATACGAACCTTAAAATTAAACATTAGTGTGCAATGTAGGTTCAGGTTATTAAACTAGAGTTAATTTATCAATATGAATACTTCCAGTGCTAACCGTTATCTATCACCAAAGGTATATGACCAAATTTAAGTGTAGGACTATACTCGTGTACTATATCTGGCACAGTTTTGTAATCTTTAAGCACTAGGACGTTCTCCATTATTTATATTTTCAAAAACACCGGTTTCTCGTGCACGAAGAATGCCACAATGCCCTCGCCGTAGGTATAAGTTCTTCGACAATGCCCAATGCCACTACCACTGTGCCACAATACTCTGTGTACTCTGTGGCCACAACAACAAGAACAACGAACAACCAAACAACCAACTGCAAACAACCAACAACCAAACCAAACCCAACCATCAACCATCCAAGTTTTTTTGACACTGACACCAGAATCACCAGACTGACACAGACACGACAGACATTCATATGATTCAATTCACGTAGTTCTACTATTTTCCACAGTTCACGGCAGGCAGTATGAACTTGGGGAAAATATAAGGAAAACTATCACAGCTAAGGGCCGTAGCACACGGCCTATTTTAACACATGTTGTATAGTCGTTTGGCAGATTAGGAGGAGGTCTACAAGTTAACAAGCAAGTAGTAATAATCGACCAACTTACATTTTCAGTTGCAAAAACATGTTCTCCCCTTCTCCCATACATTCCGTTTGGGAGAACATGTTTTTCAACTACAATGTTTGTGCTTGGGATAAATTCATCCCAACTACGAAACCTTTCACTGTGGGTGGTCCGACACGCACTTGGGCGATTTTTATAAAGAAATTATAAGGGCGATTTTAAAATCTCACGTCTACACACAGATTTTGACAGCAGATTTGTCGAAATCTGTCCGGGAATCGCCAGCGGGTGCTGGCTGGCGACGAAAATCGCTGCGTGTGTACCTACCATAAGGGTATTGTACGTACCTTTGTGTATGTACCTTTTTTCAGGCCCCTTTGATTTTGTTTATATTATTATCCACACAAAAGTAATTCTAGTAAAGTACCTAATACTTTAATAGAAATTCTAGTATCCACACACCTCAATGGCATGGTATATCTCGTAAACTATTGGAGTATTAATTTTGAATTTTGGACAATAATTTTATCTTGCAGGGCACTAATTTTCTATGCAGGTTTGAGGAAAACGACAAGCTCCTCAAACTTGGAATCAACATTCAAAGTCATGGTCCTGCGGAACGA
Organism: Lithophane socia; assembly: GCA_947522985.1. NCBI lineage: Eukaryota > Metazoa > Arthropoda > Insecta > Lepidoptera > Noctuidae > Lithophane > Lithophane socia. The sequence continues at coordinate 7,207,991 of OX383269.1, forward strand.
GCGCGCGAAAGTTAGCATCGTTGATTTCTCGGTAAATACAAATGTTTCAGGTCTGTTTTTTTTTTTACGAAATGAATCACTTATAAGAGCTCTAATTATTTGTATACTTAGAACAGCTGTAGCATGGTAGTCCTGCTGAAGGGAGCGTGGGAAGTCCATGCCAAGGAACATAATAGGTACTCACCTACGGCGAGGTGACTACCGCCGGACCACTTTCAGGCTGAGGCTACATTAGGCCACGCCCGACTTCGATGCCCGCCAGGGTTGCGGGTTAGTCCGAAAGGGATACCGGGACCTTGGCAACAGGCAACTGAACACGGGTGGGTTTTAGTCAGTAAAAGTCTGACACGCCCTTCCGCTCCACCCAGTGCGGAAGAAATCATTGGATGATTTCCCACCCTCAAAAAAAAAAAGGCCACGCCCGACTTGCGTGTATTTATCAAATATGGAACGATTAGCATTGGTGGTCCTGCGTTAGTCACATATATAAATAAAACTCTTAATCAACATAATTATGACGAACTTTATTCACAATACTGATGTAGTTAGTTATCACATCACAAACCACTAAAACTCTATTAATTTCAAATTATTGAATACATAATATCTTTTTGAATAATCAAGTTCGTATATGAAATCTGTTAAGTATGTAATAAACCCCTAAAGGAATGTGTCCACTAAACGTTTGAATTTAGTGTTATTTAATTGTTTTAGATAGCTACATAGATACACTCAATTACATTTTTCATACGATTTTACAGAGCATACAGATATAAGTAATGTCAGAGTGGAACGGAAGCACATTATTCACATTATATTTTACGTAATGCAGCTACTGTATCTGATCCTTTAAAACAACAATATAACAACGAATTAAATATTTCATTTTATTTATAAATATAACATGTTTAAGCCTTAGCACCGACCACAGTGCCCGCCTGCTTGTCAATTTGTTCTTTCTCCAGTTGCTTGCCAAGGTATTCCCTGTAAGACAAAAAAATAGTTTGTCAAACACATCTTTGATACTTTTAGCACAGGTCTAAGCTGACAAAAACACAATGACCTAATGTATACAGTTTACAGTTAGCGTTCGCTACACAAAGCCAGCGACATAGTCATTATGTAATCATCTTATCACACTGATACGTCGTAATAAGCCCACAGATATGATATACTTTCACTTTAAACTCATGACCTCATCATATCCCAAGCTCGACATGGTAACTTGAATTAAATCATCTCCTTATTCGTTCAACAATCTACTCTCTACTGGTCCACAGAAAAGATCAAGATAAACATGATCCATGAAGTATTAGATACATCACGCCTTTATTCCACGATGGAATAGGCGAACACGTACTATACACAACGACATATCAAGCTATACATTTCCAGTAAAAGCTGACCTCGCATTGATTTCAGAGTACGTACCAGTTGTGAACCATCAGTTTCTGGACAGCGAGTAATGCTTCATATCGCACGTTGGGGTCATCGTGGCTGAGGAGGAACATAACGCGTTGTTTACCGCCCAGCTGCTCGATGATGCTGTTGACAATATAACGTTATAATAAACTAAAGTACAATGGATCATTGTTCTTGGGTGATTCCAATATTTAATCTGAAATGATTAACACCACCACGCTTGCTCAAGACAGGCAATTTCGGACTTATATTAATTACTATCTGGTCGACCAAGCTCTACTCCCGTGAAACTAGATAACTTATATTAATTATAAGTTCACGTTTCCTTACGATGTTTTCCTTCACAGATGTCAGTGATGTTCAAGATAAACTCAGAAGTACATAATAATATGAAATGAAAAAGTCACACAAAAAAATTAATAATTACGTACTGTTTGCCCCTGGGGTAGTGACGCACGTACTCGCCGACATCGTAGCAGGCCACGGCCAGCACGACAGGGTCGGCGCTCCTCTCCAGCAGGTGAACCAATGTGCGCAGCAACTCTTGACCGCGTTCGTTGAGGCGAGCCGCGTTCTCACGCCAGAACTTAGCGGACTTGTGCACCGGCGACCATTCCAGACTAGAAATGTACACTTTAATAAGAATTTTGATCTTCTCTGATGATGTATTCATTGCTACAAAGCTGTTTAAGTGTGAAAAATGAGGTTATAGAAAGATGGGTATCCGATAAATAACTGTAACATAAGTTTACGCGAAATGGATGAGTGTCATATCATCACACGTTTATTCCTCGATTCCCCAGGTAGGCAGAGGTGTAGGAGGTAATAAATACATAAGCAGTCATTTACCAAATTTTCTGATTCCTCTTACCAATATAAAATAAGCCATTAACTGAATTAAGAAAACCACTTGTTATCTTAAATCAAACATTCAAATGTTGTAACATTTTAGAATAAAAAACAGGTGGAAAAACACGTACCGGCCACTCTTCACTTCGGTAGCGTACTGGTCGAATGAGCTGAGGTCTTGCACCGACGTCTGCAGACGTTCGTTGAGGAAGTCCACGTCATTCATGATGTCTTCGTCATCAGAGCGCTTCTGCTCCAAGATCGACAGCTGCTTCAGGACCTTGCACTGTACCATGGCGATGCAGTGTTCCTTAGAGACCTAGTATAATATAATAAACTATGATTATACCTATATTCTTCTTTGTTTAGTTACCAAGGTAAATTTAAAATTAAATATTTGGCTATAAAATGTGACTTCAAGCAATATTATTATTTGTCAAATGAGGTATTTTATTGTATCACAATATTAGGTCTTAGGCGGACCAAAGATTATCAATATAGCGCAATAGCACGGATTCCGCAATATTATTGATCATTTAAGATCTTTAGGGTGGTAATAATATTGCACAAAAGTCAAAGTACACACAACAATATTACATTGTGGTTGTACTCAGTAAAATCATTGCACAATTTTATTGTTGGCATTATGGTATGATTCCGAAAAACGCTGCACGCTGCAGTGCTGCCGCGTCCGTAGTAGTCCCCATACATTTGCAGTATGGGGTTTATATATGAGATTACATGCAGAATAAAAATTAAATGACCTGAGGGTCTTCAGGCTTTTCAATGAGGTTCCTGAAGACAGCCAGCACGATGCGCGTGACCTTCTCCTTCACGGAGTCGCTGAGGATGTCGGCAAGGATAGGGATAGCATTAAACTTGTTCATCTTCTCGGCCAACAGAGGGTTGAATGTCAGCACCCATAGACAAAATACCAGCTGGTATTGAACCTAGGAAGTGAGGAGTATTTATTAGTAATAATACAACACACCAGTGGCCTTAGTTCGAGTTTTTATACCTATTCGATCGTGTCAACGTAAACTTCAATTTGTACTGAACCTCAATAATCGCATTCCAGTGACAATAATGGGAAATACAATTACTCGGTTAGTGAACATTAACATGATCATGATGATGATTTGTTCTAGTTTATTAAGTGAATTGTGTTGATTTTAAGTATTTTACTTTCTCTTGAATTTTACACACGGTGTCTACATCTCTTATCTACTTTCCTATCGCAGGTGTGCTGGAAGAGATTTCTTTAGAAATAAGTACGTTTTTTTCTGTTCTTTTCTTCTTGTCTGTTTATTATGTGTGTACATAAATAGTTAAATAAATTAAATGATCGAATAAGTATAAAAACTCGCAGTAGAGCACGTAAATTTCATCAGTGCTTACAGAGATATCTTTATTACACCTAAAGGACATTAGGCAAAAACGTATGGGATTTGGTCCAAATCCAGTCCAGTCCAGGTTCAATCTCGAGTCGAGATTGGCAACTCAAGATGTCGCGACAATGGACAATTCAGTGACATAGGTCTCGTTACACGTGGACATGAATTTCAATGATTATTTAATAGTAAATGAACCATAGCACAGCCTTCCAACGAGGCAATAAATAATAATAATTTTCATAGAATTTCCGAGATGTTTCAATGCACTTTCTGTACCTATGTAATAAAACAACATTCAAAATTTGGTAATGTCCAACAGGCTTTTCCTTCCATCAGCTAAAGTATATCATGGTCAACTTGACCTTACCTGGAAGTTGACCCTGGAGGCCAGGACAGAAAGCAGAGTGGAGATGCCGTCAACTGACAGGAACGCGAAGCGGTACTCGTCGACGCGCAGCATCATTTGCAGGCAGCGGGCCACAGACTGGATGTAGTCATTGTTCTGTGTGCAAAATTTCGTTTTATATTATGGTAATTAACTTTTAGCACTCTAGCTTTGCCCCATTTTTTTACTCCATTTAAAGCTTACAAAATAACAGCAGAATTGAATTCTAAATTATAAAATTATTTATTTTCGAAAATCAAACCTATATTTTACTTGAAAGAAACAAGAGGCCTCAGTTTATATCTTTTTAATACAGAGTAAATCTATTAGTGAGTTACATCACATAGTAATAGAAAGGTTTAAGCATCCACCTAAATTGTGAACTGACATTCGCAAATAAAAGAACTGTTAAGCCTAGGTATAATCAAAACTAAATACATTTGTAGACTGGAGAAAATAATGTATACTTAATATAAATTAAACAAAATCATAATACTTAAGTACTAAATAAAATACTATTAATTTTACAAATATAAGCTATATATTTTAAGCCTGCATGCACTTTGCACATACCTTCACATCCTCCTAGTTTGTGAGTGTAATGAACAAGATTAGTGTAAGCATGCAAAAATATCAATGATTAAAACACATTCTGTTAAAAAGAACTCAAATTCTGTTAGCAAACACCTAAATATTTACAAAAGAGGGTTAGTCATCACTGTTATAAGACAATAATTGTGTTTAACACTCAGGTTGGTGTCGACATCTACATGTGACGAGGGTACCTTGTGCACACCGGGCGGCAAGTCCTCGAGCGGCTTCAGCTCATCGAAAGAGTGGTAAAGGCTCGAGTATTTCTCTGGGCCAGCGTCGACATTCACAGTTTCTTTTTCCTTATGGTGATGTTTCAGGTGTTTCTGAAGTTTATCGGCGGCGAAATGCTGTTTCTCGTGCAGCAACATAACCTGCTCGGCATGCTCTAACTCGGCAGACATTTTCTCCGCCTTACCAGAAAACAAACCGCTCAGTGATAATTCACCTGCGTCATCAAAGCCCCAACGATGCGTGATGCTTGCACGTGATACTCACAACATTGTGTTACGTTTCAGTCAGTTTAGACACATTGATGGTACAGTTATACCAATCTGGTATAAGGCACTAAGCATTGCCACCCAACTACTATTGAATTGTGAAGTGGAATTTATTTATTGAAATATGTACAATGTTTAGTCAAGCGATCATATCTTATTCACTACAGTTGCGTTTTATGGTGATGCAGCTCTAATGCAAAGGTGATTGTGACAAAAATGCAAGTGCTTGTGCATGAAGTATCATGAAATACTAATGTGAGAATCTGAACCAAGGATGTTGCGGATATCCGCATCCGCAACCGCGGAACTTCCGCATCGATTTGGACATCTGCATCCGCAATAATGAATGCGGATGCGGATGTAGTACAGGTCGCGTCAAGAAAGAAAATAGGCGGGCGCGCGACTGGCGCGTGCCGTACGCACGTGCTCATAGACCAATAACAGCGAAGATTTGGTTCGGAGACAACATACGACGCGTTTGTTATTGTTCATTTGTTCTCGTAAAACAGTCATAACGTGTTTAGCTGCGCTTATTGTATACATATACATTTCAGTTTTCGAGTGCTATTGTAAAATTGTGAATATTCAGTGAGCATTGTGTGTTATGCGAGATTTCTGAAGCTGATCTGCTGATAGATTATTTAAGGGCAGGTATTCCCAATTTTACATCACTTTGATTTAATAATAAACAAAGAAATCGTGATTTTTTAAAGCAAAAAAAAAAACTTTATGAAGTTTACTTCATGTACTTTGACAATTTGTGGTTCGAAACACGATATCGAAAACTTCACTCGATCAAAAAAAAATCCGAAGAACAGCCAAATTCGATATTTTTTTAATGTTTTTCTGGTTTTTCTCGAAGCTTATAAAAGTTTTACTACTAAAAACCACATCTTAAAAAAAGATAATAACATAAAGAAAAATAATTAGTGGTTACATTTTGAAAAATAGCTTAATTCTTTTAATAATAAATTATTTATAACACAGCGGCTCGCGTTCGTCACTTCAGTCGCCCGCCAGGCCTTGTCGAGGTACGACCTATGTCCCTTTTTCCAGCGCGCGGCTATCACGTACAGTGTAACTAAAAGAAATCACTTATTTGTTTTTGTTAGTGAACAGAAGTGGGTACCTATGGGGAATAAAAATAAATACAAGAAAGTGGCCAGGTGTAAAGTGCGGAAGGTTAGACAAGAAACCAGGTAAGTTTGTTTACAATTTTATTTATTTACATATTATCAACCTATTATGTCTTTTGATTTTTCAATCCGCCCTACGGTCACCTAAGCTCGATTTATATACCTAATAGTTTCCTATTTTGAATCAGTATAAACGAAGTAACTTTTTTGTAAGGTAAATTCACGCCACCAAATATTACGTAAGTTGAAAACATGGTTTTTTGTTTGTGTAGATATTTTGTTGTTTTTAGTGTCATTTGATAGGTTTAGGTCTAAAATGGATACGACAAAATAAATTGTGCAAATAGGGTAATCTGTTTAGACGTTATTAGGGATTATCGATAGTGCAAATTGACGAATGTAAAATTTTGACAAATACAATCATACACACTTTCGCATTTATAGTATTATTAGTAGGGACACAAAATACAGAGAGTACAGAAGGAAATCACATGTATGTAGGTACCTACTTCACTTTTCATATCTACGCTCGGCGGTCGCGCTAGGGTTGTGAACTTTGGCTTATGCACAAAAAACTATCGTGGTAGTGGCCATCGTATCCAGTTGTTTGATTCATTGTTGAGAATGAAACCGGAAGAAAGGAAATGTGAACCAATAATATCTCTGTTCTATTCTACGAATATAGGTACCTACCTATCGATTTCCGAGTATAATCGCCGGCACGGACATTGAAGTCTCAAGGATGCATTGGGCGCACATGGGTGCAGAAGTAAAATAGACCCTATGTCTATCAGCATTCATACCATACGCAAAGCAATCCCCACTTCGTCCTTGAGACTTCAATATCGGTGCCGGTAAGTATACAACGTATATTCAAAGTATTGTCTAATTCTAATCGATTTATGTAATCAATGTTTACAAACAATATCTATGAAGTGCAATATATTACACATTTTATTTTACCAAAACCTACATATTACATAGTAGAATCATAACAGTAGAATAACTTGATAATGTTTTACTTGAACATTTTTTTATTGTTGCAGTGCATCAAATCCACGATGCAAAGGAATGTATGCGTCCAAAAAAAACACAAATATAAAGTAAGTATGATGATTATTCTACACTAGCTGCCCGCCCCGGCTTCGCACGGGTAGAACTAAGTACTTATCTACGACGCACCTACCTACTACCTACCTACCTACCTACCTACCTACACCTACTTACGTAAATACCTACCTACATACATACATACATACATACTTACCTACCTACCCACTTTACCTACCTACCTATCTTACGTATCTTACCTATCTTACGTATCTTACCTATCTTACGTATCTTACCTATCTTACCTATTTTACTTATCTTACCTATCTTGCCTATCTTACCTATCTTACCAATCTTACCTACCTATCCTACTTATCCTACCTATCCTACCTATTCTACCTATCCTACCTATCCTACCTATTCTACCTATCCTACCTATCCTACCTATCCTATGAATCTTCTCCTTACTATAACAAACACAACCAACAAAAAGAATTAGCGAAATTGGTCCAGCCGTTCACGCGTGATGCCGTGATCAAGGAAATAAGGATTCTTTTTATATAAAATTATAAATAAGAACAAAGACTTTTTCGTTTTTGGGTGGTAGGCTCTTTGGAAATAGACAAAAAAAAAATACTTTAGCCCCTAGAGGATGAAATGCTATTTTGTCTCCGCTCTGGTACGCTACAGTGACGGATTTTTTGAGCAAGAGGAGTGAAAAATATTATTGTTATGGTCTTTTTTCAGACACTATGAAACAATGGCAAGCGCCTCTGCGAGTGAAGTTGATAACACCGCACCGACAACTCTCTTGTGACACTTGATCCTGTTGATGCGCAACCCACTGAGACTGCTGTTTAAGTTTTTTTTATATTATCAAGTACCTGGTACTTGTTGACAGGCCTACGCAGTCCTCGCATACCTACCGTAATTTGAAAACATTGTAAAATTTATGGAAAACACCATACAGTCATTTTGTGTTTATCATTTAATTTTATTTCGTATTTAAATCATTTAAAAGTAATTTCATGTTGTTTTCTTACCCACTTTAAAAAACGGAGGAGGTTCTCAATTCGGTTGAGTGAAAATCACTTTAGAACAAAAAAAAATAACCGACATCAAAATATAAACACTACGAAGTGCAAAATAATAGTTTCGGTGTCTAAAAAGGAAAAATCGACTTTCGAAACTTATTTTGCACTTATATTTTTATGCCGGTTGTTTTTTTTTTTATTAAAGTTACCACAACACACCACACCTAGCCACCACCACAACTGAAGCGCGTGTTGCTTCGTGAGATACACTTTATGAAACTAAAATGCCGAATAATTGAATAAAATGTATTTACAACCCATGAAATTAATTTTCGGCCTTTGCGATTACTACGTATATCGGTAAACAAGAATAATGGATCAAGTCGCGTATTTTATTATTTTTTAAAACAAATTAATAATAAAATAAGTTGACCTACTGCCTATACGACATGCTTACCTGTACTGTGACACTTCTCCACTCGGCGTTGGGTTCATGTAAGTTCACGCAGGCGACGTAAGCGCACGGCTCGCGTCGCGTAAAAGTGGTAGCGTTAAATGCCTACATTGCTTGGTCTACCTGGCCTTAAAAAGTGAATTTGCATTGCCCGGAACCGGCGCAAAGTGACATTTGGAAAAAAAAATCCTACGATCCGCATCCGCAACCGCGAATGACAGCAGTGAAAAATCCGCATCCGCGGATGTGAAAAAATCGGCATCCGCAACATCCCTGATCTGAACATAAATAAATTGTGTTAATGTGTGTCAGAAACATGGACTCAGAGAGTTGCGAACTTTGTACATGTATGTAGGAGGCTAGGAGGTTTCTATACATACTGCATTCTGCAGTAAGAGTCATCGTGAAGATTATGTGTGCATACTTATTTGTCAGGAATAATCTTCATTATAATGACAAACACAAATAAGAAACGATTTTTACCTTACCATTATTGTCTCCACTCTGATAAGAATCTGAGAATCTCAAACATCTACACCCAATATTGGTATCTGCTTGCCTCTTTACTAGGTAAATTAATTCTTTTAAAACACATAAGTAACATGCTTTGCTTTAATTGATATAATATAACATAAACTTAATAAACGTAAAGGTAGGCTTAGACTACGAAACTATACACTGTACACTCAGTCTATACACCAAGTCTCTAAGTGAGCGCACGGGTCTCTAATTATAACACGATACTTAGTGCCGAAACAGCATCTGTGTGAACACGTTGTGTCCAAGTGTCTCTTGTGGTTGACGAGTTTCAAAACAGCTTAAAAATTTCTCCATACCCTCCTAGACGATACTTCGCATGGAGCAGGGTTTTACGTTAAAGTTAAATAATTTATTTCAAGTAGGCCATTTAAAAGCACTTTTTAAGTTCAGGAGATTACCAAAAGCCTTATAGTGTTTGTAGATAGAATGGCTACCAGAGCTTTGGAGCTTCACCTGGAGTGATTGACAATCTCAATCGCGTTTTTTAAATTTATTTATTTATAGGAGTAACTTTTTCTAATAAATATTTGAAATCTTCATATTTCATTCAACAGAAGTTAGACGATTAAGGTTTTTCTTCGCGCAACTCTTTAGGCAATCTATGGTAAACTCCTAGTTTATTGTCTTTTTGTAATTCATTGGTAAACCCAAATATGTCTTTTACGTTTATGTCGTTATTTAATTACAATATAAGCAGCAATATCGGCCGCACAATGCTTATTCATGGTGACTGAGCACTAGTTGTTTGATCACTAAAATTCTTTTGTGTGTGAATAGCTCAAACACAAATTCTGCACAAGTAAATACAGACACTATTCCTAATTTATGTCTGACATTTGTGTCACAGTTTCTGTCATAGTCTAAACTTAGCTTTTCACACAATTGTCTACCTATTTATTACTGTGAGAGCATTATTGGTTCAAAATATTTTAAATAAAAAGGTAGGTACTGAAGAGGTGATTGTTAGTGATTATTAATTAGCAGCATGTTATTTGACAAGCTTAATGACTTCAGTTTTGACTTTTTTTTTAATGAAATCCTGTCATGGTGTTTAAACTACCAGCAAAGCTTTAATGATACAACATGCTTCATTGCCATAAATTCAATCAGTATCAAATACAAAATATTCATATCATTCATATTGCTGATACATGCAGAAAAAATATTTAAAAAAATCATGCATATAATGCATTGTACATGAGATAAATATGAGAATATAATTACAAGTGTTGTATTACTTACATTTGATTTAAGTTGGTCCTTGAGCCAGGAGAGGTAGAAGTGCAGGTCACTCTTTTCCATCAGGTTAGGATACCAGCAGGCCAGCTTGGCAATGATACGGGCTGACATGTGCTGGATAAACTCATCCTGGCGGTTCAGCAAGTTCAGGAATGGGCCCCAAGGATTCCCACCACATTTCCCCTCACGGAAGATCTTGACCCTACTCTTGTCTTCCTGTAATTTTTCATAACTAAAATATGTTATAACATTCAAATTATTTGAAATTAGTTGGGTCTTGTTCGCTTTAACCAAAATATTTCTGCGAGTATAAACTTCTTTGGTTACACATACAACTTAATTCAACATTACAGAATAGAATAAACCACACTGTTGTGTACAATTACTAATAGGAAGGTGACTGTTTGACATAAATTAAGATAACAAGTGGCACTTACAGAAAGGGTGTCGTCAATCATAACAAGCAGATACTGGATGGTGTTGTCCTTGCTGATGTGTGTTAGCAAGTTCATGAATACCTCGCAACACATTTCTGGGTTTTTGTCAGGTAAGTTCTTTGGAGTCCCTCGATCCAATTGCACAATGAAGTCATAGTCACGTTGCGTGATCATCTGTGACCTAACATATTATAATAATTTAGATTCGAACAAAATATAGGAAAAACCATGAACTATGCAAAGAGAATCAATACTTACTGCAGATAAGATGACCAGTTGACCTGAGTTTGGCGAATATCACTGGCACGGATTTGCAAGACGCTGGTTGCCGCAATCATATCTGGAAAGTATTATATTGATCATGTCTCCGAATAGGGAACAGCGTTCATATAGTTGAGGAATACTGCGTAAGTGAGTTACTTACCAACTTTTTCATCACCCAGCGACGGCATAAGCTGACTAACATTTTCATTCCCCATGTGAGCCATTTTGGCTACAGAATTGATAATCACTTCTGCTATAGCCAAAGAAGAATCAAAAAACTTTGTAATTAGGCAAAACAGAAAAATGAAGACAGCCTCAGCTGAGAGGTCTTGTGACTATGGAGAGTGACGTTATTGCTACTTACAACAAGAATTATATTCTTGCCTTCTCTGTTATACACTTTTTTGGCTGGAAGGAAAGAGACAAAGTATTTCAGGTACGGTTGGCACCATTGTTTTTATGTCAAGATGGCAAAATTCACAAAATATCGTAGTACTTACTTGTATTCTTTTTTTATTCCAGTTACCTTGATACCAAAGTAAATTGAGGCGTATAAAATCTAAGGCCGGTAAATCCACTTTTGGTTATTTTTCATACAAGAAAAAAAACCTTTACTTAAAACAAACTCTAGCCGATCATGCGGCATGACCGTGCGTTTGCACTGGCGAAACATTTGCGACAAAACATGTTGAAATCTCTATCTTCTGTCAATGTTCCATACAATTTTTGACAGGAACTAGAGATTTAAACATGTTTTGTTGTAATGTTTCGCCAGTGCAAACGCACGGTTACATATGTGTTACGTGAAACGACAAGGAACATTATCACAGAGCACTCTAAAATACTGGAACATTATATTCACTTATGGCGCGCGACGGTCGGCCCGGCCTGACACGATTTGGCCTGGGAAAGCAGGCGGTGGGACGGGTTGTGAGATTAGTCATGGATATATTAATTTTAAACTTTATAAAATACTTTGTAAACTAGTATTATGCGACCGAGACCGGTTGTATTTTTTCCTTCTTTCAGATTTTCTCACATTCTTCATTTTTTTAGGGCTCCGTACCCAAAGGGTAAAAACGGGACCCATACCGGGGGCTATAACAACAAATACTAAAAAATAGAATAAAATAAATATAAGGGAACTCCCATACAACAAACGTGTTTTTTTTGTCGTTTTTATAGATAATGGTACGGAACCCTTCGTGCGCGAGTCCGACTCGCACTTGGCCGGTTTTTTGCCTATTGCCCATGCAAATGTCGGATTCAAATGATACAGACTGCAGTAACCGGTGTGCGTGGGTGTGCGCCAGCTTGACTATCATGGTCCATGGGGTGTGGCCTCGATCTTTGATCCCATGTTTCTGAAATGTAGCATATAATAAGTAGTGGATTTTGGATTCCGATATCCGAACCTTTTCCGAGTCACTGCAATCGGGTAAAAACTTTTCGAAAGGATAGGGAAAAACGGAAAAACCTTAAAACCGTAGGCAGAGAATACCTCTACGGGAAAAACGTATGAACCACCATTTTGTGCCGCTTATAGAATATCAAGTACTTACTTACTCCATAGTTTACTCTATTTACCGAAATGTTTGTCTATTGTTTTCTTCAGCACACTTGCTCGTAAAGTCGCTTATTGAACCGCGTTTAGTGTATTACCGTGCGTTTGCACTGGCAACGTTAGTTCTCTAAGTAATCTGTGGCACTGGCGAAACATTACAACAGGATTTATTAGTCATTGATTACAACAAAGCATGTCTCTAGTTCGTCATATGGAACATTGACAGAAGATACCTAGTGATTTTAACATGTTTTGGCTAGGGATGCAAGAAGTGTAAAAAAGTATCGATATATATCGTATCGATATTTAAAAAATATATCAATATCGATTTCGATATATCGAAAAAAAATATCGACATAACGGTGAAATTTAAAAAAAAAAAAATTCTTTTGTAGTTCAAGTTTTATAATAGGTAGGTAATAGGTAATACGGGCTGATATCCGCAACTCCACGACAAAGCGCGTATTTTGCGTACGCGAGCTTCTTAGTAACTTCTAGGTACAGTAAAAGTACCGTTCGGCTGAATATGTTGCCCATAATAAGAGCGAGCCTGTTTAATCTAAAACGCGTTCTCAGAAATAATTTAATATCAATTAAAATATTAACTCTCTAATGATTTTTTTAACTCTCTATCTCTCTCTAACGATTCTCAAATTATAAAAATTAAAAAAATACATCTACGTCTATTTTTGCGGGAATGGGGGCCAATTTCACAAAAGTAATTAAAATCGTTGATAAATAAAACTAATTACTCTCTAACGATTTTTCTTTTCTCTCTAACTCTCTCTAACGATTCTCTAACCATTAGCATTAACAAAAGTTGAGAATAATTATATCGGGGGCAAAATTCACAGATGTGGGCTAATGTCACGCTCTCAGATATTATTTAATATCAAATAAAATATTAACTCTCTAACGATTTTGTGTAACTCTCAATCTCTCTCTAACGATTCGCAAACGATTAAAAAAAAAAACATTACGTCTAAGTCCATTTTTGCGGGAAGGGGGCCAACTTCACACGAAAAATTAAAATTGTTTTTACATAAAAACTAATTACTCTCTAACGATTTTTCTTTTCTCTCTAACCCTCTCTAACGATTCTCTAACGATTAGCATTTACAAAAGTTCATAATAATGAAATCGTTCGGCTAAATTCACGGAGGTCGTGTTTTTTACTATATTTTACCGCATTATAGCGGTAATGTGCGCCACAGATAACTATTTACTAGTCAGAGATGGTGTCCTTTGAAAACTTCATGATTGTGATTTTTGAGAACGCCAAAATAGGAATAGGAATAGTCAAAAATATTCAAAAAGTAAAAAAAAAAAAATGCATTTTGATTCCGAAGTTATAGTACCTACATAAAGGTATAAGTTGGCGAGGATTCTGTGGAAATGACCCCTCAATCCTCACCTCAGTGCAAGCTAAAAGCTGGGAGTTCATTTTGACAGTTCAACAACATTCACTGCGATAATTACGTTGCTGAGGAGATTATTTTCGAACTTATGAGGCAATGGATTGAACATTTGTTTCAAATCGATTCCAATTCTGATTGATCGTGTATTACGCAATTAGGGCGCTGATTACCGCAGAAATATTACGTTTTTCGGGATCCGTCCGTAGTCAACAAGGAACCCTTATAGTTTCTCCATGTCCGTCCGTCTGTCCGCTGCTTAGCTCGAGAAACTCTTAGTACTAGAAAGGTGTAATTTGGCTTGGGTGTACCTATTAATCAAGCCGACTAGTGGCACAATAAAATAATGTTTTTTTTTTTTTGGTGTAGGTACCTCCCTAACACTTGAAGTGGGATTGTTTATTTTTTCTCGTCTATCTTTTTGTTAGAGTCAAGGGATGACTATTTGGAGTCAAGTGCCCCCCCCCCCGTCGCCAGCTAAATGGTTGGTTTTGGATATGTGAAAAAAATCACGGCACTATAATGATATAGGTACCAAAATGAAAAGGAAAACTATCATTGCTAAGTAACTTACATTTGCAGTTGCAAAAACGTGTTCTCCCATACATTTCGTGTGGTTGAACATTTTTTTAACCATACCTAATAATATGTTTGTTCTTGGCATTAATTCCTACTACGGAATGAATTTGAATTTGGTGTCAATAAATTTGTCGTCTCCAACCATGATAATTTCGTCCCGTTAACGATGTGCCTTTGCCCTTCAACCTGAGAAGACACTACGGTAACAGGAATCGCGGGACATAATTTCTCATTTTTTTTTTTACCTATGTATTTAGTTTATAAAACTTTATTTATTTATTGCTTCACAAGAGTGTTGAAAAAGTCGTATGAAACGCGTGTACGGCTCGCGCGACTATACCGCCTCGAGTGTAATGATGACCATTAAAGCAAACTTGTATCATCCATCATAATCATAATGTACCAACCTACTAAAACCAAAGAACGAAACTAAAATAAAACTCGTAAACAACATAATTATGAGTTTATGACGAACTTTAGGGTGCGGACTCATGGTCACACCAGGCTGTAACTAACACCTGTGTGACTAACAGGACTTTATTCACAATACTGATCTAGTTAGTTATCACATCACAAACCACTAACACTTCATTTCGGGGTATTCCTCCAAGGGCACCTTTGAAACGCACCAAATGAAGCGCACCTAAGGTATTCCTCGAAAAGCATAGAAAAGAGCATAAAAATTCGTAATAAATGATATCGATACACGTTTTAAAATTTAACTGTCCTAATTAATGATTTATTAAAACTACCAGGAAAGCAGAAATTAACTGGAACCAGTTAAAAATACAGGTTTTAAAATTGAATCATTTGTTCTTTTGAAAAGTACCAGGGTGACGGAAAGTAACAGAAAATAGGTGCCTAAATGATCTTACTAAGTTGGGCACCAACGACGAAACACAAAGAGGAATATAAAGTATTTGTTATTATTCACTATATCGATAGAAGTCGGTCCTATATCTTATCTATAACTGTCATATCCTTTAACTATCAGGAAAACAGAAATAAACTGGAAGCAGTTGCTTATGCGATACTATTTAGCCTAGTAATGGTTGAAGTACACGCTTTTACACTAATTATACCTTCTCTATGTTTCATCGTTGGTGCGTTTCGAGGAATAGTTTAGGTGCGCTTCATATGGTGCGTTTTAAAGTTGGTGCGCTTTGAGGAATACCCCTTATTGAATTTCAAATTATTGGATACATACTATCTTTTTGAATAGGTAATAACATTCATTTAAGAAATCTGTTTTGTAATAAACCCTTAAGTGGGTGATAGACGATTATTTCGGCTCGTGCCTCGCGGCTCGCAGCGATGAAAGACGGGCGAGTAAGCTCGCCGAGCCATAAGTACGCGTAATTGCTCGCACGTCTATCACCCCTTTTAAAGAAATGTTTCCACTAAACGTTTTAATTTAGTGTTACTTTATTGTTTTACATAGCTACATAGATACACTCAAATTACATTTTTCGATTTTACAAATTATACAGATAGTAATGTCCGAGTGGTACGGAAGCACATTATTCACAATATATTTTACGTAATGCAGCTAGCAGCTGTAACTGTAATAAACCTGTTGGTATCATATAACGGCCGAACCCAATAACCTATAAGTCACCAGTTTTGGCATACTATAAATCAAAAAAATATTTCTCTTCCCTACTAAAGATAGAAAAACCAATTTAAGATAATAATATAATGAATAAATGCAATATGAGTATATAGTATAACTATATAATTATATATACAGGATGTGTCAAACCAAAGGCAAATTTGGTAGGTAGGTAAAGCGGAGGTCACCTATTATTTAAAAATTTAAAAGTTGGGTTATTCTCAACAGTTCAGAAAATTTCGCTAATTTTAAAACTATATGCACGTACTTTTTTTTTAAATCGGGGCTTTAAAGTTTCGCTAAAGGTTAGTAAAAAGTTAGAAAAGACAAGTAAAAATAAAATCGAAGCATTGCAGAACCACACTGAACGTAAATAGGAACATAATCCTGTAGGTACCTACACTATCAAGGCATCTTCCATCCAGATTTGAACTCACTACGTCGAAAACTTTGTTCACAGGGTCGAAAAATCGAAATTAAAGTGTAAAATTTCTTGAAAATGATTATTATAAGTTTTTATTATATACTTACCTACCTACATTGTTTATTACAGTTATTTTGGTTGTAATGGAATGTACGGGGGGAAAGTATGGAACAATTATCTATTGTTTTCGTTCGATAGATAGCCTGTAGGACCATTGATTGTGGGACGACATTCAAGGACAGATATAATTATACTATTATCAATAGCGATCTGACTTTTAATGAAAATTGTTTATTGGGTTCGGCCGTAAGACAACTATAACAACGAATTAAATATTTCATTTTATTTATGTAAGTAATAAGGCTCCCACAAACAGGCGCGACAAGGGTAGCGTTGCCTGTCACGCCAGTTTGCACGAGACTTAACATGTTTAAGCCGTAGCTCCGACCACAGTGCCTGCCTGCTTGTCGATTTGTTCTTTCTCCAGTTGCTTGCCAAAGTATTCCCTGTAAAAAAAAAACTGTCAAAGATATGTTTTCGTATTTTTAACACATAGGTCTAAGCTGAAAAAACACAATGACGCTATGTTAAACAGTTTACAGATAGCCCACAGATATGCTAGGATATGATTCACTTTCAAAACATGAACTCTTTATATCCCGGGATATTCCTCGTAGCGCAACTACTTTGAAACGCAACCAATGAAGCGCAACTAAAGAATTCCTCAAAACTCACCCACGATGATAGGCGTTTTAAAATTCAACTGTCCTAATTGTTTAGTTATTCAAACTACCAGGAAAGCCGAAATGAACTGGAACTAGGTGCAAAAGCGACTTACTACTTAGCTCATTATTGGTAAGAATACAGGTTTTGAAATTGAATCATTTCTTGTTTTGAAAAGTACCAGGGTGACAGAAATGAACAGAAAATAGGCGCCTAAACGATCTCACTAAATTCACACACAAAGAGGAATATAAAGTATTTGTTATTATCCTATCCTATCCTTCCTAATGTATTATAAATGCGAAAGTGAGTTTGTTTGTTTGTTTGTTACGGTTTCTCCTAAAACGGCCGAATTGATTTGGATGAAATTTGGCACAGGGGTAGACCATGACCTGGAATAGGGTATAGGATACTTTTTATCCCGATATTCCTACGGGATCGAGACTTACGCTGGTGAAACCGCGGGGCGCAGCTAGTTCACTATAACGATAGAAGTCTTAAAACTGTCCTATACCTTACTTAAAACTGTCACGTCCTATACCTATCAGGAAAATAGAAATGAACTGGAAGTATTTGCTTCATTGTTTGCGTTTCAAAGTAGTTGCGCTTCGAGGAATACCCCCATATCCCAAGCTCGAGACATGGTAACTTGAGTTAAATTTATTTATTTAAACTTTTCGCACAAAAAAGACGTATAAAGGCGGACTTAATGCCTGAGGCATTCTCTACCAGTCAACCAAGGGTGGTGAAGAGATAAGATGACAGGTGCTCTAATTGAGAGGAAAAAAAAAAAAAATCGTATTGCATTATAGATAAAACAGGTTTACAGTACATAAATAAGCTATAAACTTATGATACATATACTTACATACATATTTACTATAATAAATACTATATATATAAATATAAATATGTCGCATCAAGAGTGGCCGGGATGCGAAGCATCGGGTCTTCTTCACGATCCGACATAGTTTTAAGTAAATGTGGGCCTGTCGTGGGCACTCGAACAAAAGATAATTCTTATTAAAATAACTTTATTTAACTAATGGCAAGAAACAAACACGTGCGTTGGTACCGAGCGTCTGCCTAGGCTGTCGGAGTTCAACTGTCGCAACACTCCGTTCCTTCTCCAGTCCTCCCTGCATCCCCTCTACCGACGATCGTGTCCAAGCGGTAGGGCGCGCTTGCGTTTCCGGTAATGTTATTATTAATTCGCAATAATAATTGTTAGATGGCGCTGCTTATTGCGCTATGGCGCCATCAATCCACGACACGGCCATCCCTGACTAGCACCCGTCCTCGGGTGTAGTACCTGTGGACCAAATGTGCTCAGAGAGTAATCTAGCTCGGCTATCCTGCCAGTAGAGACAAAGGTTGATTCTTAATGGTACTTTATTTCTTCTAAATCTAAGTACAATAATCAAACTGTCATGATTGAAACTGCCACGGTATTAAGGCTTCACACACATTGCTTTCTACACAACATCATTCATTGGAAAAGGTCCGATCAACAGGTTGCAACATAGTAATTCTAACAATTCTGTCTCTTTACCATAATTCATAAGCAATGCATACTCAACTCATGAAACTTTCATTTTAATCTGTGCACCAACACAGGCCAGAATCGCACCAACGATTCTTTACATATCTGCCGCCACATATGCTACAACACATGAGGGGCTCTGTGCACCAACACAGACAAGAATCGCACCAACGATTCACAAAAATCTAGCGCAATATGTGCTACAACACATAGAGCGCTCTGTGCACCAACACAGACAGAAATCGCACCAACGATTCCTTGTAGACCCATCGCCACATTTTACTCATGAGGTGTGGTCCAAAGTTTCGAGTATGAGTATACAAGCCATTCTTAGTCAGATTTGGTCTCACTACCACTGTCATCAACTATGACATCTAATTCTCGAGGAACTTGGTGATCGGGGATCTTCCTCACACGATCATGGGGGTATTTGTAGGTTCGCTTAGAGTCAAGCGCCTTAAGTAGGTATCTATCCCCGTCTAAGACATCAATAATCTTAAAAGGGCCTTTGAACTTAGGATCTAATTTCGTTTGATTCCTTTCCTCATTTTCAATTAAAACATAGTCATTATTAGCTAATTTAGATACCTGAGCCTTATTTTGGTCAAATCGATTTTTATCATATTTGGCGTTCTTTTCAATGTTCTGTGTCGCGTGCTCTCTAATCTCATCCAAATTAACGTCAGTCACATCCTCATCATCAGCGGTCACTAAACTAAGCGGTCGTGCTACCTTTCCTATCATCAACTCTAGAGGGCTAGATTTAGTCACCCTATTAACAGTAGAGTTCATAGCCAGCTGAACCTCTCCTAATGCGTCCTGCTAAGAGCGGTCACGACTAGTCTCTACAGCTGTCAACATACTCTTGAGGGTACTCATTACCCTTTCGACCTGACCGTTTGCGCGACTGCCTCCGGTAGCTATCAAGTGCAACTCGATGTTATGAGAAGTGCAGAAACTAGAAAAATCCTTGCTAGCGAAACAACGACCTTGATCTGCTATTATGCGTTTCGGTGCACCAAACAAAGCTATACAGAAGTTAATAGCACAAATACTACTGTTAGTGTCGATGTTTAGCGAATGACGAAGTAGCACAAATTTGGTAAACGCATCTATGATGACAAACACGTACTCCTTGATGTCGTTCTTACCAGACAGTTTACCAGACGCGTCAATATGAATTGTGTGCCATGGGATATTGAATTTAGGAATTGGGTGAAGTTCTGCTTGAATTTTACCCGAGTGGGGCTTCGCTACTTTACAAGTGATACAATTGTCCACAAATTTTCTTACATATTTCGACATGCCTTCGAACCAAGTGCTCGTAAATCTTTTCGAGAGTTTTCTCCCATCCCAAATGCATGACGGACTCATGGACATTATTAATTACAGACCACCTAAGCGACCTAGGTACAATAGGCAGACATCGAGTGCGACCGTTTCGCTGTATTTTGCGATACAGAATGTTCTTACGAATTTCGTAAGTTTTCCGAGTTTCCTCAGGAAAAACTTCATTACGAAGATCAGACACAATCTTACTGATCTCTTCGTCCTTTTCCTGTTCAGCTTGTAACCAGTTACTGGAAAGCTCAGCTAAATCGACACGCTTTAGTTCTACACGAGTGAAAGCTACTCTAGGTGTAGGGAGGGGATTTCTAGAAAGAAAGTCTACATGGCTCATCCTACTGCCTTCGCGGTAGACAATGTCAACCTCAAATGACTGCATGTAGGCCCACCAACGATGAACTCGTGGAGACAAGTCTGTTTTGCTTTTAGAAGCTTTAACAGAACTGCAGTCAGTCACAACGGTAAACTTACGACCTAGCAAATAGTGTCGAAAATGCTTTATAGCGTTGAAGACGGCTAACGTTTCTAATTCAAACGAATGAAACTTCGATTCGGCTGGGGACGTACGACGACTATAATAAGCAACCACATGTTGTTTCCCATTGATCTTTTGAATAAAAATGGCACCATATCCTTCAGCACTGGCATCGGTATGTAACTCGATTGGATGTGCAGGGTCAAATATTGTCAGAACAGGCTCACTGGTTAAGTAAGAAATTATTTTCTGACGAATAGCCTCATGGCTCGGTTCCCAACCAATGGACCTATTCTTGCCACTCGTTAAACGAAACAGAGGAGCCATCGTTTTTGAGAACTGTGGCACAAATTGTCTGAAATAGGTGGCCAGCCCTATGAACTGTCTCAACTGAGTGATGGTTTCAGGTGGGGGAAGTCTAGATAAAGCTACAATTTTATTTGGGTTGGGTCTGATTTGGCCGTTCTCAACAACAAAGCCTAAATATTCAACACGTCGCTTAAGAAAAGAACACTTAACAAAATTAAGGGAAAATCCTGCTTTTGTTAATTTATCGAGTACAGTGCGAAGACGAGCTAAACTCTCCTCTACAGATGATCCTATCACTAAAATGTCGTCGACGTATGTCACAGCATAGCTATAAGCAAGATCACCCAATGCTTTCATCACCGCACGTTGATAAACTGAGCTTGCGTTCTTCAAACCGAACGGCATGGTCAAATATTCCCACTGACCGTCAGGTGTGACGAATGCAGTGCGCTCTATTGATTCAGGATGTACTGGAATTTGATGATAGCCTGATAACATGTCAAGACACGTGAACCATGTAGCACCACCTAACCTGGATACCAGATCCTCTATCAAAGGCAGTGGAAACCTATCCGACACAGTGTTATAGTTCAGTTCCCTGTAGTCGACACACATACGATCTGAACCGTCCTTCTTCTTAACAAGCAACACTGGACTAGAAAAAGGTGAACAACTTGGCCTAATAATACCTGCTTCCTCTAACTCACGAACTTTAGCAGTAACAACTTCGCGTTCA
Organism: Lithophane socia; assembly: GCA_947522985.1. NCBI lineage: Eukaryota > Metazoa > Arthropoda > Insecta > Lepidoptera > Noctuidae > Lithophane > Lithophane socia. The sequence continues at coordinate 7,230,013 of OX383269.1, forward strand.
CTAGCACTAAGCCTATAAGGGCGACGATTAACAGTTAAACTAGGATCTACCAGCCTAACTTGCAATTGTCCTGTCGTAACACGGGATCTAGATACACCAGTAGAAAACGAAGATGAATATTCTGACAAAAGATCAATTAATTGGGAACGAAATTCTGGCGGAACATCTGTGTCAACTTTGTATAAATCAATTTGATAATTAGAATCATTCTTGAGCGTATTTGAAACATCACATAATCTAACAACCTTATCACGACACAAAACAACACTATCGGAAGTCATACTAACGTTAAATCCCTGATCTAAAATCTCACGTCCAATTAAAATATCATTTTTAAGACAACTATCTGGTACAACATGAAATAATATCTCCAATCGTAAATTGTTAATCATAACCTCAGATAAAATTTGTAGGGTACTTTGCACACTACCATGACCGATTCCGGTTAAATTTACACTGTTATTTACACGCTTGCCACTAAACTTTGACGCAACACAATCTTTGATGAGAGAGCACTCGGCACCAGAATCATAATAAAATGGGTATGACTCACCAGTATTCATCAGCACACCGCTGGGATTGCTGACATAGCAAACGTCAACGCGTCGCTCACTGCTCGTCGCTGCTCCAGGCGCTGCTCCGGAACTGCTTGGTCCGCCTGCCGCGCTGGTGCCTCCACCATTGCTTCGTGGACATTTTGTTGCAAAATGTCCGGCGTTGCCGCATCGGAAACAGATGATGTCCGAACGCTGCTTTGGTCCTGCAGAACTTGACGCAGAGGCAGAGGTGGCAGCCTTGCCTTTCACCTCACTTCTTGATCGGCAGTCAGGTGCTCGGTGACCTGGTTTACCGCAGTTATAACACTTCAGCGTTGTCGACTGAAACTTGGATCGCTTGAACTCTGGAACGGCGTCGGTTGAGTTACCCGTCGAAGCTTTCCTTTTCAAGAACGAGAACGCTTGAAGTTCACACTGCAGCTTGTTTCTGTTGTTCACTTCGGTAGTAAACGCCAACCTCTGAATACGCCCATCAAATTGTGTCATATGAGCAAGCACCGTAGATATGGCTATCTGCTCAGCGCTCATGTTTTGCCAGCGTGATGTGAGCGTAGATAACAATCGGGCGGCGTACGCAGCATAACATTCACCTTCCTTAGGCTTGCTACTCATCATTTTGACAAGAGTAGCAGCCGGTGTGTCCACGCAATCGTACCGGGATAAAAACAGGCTTTTGAAGTCGCACCATGTCATACCCGCAAACGATACTTGCGCAAGCCAACGTGAAGCACTTCCTTTCAGAGCCTTGCTTAAGGTGATGATCAAAGCACTTCCTTGAAGTGGTACCTCCGATAAGCACAGATCCGCTGTAGTACACCAGGCACGTGCGTCTACATCCGGCTTATCCGGGTCAAATTCAGGCAAAGAAATATGCTTGGTACCTGCCGGGTCCTTGATGGCTTCTATTAGAGACATCATGTTCTGATTTTGAGCAGCCAGCAGCGTACGAAGTAAATTCTCATCGCACCGTGACGTCATCGCTCCATTCTGCATATTTTCTTCAGCTCGAGTGAATCCCAGTTCTGATGTCGCATCAAGAGTGGCCGGGATGCGAAGCATCGGGTCTTCTTCACGATCCGACATAGTTTTAAGTAAATGTGGGCCTGTCGTGGGCACTCGAACAAAAGATAATTCTTATTAAAATAATGGCAAGAAACAAACACGTGCGTTGGTACCGAGCGTCTGCCTAGGCTGTCGGAGTTCAACTGTCGCAACACTCCGTTCCTTCTCCAGTCCTCCCTGCATCCCCTCTACCGACGATCGTGTCCAAGCGGTAGGGCGCGCTTGCGTTTCCGGTAATGTTATTATTAATTCGCAATAATAATTGTTAGATGGCGCTACTTATTGCGCTATGGCGCCATCAATCCACGACAAATATATATATATAAAACATACAAATTCAAGGGAGAGAGGTGATGACATGACTCTACTCTATTTATTATACTAAAAAAAATCAATATAAATCATCTCCTTATTTGTTCAACAATCTACTCTCTACTGGTCCACAGAAAAGATCAAGACAAACATGATCCATGAAGTATTAGATACATCACGCCTTTATTCCATGATGGAATAGGCGAACACGTACTTAACACAACGACATAATTACCAAGCTATGCATTTCCAGTAAAAGCTGACCTCGCATTGGCAGACAAATAGGCTTAGAGTACATACCAGTTGTGAACCATCAGTTTCTGGACAGCGAGTAATGCTTCATATCGCACGTTGGGGTCATCGTGGCTGAGGAGGTACATTACGCGATGTTTACCGCCCAGCCGCTCGATGTTGCTGTTGACAACATAACGTTCTAATACACTAAACTACAATGGATGATTGTCCTTGTCCTTGGGAGTTTCCAATATTTAATCTGAAATCATTAACACCACCACCCTGCTTGCTCTAAAACGGGTTGGCAATTTCAGACTTATAACTGGTCGACCGAATTCTGCTCGGGTGAAACTAGATAAACATATCGTCCAGGTAGGTATACTTACCAACGTTGTATCACATCCCAGCTAGATCGATGAAAAAAAAAGTCGTTTTTTTCCATTGATTATTTTTTTTATTTCACCCTTTCACCTATGCGCTAGGGCAACGAACTTGCGTCTCAACACGGGTTGGGGGCGTGAGACGTGACGTGACCGGCCGCGAGCGCGACCCCTGCCTCAGTCAGTCAGCTGTTTCACGGTGTTTACCCTTACACCCTCACTGTATTTATTAATTGAATAAAAGTCACTAAAAACCATTACAAAAAAACTTCCAAAAAAAAACACCCGACTTATAAAGTGAAAAGTAACTAATTTCGGAAGTCGGTGTCTTTTGAATTTGCGTTTTTTTCCTCTGACTCCCGAAATTAAAGTTATTTGATACTTTATAGGTACTTAGTGTTTTTTGGAATAGGGTTGAATTTTTTTTAGGAGAATAGTATAGTAGTAATTTTTAGGAGGTAGTAGGTACCTACCTACCACACACAAATTCGAATACCACTGCCTGCCTGTTATGTATTATTTACAGTGACAGGAGCTTAGTATAACATCGTCCACATAGACTAAGTGGCAAAAACTATATCCAAGTAAAGTTTATATTTATACGGGACCACCGCGCAAACTTCCTCTACCAAATGAAAAAAGAATTTTCAAAATCAGTCCATAATTGACGAAAATACCGTTAAAAAACCAAGTTTGTCTCGGACCACGCACAATAAAGGGTTCCGTAGTTGGAATGAATTTATCCCAAGAACAAACTTAACATTGTAATATGTATTTTGACAAATCTATACTAATATTATAAAGCTGAAGAGTTTGTTTGTTTGTTTGAACGCGCTAATCTCAGGAACTACTGGTTGGAATTGAAAAATTGTTTTTGTGTTGGATAGTCCATTTATCGAGGAAGGTTATAGGCTATATAACATCACGCTACGACCAATAGGAGCGGAGCATAAATGAAAAATGTTGCAAAAACGGGAATAGTTATTCCTTTTTGAGAGCTTCCTTCCTTCGCGTATTCGTTTTATTAAAAAAAATGGAATTTCATTAAACGTTATTATTTATTGATTTATTTACAATTTTCTAAATTACCATCCTGGAGCAACCTGTACTTAAAGAACTGTAGCGAAGAGGTCATTTGCCGGGGTCACGGATCATAATAATATACTAAGCGAATAGAAGGAAACACATTCTTAGAAATTATGCCCACAAAGGATCTTACCGATATTATAGAACGTAAGCCAGCTGGTAGGTAGCTTCATGAATGAATCTTTTACACAGAGTGATCTCAATTTTGGTTATTTTTTTATTATTTAGTTTGTCAGTTTTTTTTTTTTTTCAATTTACTATTTATAAAAAACCCTGTCCGATCCGTGAGGGTGTTGTTTAGAATCATACTAAGAGTCTGTTTAAGTGGTTTGTTTTGGAAAAAAGAAAAAAAAAATCGATGATTTTTTTTTTAAGGGGAATTATACCGGTTTTGGCGCGGGCGGCCGTCGTAAGCGGGTGTCATAACTTAGGAACTCTGTAGAAAATTTGCTAATTTATAAAGAAATTGGAGTAATTTTGGTACCTACTAAAAATGTGAATTTCAAATTGCAATAACTTTATTATTAAAGTAATGTTATTGTAGTACCTATGTGCCCCTTTCGGATCGGACAGGGTTTTTGTTACATGCTGGTTTTTGTCACACAAATACCGTATAAAAATTAATCATTATTACGTACGTTTTGCCCCTGGGGTAGTGACGCACGTACTCGCCGACATCGTAGCAGGCCACGGCCAGCACGACGGGGTCAGTGCTCCCCTCCAGCAGGTGGACCAATGCGCGTAGCAACTCTTGACCGCGTTCGTTGAGGCGAACCGCGTTCTCACGCCAGAACTTTGCTGACTTGTGTACCGGCGACCATTTCAAACTAGAAATCAAATGTAAACTTTAATAGGTAAGTACAGTAAAACTATTTTCTTAATGTCCCTCGGGAATCATCGCATTTCCGAATACAAACAAAGTCAAAGTCAAATAATTTATTTCAAATAGGCACATAATATGGCACTTTTGAACGTCAAACAAAGAAATAGAATTGATTCTAGTTGCCCCCAAACGAAAACTAAGTTCCATGTCCAACAATATTATTAAATTTTTATCGTGTATAATAATTTTAATTCAGAACTTTATTGTTGTTTTATCACGGTCGTGGCGTCGTGTGGACGGGCACTTACGGTGGCGGCGGCTTCGGGCGGCTTCGGGCGCCTGAGAGCTGCTTCGGGCGTCTCCGGGCGCCTGAGAGCTGCCTCGGCAGTCGTAAGCGTACCTAAGGACGCCCAGCCTAGTTTCGGGTAGCTTCGGCAAAAATAAGAATAGTTCGGGTGGCAGACACGTCGCAGAGCAGTAATAATAATAATAATAAATATCTTTATTTCCCGAAAATACAGATACATTTAGTTTACAATTTTGACAATACTGTAGAGTACATTAACATAAAACATTTGGACGCTGCAAAAATCTGTACACAATAGATTAAACTCTGTCTCTTAAACTAGGGGTATCCTGTATCTTAAGAGACAGTGCTTCGCAATGGGTTTCCAATTGAAATGTATGAGTGGACTGTGTCGATTTAACTTAAGTAGGGAAAAAAGTTATAATTTATGAAAAGGAAAAATTAAAGTTACTGTAATTTTTAAATTATGCATGCATAGGTAAGTGCGAGGGTGAGGGTGAGTGAATGTGATTATAGGTGTGTTTATGTTTGTGTGAGAGTGTGTATACGTAGGTGATATGGTGATTGTGTGTAAGAGAGTGGTATGTGCGAGAGTGTATGGATCCGAGGATAAGAGTGTTTTTGCAAGCAAGGAGATGAGTGTCTGCTTATTAGGTGATGTAGGTAAGTAAAGTCTCCGTTTCAGCATAGTCCAGTGTAAGTAGCCATTCTGTCACTTTTAATTTTAAGTTGTGTTTGTTGAGGTCTAAGATATTCAGTCGTAACGTTACGTGAAAACAGTTGTGCGTATGTATTTATAATGGTGAATTGAGATGGAACTTAGTTCTCATTGTTCATCTTGCTGCAGAAGAAGAGAAACTTGGAGGCTTAAGGCAAAAAAGAAGATTTTGGGTCAGCTGCCCCCCCCTGGAAATCTCGCAGAACATGTATGAATTCGCTTAATTACTAATCAAAGTGTAAACGGGGCCTTATGCTCTAACTTTTAAATAAACCGCGCAGTAGACACTGGCAAAATACACGGTGCAATTGCCAAAAAACCGCGCGCGACGATGGCACACTACACTACATATTATCATACCTAATGTTTCATGTGGGTGTGTTTGTGTAGTGTGTATGACAAAACTTTCTACAAAAAAAAAACAAAATTTAAAGTTATTTCCGCAATTAAAGTTATTTTTCACAATTTTAGTGTTTTTTTTTTTTGGAAGTCGGTTGTTTTTTTTTTGTAAAAAGTTTTTATTTTTAACTTTTTAATTGTGGTATCTACCCCACACCACTTCGAATACCACTACCTGCTACCTAAATAACAGTGACGGAGTCAAATAATTATATCGTCTACATAGACTAAGTGGGAAAAATGTGTAATATTGAAGCTAACTCAAAAACTACGCAAGCAAAGTTAATAAAAATTTTATGGGACCACCTCGGGAGTATACCCTTTCGAACTAAAAAGATTTTTTTAAATTGGTTCACAATTGGCGAAAATATCGATGAACATACACAAAAAAAAAATACATACTGACGAACATAAAACCTCCTCCTTTTTGAAGAAGTCGGTTAAAAACAGCCTGTAATTTCGGTGAATTTCATAACTTAATTTACGTTATGACGATGTTCGCAAATTTTACGACTACTTTAGATAATATTAATGGAGGCGTGCGCGGTGAACGTTATGATTGTTCTGCGACGTGTCCTGCCACGAAAATGCCACCCGACCTCCCGAAGACAGCCTCGGCGTCCTTACGTTACGACTGCCGAGGCAGCCCGAAGCCGCCCGAAGCAGCTCCCAGGCGCCCTTAGCCGCCCGAGCTATACCGAGGCGCACCGATGCCGACCGATAGTGGGCGCCGCGCCGAACCCGCAATAATATAGCGCCAATACGTGCAAAAAATAGTACCACCAAAAAAAAATTTTTTTTATTTTAATTGTTGGTAAGGTATGTAGTCTTAACCTATGACGCACAGACTTGGTCTTTGACTAACATCCAGAAGTCCAAACTCAAGGTCTGCCAACGAGCAATGGAGCGCAGTATACTACGCGTTAAATGTTCGAAACACAATACCTACTGCGCTCTAAAACAAAGATAGCTGACATGGCTCAAAAGGCTGCCCAACTTAAATGGGACTGGGCAGGACATGTCTGCCGCATGCCGAACAAACTGTGGGCCCAAATAGCGCAGAACTGGTGCCCTGAGATAGTAAGACGGGGTCGCGGCAGACCACGTAGGAGATGGATAGGTTCCATCAAAACTGGAAAGAGGACGCGCAGGCTCGCGAAAGATGGAAGGAGTGGAGGGAGGCATGTAGTCAAATATTCACAAACCTATTAAATTGATACGTACAAGAAACATCCTGTACACGTAAAGTAAAAACGTAGAAAGACAAGAAATTGCATAACTGATAGCAAACCGACGACTGATCATGACTGACGAAACACGAAGTTTGCCGAGAGACATTAGGAATAAAATTCACATATCCAAAACCAACCATTTAGCTGGCAGGGGGGGGGGGGGGGGCACTTGACTCCAAATAGTCATTCCTTGACTCTTAACAAATTAATATTTCGCAAACGGATCCCTGAATCCAAAAATGACTTTCACACATCCACAATATTTTTCAACGACACACCACAATAAGGGACAGACGAGAAAAAAAAATATCCCCACTTTAGGTTCAGGGGAGGCAAAACAAAAATGTTTTCATTATTTTATTTTACCACTTTGTTGGCGTGATCTACATACAGTGTGTTAACTAACGAAGGGCGTTCCTGTTAACCCGCAGTAGTATAGTTTAAATTTTATTGTAAACAAAAAAAAAACTTTTTTTTATTAAAATAAAATATTTTCCACTTTTTAGTTGTAATTGTTTTGAGATGTTTTCCGTATAAAATTATAAGCCAGGCCGTCACACTTAAGTACACATATCTTGAAAACTACCTACTGAACCGATTTTGATGAAACTTGCACTGTTCCCTAAATTGAAGTAAATGTAGTAATAAAAAAAAATCAAGTAATAAAAACTAAAACCCAACTACGACTTAAAAGGTATAAACAAGACACCACAGACAGACAAATTAAAAATCCGGAGTCACACGTGTTAGGGCATAAATCGAACAGATTACGTGTGACTCCGGATTTTTAATTTGTCTGTCTGTGGTGTCTTGTTTATACCTTTTAAGTCGTAGTTGGGTTTTAGTTTTTATTACTTGATTTTTTTTTTAATTATTTTGGGGTTATAATATAAATATTTTTGAAATGTGCTCATTAAGCCCTTTCATTTGATACCCAACATGGTACGATTAAACTATATTTTTTTTAAGTTCCTCACTTTATGTCCTCTAGAGGGCGCCATTTTTAATTTAATGTGACTTCACATAGCCTATAACCAGCGGACAATCACGACGCTTCTAACGATACCTCATTTGTCAAATTGTGATAAGTGGTTTGGAAGATAGGAGGGAACAGATGAACATACATACATACATACATACATACATACCGGTCAAAATCATAACCCTCCTTTTTTCTTCGCCGTAGTCGGGTAAAAAACAACTGCGTGGACAAACAGCATACATACAGACCAGTAAAATTTTGTACTTATATGATCTGTTTGGAAGCCCTACAGTTCCATACACGTGTCTAAGTGATAAATTCCTTTTTTTTTTAAGTCTGTTGGCGTAAAAACACTTACCGGCCACTCTTGACTTCGGTAGCGTACTGGTCGAATGAACTGAGGTCTTGCACCGAAGACTGCAGGCGTTGGCTGAGGAAGTCCACGTCATTCATGATGTCTTCGTCTTCAGAGCGCTTCTGCTCCAAGACCGACAGCTGCTTCAGGACCTTGCTCTGTACCATGGCGATGCAGTGTTCCTTGGAGACCTAGTAACAGTAAATACTTAGTTATAAATAAACTACGATTATAGGTATCATTCTTCTTTGTTTCGTTACCAAGGTAAATTTTAAATATGAGGTACTAGTTGCTGCTGCTGTCGGTGGCAAAAAACGAAAATTGAAAAGCAAAGACACTGACTTCCGAAATTAAAGTTATTTTTCACTTTTTTAGTGTTTTTTTTTGGAAGTCGGTTGTTTTTATTGTTGTACAGTCACGAGCAAAAATATGTATACACTCAGCAAAATTCAATAACGTTTTTCTCGTGGAATAACGATTGTTACTTTGAGATGATACCTTTTTCATAATAATAGGGGTTCAAAAATACTATGTTCGTTAAATCATTAAATTACAATCAATACAGTAGGAGAAAATCACTTTTAAAAGTTTCTAAGTATATACATATTATTGCTCGTGACTGTACCTACTCGGAATTTTATTATATAATTTGATGCACATGATATAACTGTTGTTGAATGTAAGTGTGAGATTCGTCATGGGTTTATATAACTTATTAATATTATGAGATCGAGGGCATAGTAGCTTGTCGCTTGAATTTTACGAAAATACTTTTTACGTATCAATTTTCGTAAAATTGATACGTAAAAAGAAAAGAAGAAACACTCAGACTCTGTACTTTGTATTTCAACGTAAAAAGACAAGTGTGATAAGTCTGCGTGTACCGAGTTTTCCGTAGGTATCAATTTAATATTTTTTGTGTATATTTTACCACTCTACCCATTGGTGAAAACAGCATGGAAATCGGTGCAGTAGTTTTTGAGTTTATTGCGAACAGGACGACAAACAGACGCGGCGGAGGACTTTGTTTTTGTTATTTTTTTGTTTATTCCTGTCAAATTAATCAGCGAATCAGCACCTGACACTTCTCCATATAAGTTTAGGTAGACGTGATTGCTGGAAAAACTTGCTTATTAAAATTAAGTACGTCAATTTACGTCATCTCATCACCCATTGATTTCCAAATAACACTCTCTTTATGCAGAATAAAAATGAAATGACCTGAGGGTCTTCAGGCTTCTCAATGAGGTTCCTAAAGACAGCCAGCACGATGCGCGTGACCTTCTCCTTCACGGAGTCGCTGAGGATGTCGGCAAGGATAGGGATAGCATTGAACCTGTTCATCTTCTCGGCCAACAGAGGGTTGAATGTCAGCACCCATATACAGAATACCAGCTGGTATTGAACCTAGGGAATGAGTATGTATTAGTAACAATACATAACATGACAACACACCAGTGAGTGGCCTTAGTCCGAGTTTTTATACCTACTTATTCGATCGCGTCAATGTAAACTTCAATTTGTGCTGAACCTCACTAATCGCATTCTGGTGACAATAATTAGTGAGCATTAACATAATCGAATAAGTATAAAGGTTTTTGGCAGTAGCTAGTAGTAAAGACAAGAGACCGAGAGATAAATATATATTTTTTTTCAAAATGAATTACTTAGCATTCTGAATTGAGAGCTAAGCTGTCAAATAAAATAGAAGCGAGAGCTTGAGAGTTGGGTCATGCCTTTACCTTGAAGCCATGGGGTTCATGAACACACGTCAGTCACGTTAACATCAAGTTGCTGATCAATCACGTCAAACTTTTTTTTTTTTTTTTTTAGTTGTGGTTCCTACCCCACACAAATTCGTTTACCACTACCTGCTATGTAAATAACAGTGACGGAGCCAACTAAGATATCGTCTACATACGCAAAGTGGAAAAAATACGTTATTATTGAAGCTAAAGCTAACTCAAAAAGTACGCAAGTAAAATTAATAAAGTTTATACGGGACCACCTCTTAAGCATGACCTATCAAACAAAAAAAGAATCATCAAAATCGATTCATAATCGCGTAACATACACACAAAAAAAAAACATACAGACAAATTGAGAACCTCCTCCTTTTTGAAGAAGTCGGTTAAGTGTGTGTGACTACTAACTGACGCGGATAATATGTCGCGAGATTCGAGATCTTGCAAGATACATTGCATTCCCTACTCGTGGGGTTCAACAATTATTTTAAAATTTGATTTATTATAACGTATACGTTACTTCTTATTCGACAATTCAGTGGCATAGGTGTCGTTAGTGGTGGACATGAATTTAATTTTTTATTTATTAATAGTAGCTAAATGAACCAAACCCGATAGCACAGCCTGACCAACAGGGCAATATTTATAATAATTATTTTCATTGAATTTCCGAGATGTTTCGTTTGTTGAATGCACTTTCTGCAAGTAATAAAAAAACATTCGACTTGTTCAACAGGCAAGTCCTGCCATCAGCTAAAGTAGGTACCTATATCATGGTCAACTTGACCTTACCTGGAAGTTGACCCTGGAGGCCAGGACAGACAGCACAGTGGAGATGCCGTCAATTGACAGGAACGCGAAGCGGTACTCGTCGACGCGCAGCATTATTTGCAGGCAGCGGGCCACAGACTGGATGTACTCATTGTGCTGTGTGCAAAATTTCGTTTTATAAGTACTATGGTAATTATCCTTTAGTACTCTAGCTTTGCCCCGTATTTTTACAAAATAACTGCAGAATCAAATTCACTTGAGCCAGCTCAGCTCAAATTCCGCTTGCACCACAGGTACTAAGTACTCGCGGACTGAGTGAGAGCTAGACGGAGACCTGCTTTAAAGTTAGTTCAGTTATTATGCAAAGTTTCATGATCTAATTCGAAGTATTTTTTAAATACCAGCGGTTTATAGTTCGGTATTAGAGGTAACTTTGATTTTTTAATTTTTTTTTAATGAAAGTTTTAAAACAGATATTTAAACAAATTCTAAAAGGGCAAAATACAATATAAGTAAAAATCTAAGGGGTAAAAATCCTTCTTACACTGAAAGATAAACCTCAAGCTTTTTAGAAAATAAGATTTATTTCTATGTTTAATTACGTTTTATATAAGTACTTAGAAATGTTTAGTTCATTAAAAGAATGTTCTTAAAAAGATTTTTACTTATATTTTATTCGGTTGTTTTGACGAAATGACATCCATGCCGAGCTACTGAGCGAGCCGATCTGTCTCCTTCGACGCGCGTGCAGCGTGCCTCTGCGTCAGTCAAATGAGCTAACTCAGCTGATGTCCGATTTCTTTAATTTACGGACCGTTATTAATTAAGACCAATAATGAAGCAAATACCAAGCTTTGCATAGTAGACCCTCCGTTAAGGAAGTACCTAGCTATCAAAGGTAAAATTAGTAGACATGTGTCAGATATATGTATATCGAAACGTAGGTAGGTCTAGGTATCTAAAATTAGATTTCAGTCGCAAATCGTATCGTATCGATAATCCGAACTAGACAAACCGATTTCACAAAGTAATATTTGGATTTGGATAGTTTTGATCTTTGCACTTACAACTACATTATATTACTAGAGACGACCAGAACTGCGAGACGGAGGAGCCGGAGCCGCTTTAGAAATAGATGTCTAATAACGGACTCTGAAAACGATTTTTATGAAATCGTTTTTTTTTTATTTTTTTACCACTAAGGGGATGCTCTTGGTCTACATCTCACCCGAAGCTAAGTGATGATCAGGCCGAAGGTGGAACCGAGCTTCACCCGGAATCCTCAAGCACAGAGGAACTGGCTATTTTACTTCACGGCGTGATCTGAAATATAATTGGTTAAACAAAGTAGTATTTCTTACACTCACGAGTAACATCGCGTTATTTTAGAGGTAAGAATATTAAAAAAATAAAAATTATATATAATTATTTCACCACGTCGTTGGCAACACAGGAATGTCACTTTTCTTTTCGCGCGCTCCGTGACATCGCAAGAAAAAGTTCTCGCTAGTCAAATTATTTCTCTGCATAGCTAACCCTGGTATATTATGTAGGTACTCGTCATAACAGGACAGGTACTTAAGTCCCATTTTTATGACCTGGGTTAAGAAATTGTTAAAAGGTAGTCTAATATGCTTTTAATTTACGAGTATGAAGGCAGCCTTACTTAGTCCTGCACATTGTCTGCGGGTTACATTATACTCAGTGACTGCGGGATTCTACCGCACCTGGACTGTTATCAGAGAGTACCCGATACTCTTTACAACTGATCCTGTGTTGCTAGCTGGTATGCACCATGCCATGCGCATGCTTATCACAAGATGTTCACATCAAGCATGATATATTATGGAAGCACACTTCATCTCTCAGCATCTTCATTCCTCTTATCAGCTAATACTACACATGCCTGCTACTGATAAAAACCAGCCCATTAGAATGTTATTATATTTCTGTTTAGATCGCCGTGAAGTAAAATTGGGAATCAAACGAGCTTACCTGTTAAACGATATCTTGATTCTAATTTTAAGAACGGCGATCTGAGGGCCTAGACAAGTGACAATCGCTTAGAAAGCGTTTCGATTTTCTACAACGACTTTCAACAGGATTGACATAAGCTTTTCGATAGCTTATGTTAGTCCTAAACATTTTTGCCTTTTCCATCATCGTTATCGTTGATAGAATGTCACTTTGTCTAGGGCCTCTGACATGGGCGTACCCACGGGGGGGGGGGGGGCAGCTGTCCCATCCTGGAAATCTCGCAGAACATGTATGAACTCGCCTAATTACTAATCAAAGTGTTACGGGTCGTTATGATCTAACTTTTAAATAAACCTGCACGGTGCAATTGCCAAAAAACGCGCGCGACGATGGCGGACGAAGATAGTCAGCGTTCGAACGCTCGACTGTATTCGGTAATCTTCGGTAGGCTGTTTGCCCTAGACACTACACTACACATATACCTAATGTTTCATCTAGGTGTGTTTATGTAGTGTGTATGACAAAATAGCCGCGGACGATCCGACCTAAAAAATCTGACTTGCCCCCTCCTAGGCCAGAAGCTGGGTACGCCCATGGCCTCTGATATATAATTACCCACTTGCCACTAGCTAACAGCCCCAAAACTGCAATAATTAGCCTACCTAATTCACCTATACTTTCAGGAAAATCTTGTGAATGCAAGTATGTGGAACTACTCTGTACAGAAAACAGAGCTTGTTCCATCTTAAGGATTTCTAAAATCAGTGACATTCCTGTTTTGCCAACGATGAGGTGAAATAATTCTATTTAAAACAATATTTTTAATATTTTTATCTATAAAAAACGCGATGTTACACGTGTGTAACAAACTAACAAATACTACTCTGTTTAACCAATTATATTTCAGATCGCCGTTCGTAAAATTAGAATCAAGACTTCTCTTAACAGGTAAGCTCGTTTGATTCCCAATCTTTCCTGTAACTGCCGAAACACAACAATGCTGTTAACATTGTTGTTATGGCGACAGACTTAGATAAGTTGGTGGTAGCTAACCAAGTAACCAGGCGGACTTAGAACAAGCCTAACCACCAACTAACCGAGCAGAAAATGTTGCCCCCCCTGGGAATCGAACCCGGGGCTTCTGGGTCTGAGACAAGTTACAACTAGACCACAGAGGCGGTTATATTTAAAAGCTTCCACAAACAGGCGCAATATCGCGGGCGCGATAAGGGTTGCGCTGCCTGTCACGCCCGCAATATAGCGCCTGTTTGCACGAGGCTTAACCATTTGCGTGAAAATCCAAAAACGCTCATGATTAAAAAATTAGCTTACGAATCTATTTTATATGCCCAGTTTGGCAATACAAAATTCGGGTACCATTGGTAAGCAAAACGATTCGTTTTAGTTTAATGGAACCGAGCAGACCTCACACCGCACCTTTGAAGTTACCGACTCGTCGTAGATCGGACGCACCACCACAGACGTGTCTGCGCTACCCATACAGAAATCCCACGATCCGCGATTTTGCGGACGGACACCGACGAGCCCGGACGACGGACCGTGGGAAGGTGTACGTGTACGTGCGGGACTGCGGGGTATCGCAGACATCGGAAGTTCCTCGGTGCGTGGTGCGTGGAGGTCTGTGGTCGTCTGCCGTGCGTGTCCGTCTGCAATATTGCCGATCGTGGGATTCCACCACAGACGAAACTCTTCCCATGCCGCATGCCATGGTGCGTGCCGGTGCGGGCTGATCCGCGGTGAGTCGGTAACTTCAAATGGAATGTATCCAATGTCGGACGCACCGTGACCCACGGGTGTATTGTACATGAGATAAATATGTAAGTATATGAAATGAATATTATTTTATGTGTTGTATTACTTACACTTATTTTAAGTTGGTCCTTGAGCCAGGTGAGGTAGAAATTCAGTTCATTCTTTGGCATCGGGCTAGGATACCAGCAGGCCAGCTTGGCAATGATACGCGCCGACATGTGCTGGATAAACTCATCCCGGTGGGACATCAAAGTAAAGAATGGGCGCCAAGGATTCCCAGCACATTTCCCCTCACGGAAGATCTTGGCCCTACCCTTGTCTTCCTGTAATTTTTCATAATTACAATATTTTATAACATTTAATTACCTATTTGAAATTAGTTGGGTCTTTTGTACGCTTTATCCTTAATATATATTTCTGTGCGTATAAACTTCTTTGAATACACATACAACTTATTTCAACATTACAGAATAGTATGAACCACACTGTTGTGTACAATTACTAAGAAGGTGACTGTTTGACTAAAGTGGGTGATCGACGTGCGTACTTAAGCCCAAAACACACACAGAGCGGGTGCGGGGCGGGTGCGGGGCGGGTGCGGGGCGGGAGCGGGTCGGGCGCGGTCGGACTTTGACAGGCGGCAGCGGTTGCAGTGTGAAAATGTCGGGTGATTCTGACACGGACGAAGAATTATTATTTTTACTTATTTTAAAAAGAAGAACGCGAAAATGGAAAAGGTTGTAGATTCACGAGTCATGAGTCATGACTCAAGTAAAAATAATAATTCTTCGTCCGTGTCAGAATCACCCGACATTTCCACACTGCAACCGCTGCCGCCTGTCAAAGTCCGACCGCGCCCGACCCGCTGCCGCCACGCACCCGACCCGCTGCCGCCCCGCGCCCGTGCTCTGTGTGAACACGATGAACAGCGCGACTCACGCGATGAAAACGACCCGACCCGCTCCCGCTCCGCACCCGCCATGTGTGTGTTTTGAGCTTTAAAGTTCGCGACCTTACTCGGCTAGCCGTCGTTGACACACGTGATGCTTGCTCAAAATTTCATTGTCAAATTGGCTCGCGGCTCGCGGCGATGACGGACGGGCGAGTAAGCTCGCCAAGTCATAAGTACGCGTACTTGCTCGCACGTCTATCACCCCTTTAAGATAATGTTAAAGTACGCGGCCGCGGGTGCGGGGTAACGGACACACAAGTGAAACGCAGGCTAGCTAGCAACGCACTGGTGCTTTATTCGAGAGTTGGACTCGCCGATACAGTAGATGGCGCGCGTGAAGCGCACGGCTCGCACAAACATAACAATTCCTCCCTCTAGTCCAAAAACACCGAATACAAATTATTAAAAGTGGCACAAACTTACAGAAAGGGTGTCGTCAATCATAACAAGCAGGTATTGGGTGGCGTCGTCCTTGTTGATGTGTGTTAGCAAGTTCATAAATACCTCGCAACACGTTTCTGGCTGCTTGTCAGGTAAGTCCTTTGGAGTTTTTAGATTCAATTGCATAATGATGTCATAGTCACGTTGCGTGATCAGTTGTGATCTAACATAATTATAATGATAAGTAATTTAGATTTGAATAAAATATGGGCATAGGAAAAACAATGACCCGTAGAAAGCGAATCAATACTTACTGCACAAAAGCCGCCCAGTTCATCCGAGTTTGACGAATATCACTGGCACGGATTTGCAAGGCACTGGTTGCCGCAATCATATCTGGAAAGTATTATATTGATCATGTCTCCGAAGGAACAGCGTTTAGTTCAGGATTACTGCGTAAGTGAGTTACTTACCAACTTTTTCTTCACCCAGAGTCGGATAAGCTGACTAACATTTTCATTCCCCATGTGCGCCATTTTGGCTACAGAATTGATAGTCCATCACACACTGGCACGGTTTATGACTCCTTTTACTTGACAACTAGTAGGTAGGTACTAAACATTCGCATTGACAATAAACACTACATAATTGACTACACAAAAAATACGCTCATTAGGCTTAATTGATTACTAGCTGCCCGCCTCGGCTTCGCACGGGTACCACTAAGTACCTACCTTACTTACGTAAACCTACCTAGCCTACCCTACCTACCTACCGTACCCTACCTACCCTACCTATCTACCCTACCTACCCTACCCTACCTACATACCTACCATCATACCTACATACATACATAGGTACCTACATACCTACCTACTCCTACCTTACTTATTTTTTTGTTTGGTAGGTCATGTCATGCTTCCGAGGTGGTCGCATATAAATTTTATTAACTTTGCTTGCGTAATTTTTGAGTTAGCTTCAATATTACGTATTTTTCCCACTTAGTTTATCTAGACTATTCTAGACGATATCTTAATTTACTCCTTCACTGTTATTTACATAGCATGTAAGTGGTGTTCGAATTTGTGTGGGGTAGGTACCACACTAAAAAGTGAAAAAAAATACCTAAAGTAATAAATACTAAAACCCAACTAGGGTCTAAAATCCGGAGTCACACGTGTTAGCGCATAAATCGAACAGATTACGTGTGACTCCGGATTTTTAATTTGTCTGTCTGCCTGCGGTGTCTTATTTAAACCTTTTTAGTCGTAGTTGGGTTTTAGTTTTAATTACTTTAGGTATATATTTGAAATGTGCTCATTACGCCCTTTCATTTGATCCCAACATGGTACGATTAAACATTTTTTTTTTCCTGACTTTATTTCCTTTAATGAGTTTTTTGCCAACATACCTTTCTCAATTCATCCCCGTCTAAAGCTGAAAACCTTTTGCACAGTAGTGTGTCTAAAAGTAGTCGCTTATTTAGCTTCGAACATGTAACGCCTCGTGATGTAGTTAATGTTTTTAACACACTTAAGTCTAAAAACACTGGTGATTACTGGGGCATCTCCATTAAACTTTTAAGTAATATAATAGACATCCTAGCCCTATCTAGCTGTTACTTTTAATAAATGTGTTGATCTAGGAACTTTTCCTGACCTCATGAAGAGTAGTAAAGTCATACCATTATTTAAATCAGGTAATAAAAATGACGTTGGTAATTTCAGACCTATTTCTATCTTACCTGCATTTAGCAAAATATTTGAAAAATTAATCCTCAAGCAGTTGCTAAGACATTTTAATTTAAATAGCCTCCTTCATAATGAACAATATGGCTTTACAAAAGGTCGTTCGACTACAGATGCGGGTGTTGCTCTGCTGAAACACATATTTAACGCATGGGAGACCTCGCAAAATGCTATTGGGGTTTTCTGTGATCTCTCCAAAGCCTTTGATTGCGTGCACCATGACACGCTTTTGCGTAAACTACGTCATTACGGTGTGCAAAACGAAGTTCTCAACGTTATAAATTCTTATTTACAGAATAGGTTCCAATGTGTAGATATTAATGGTGTTAAATCTTTCGGGCTACCAGTTCAGTTAGGTGTACCTCAAGGCTCTATATTGGTTGCATTCTTGTTCTTAGTTTATATCAATGACTTTCCATTCTATTTAAAGGGTGTCTGTGAAGTTGTACTGTTTGCAAATGATACCTCTCTTATTTTTAAAGTAGACAGGAATAGGCAAGATTTTGACTGGAGGCTTTTATTTAGTTAATTTATGTTTACATTTACTTTTTATTTCTGCTTGAGTACATATAGTTCTCGTTTTTTTTTGGTTGGTATATTAGCGTGTGCTAGCTGACATATGGCTAATAATAGATTTATGTTTTGTGTTGCATAATGTAAATGACTTTGCATACTTTTGTATAGAATCAATTTTTTCTAACTGAACAGACAGCTGTGCTGCTGGGGAGTTTGTTGCGCCACTTCTTCCCAGCTAAAGCACTAGGAAGTGGTGAAGGGTGGGCGTTTTTGGGGGACTGTCTTATGTGATTTTGACGTTCGAAAAGTGCTGATTCTCAGCCTAGTTTGAATAAATGACTTTTGATTTTGATTTTGACTTTTGGTGTCTTTGGTTTTGAATTTTCATTTTATGCCTACAAATAAATAAGCTTCATGCGAATTGCCTCAAGAAAAAAATAATAAGTATTACTTATTTAAGAGTGTCGTAAATGTAATAACGCTATTATTCTAAGGAATTAAAGTTAAAAACTAACAATATTATGAATACTAAAACTAGCCAAGTACGTGTCGAACCACACACAATGAAGGGATGGGAATTCCGTAGATGGGATGAATTTATACTTGGAACAAACTTAACATTGTAGTTGAAAAACGTGTTCTCCCATACGGAATTATGGGAGAACATGCTTTTGCAACTGCAAATGTAATTTGGTCGATTATTACTCGGCAACTTCTAAATAAATGGAGAGTGAAGTTAGTGCTACTTACCTAGAACGATAATTATATTCTTACCTTCTCTGATAAACACTTTTTTGGCTGGAAAGAAAGAGACAAAGTATTTATGGAACAGTTGGCACCATTGTTTTATGTCAAGATGGCAAAATTCAGAAAATATCACCTGTATTTCAATGTTTATTGCTGTTACCTTGCTAACAAAGTAAATTGAGGCGTACTTATAAAATCAAAGGCAGATAAATCTACATTTTGATTATTTTTCACACAAGAAAAAATTCGGAATTGGTTTGAAACAAAATCCATCTAATCCATTGCATCATTTGCATCTTATGTTCGAAAAAAAACCTGCTCAACAATGTAGGTAATTGACGCAATAAATGTTGTTGAACTGTCAAAATGAAACAAATTATTGTGCGTTTGCACTGGCAAAACATTCACATCAAAACATGTTAAAGTCTCTAGTTCCTGTCGAAAATTGTATGGAACATTGACAGAAATTAGAGATTTCAGCATTTTTTGTTGTGAATGTTTCGCCAGTGCAAACGCACAGTTAGTCACACCACACCACACACAACGCAACGGTTACAAAAAGAAGTTAGGGGTGGCCCTACTTGAAATCGAATGATACGAGTACTTGCTCGAAAACGGCATCTTGAAACATCATTTCCCGAAGTTCTCGAACAATTCCATCTAATCGATTTACAGAATAGTTGTGGTACAATACACTTACAATTTCACTTCATACTATGAAGACTTTGTATGAAGATGGCAGAATTTCATTTGGAATAATAGGGAATAATCTTTTAAGGCAGAAAAATTGTTTAAATAGTATAATTATTGTTTGGCCGAATGTTTATAAATATGTCCGAATTTACAATGGCATACTTTTAAGATGGGATAATTTCACTTGGAATTATTTTATTAGGCGTATTGCCATTTGCCCACCTGCATCGCTGGGGTGATCGACAATTTTTTTTTTCCCAAGGTAGGCCGATGGCGCATCAAGGGGGTGATTCTACCCGTCTAAGTAAACAAGTTTCACCAAAGATATTTTGATATAATATCATTGACTTTCACAATGAAACTCAACTCATAACCGACTCAGGTTTTTTTTTACAAATTCCTATACAACAGTAGACAGGCTATTTTCATGCATCTATGTAAAAAATAATCGAATATGTGTTCCATAGCGGAAGTTGTTCAGTATGACGCTGATACTGTAAAAATGCCATTATAAAATTAAGTTTGTAAGTATAATTTGGGGTCTCAGTTAGCATTATAGGAGTTGTAAACTTATAGCGGTTTATAATGCTTAATTTTAAACTTCTCTAAAGCTTTGAGGATAGGCTAATTCTGTTATCCATAATCCATCCATCAGGCGCGGTCGCAGTCCAAGATTTTGTGGGGGGTCAACATTGGTGCCGAGGAATATTTTTAGGGAAATGGTTACCTAATTGATAAGTACATACCTACTCTAAAAACTTTTTTTTGTATAAATGCTGTGGCTCAAGTACCTACAGTTTTTAGTTAGTAAAACACGTAAATCATTCAGTCTCTCGACAACTTGAATGATTTTGGGGGGGTCATGACCCCCAGGACCCCACCCCTCGGACCGCGCCTGTCATACAATAAAAATATATTTTGTGCTACTTGGATGGTTGTTTTGAGAAATCATTAATGTTTATGCGGCCATTTGTATCGATATCCTTTGAAAGATAAATCATTAACTTACATTGTACTGTACGTACTTTACCTACTAAGTAGATTATTATTTATTTTTATTACTTTTATTTTATTCACTGTGTGCACCCTTGCACTCACTCACATGGCAGTCACTCGTACTCGATCACAGTCATAGATTTATGAAAGGTCACAGTGCATGCACACTAATAATATATTTTTTTACTCGAATGATTATGAACAATTTGCACGCTGTAGATCTATTTTTATGCTATTTCGTACTTACAATTGTATTTCTCCGTTTCTGGATCCGTTGCTTTCGTTGGTTTGGCCTTGCCGCTGGGGCCGACGGCGTCGCCGTTTTCAGGCTGAAGCTCAAATGTCGCCCAATCTTCCATGTTTAGGTAGGTACTAGGTATTTAGTATTTAATCGAAAGGTAAGGGTTGTTTTTTTAATCACCGAACGTTAGAAATAAGTTATGTTTTTATGATTCATACCAAATGGGTACATAAATGAATACAAATTGACTTTATACATCGCAGTATTTAACCCTACATTGCATCATAAATATTTTTTAGTAGTAATATAAATAAGTAACTGATTATAAACAAACTAATTTGGGAAAAATAGTTTAAAAAAAATCACAACCCAAAATGTAAGTAAGTACCTAAATTTGTCGCAAAATGTAACGAGTAGTCAATTTGTACCGTACATATGTATTATTTAGTAACATCACGCCTCTATTCTCAAAAGAGGTAGGCAGAGGTGCACCTCTAGCACCCACGTTTCGCCAGTTATGTACCCATGTAATAGGGGGCCAGCCTATTGCCAAAAACCGCCTAAGACGACCCGTTGACCTGTGCCCCGGGCACGAAATGCACGAATCCCAATTCCGGGTTGCTACTGAGAAATGCCAGATGGAAAATCCCAATAACGCTTTGCCCAGCCCGGGAATCGACCCCAGGACCTCATGCTCAGCAGCCGTATTATTACTATTATAGATATAAACAACTTTTATTGTCTTTAGATTTACCATTAGGTAGTGAAGACGGAGTGGAAGCGTCTGATGAGGATAGCGATGATGGACGTACTGATACCAACCACGTAAAACATTTTCATCTACCTACCCTCAAGTTCGGAATGAAGTCCCGCGGCAGCGGCAATAAGTGGAACTAAATTATGTACTTAGAAACATTCTTACAACAACCCTTACAATAAAAAATGTATGATTCCGTCCCTTCTCTGTGGCGCGCTTTTGTTACCGTGCGTTTGCACTGGCGTAACATTTGCGACAAAACATGTTGAAATCTCTATCTTCTTTCAATGTTCCATACAATTCTTGACAGGAACTAGAGATTTAAACATGTTTTGTTGTAATGTTTCGCCAGGGCAAACGCATGGTTAGACAGACTTTTCATAATAATTATGCTTTTCATGCACTATACACTAGCGCCAACGTGTCAAGTTGATAAACGATTTTACATGATGAATATACTTCTTAAAATCACCGTTAGGTGACACTAAAATACATTACAACAAATGTTAGTTTTTTGGCGACCCCATTGACTTATAAATCATATTTATTAGTCATTGGGCGACCCAGACCCAGATCTGTCACTGTTAGTCAAATCAACTCTGAACTAACCGTGCATTTGCACTGGCGAAACATTTACGACAAAACATGTTGAAATCTCTATTTTCTGTCAATGTTCCATACAATTTTTGACAGGAACTAGAGATTTCAACATGTTTTGTCATAAATGTTTCGCCAGTGCAAACGCTGGGTAACTCACATACTCACAACACACACAATGCGCTAGTAATAAATAGTGAGGGCTCCGGCCTCCGGCTCTGTGATACGGTGGTGATACGCGCTGTCAGCGATAAAGGGTTAACATTGCACTCTTCTTTCTTGTATTCACTAACTTCGAACTGACAGATTCGGCTTTGTTTTTTTGTCATGACGACTAAATACCATCAAAAGATTGTCAAAAATGTCAAATGACCTAAATGACTCGTTTGCGATGGCTATTGAATCTTTACGTTTTCCATTAGATAATTCAATGCGAATTGTGTTTACTGGATATTACAATGGGTTTAATGTGGAAGTAAGGTCTGTGGAGGAGATAGCACTGCTCTATCATATGGGATGTTTTGGAAAAGGATCAGCATCGCGATCGCAACCGAAAGCCGCTCAAAATGACGTTACACCGCGTATTATGCGAAAAAGGCAGTTTCTAAAACGAAATTATTGGTTCAAGAAGTTTGGTGGGTTCAGAGGAACAGCTGAAGCAGATAGTTTTATGAAGGATATTGATGTTTTATCTGCCAAAATAATTGGTGACAGTGAAAAAAGAACTCTGAAGGATGTCATAGATTTGGTGTCCAGCGATGAGGATGATGCAGAAGAGACCAACTCAACTCATAGTTCTGAAAGATTTCAGAGTTATGACAAAGAGGACATAGTGGTGATAGTTCCTAACAGTGAATCTGAGGAAGAAAATTATTTTGCAAAAATGAAACCAAAGTGCTGTTTAAACAAAGTTAAACAACAAGAAAAGCTTATGCTGACCCCGCAGGAAGCATTCTTTTTACTTTATGGTTTGGGATGTTTACAAATAGTAAGCCTTGACAACACTTTGCTAAATATTGAAAAATGTTGGGACCTCTTTACAACAGCAGATAACAAATTTGATACTGAATATATTGTATATCATTACTATAGGTCCAAGGGCTATGTTGTCAAACCAGGAATAAAGTTTGGTGGAGATTACCGTAAGAACATTTCTGTTAACATTACTTTATAACTGTGTGCTATCAGTTCACTGTTCACATATAAATGGATTTATCATTTTTAGTACTGTATAAAGAGGGTCCTGGGATATTCCATGCAGACTTCATAGTTGTTATAAAATTTGAAGAAAGAAAGCATGACTGGATTGCTACACTAGGTCATGTTAGAATGGCAAATACAACAGTGAAGGTATGTTTTAAATTGAGTATGGAGATATTTTCATCATGTATATCTTAAGTTACTATCAAAGCTATTGTGGTCAAATGGCTACCATTTAAGCTTTTATCATTCTTAACCAATTCATTGCCAATGACGCCCCAGGCGCGTCATAAGGAAATATCATGAGAGGCCCCTGACGCACCTGGCGCGTCACATCGAACTTACTTAAAAACAGATTTAAAAACATTGAGATAAAGAGAACTACCACTTTTTATCCTAAATTAAACATTGCAGTTGACAATACCCTTGGCCATTAATTTAGATTTCATATTTTATAAGTCAGGGATAGCAAACCTTTGGTAGGTCACAGTTTACAAACTTATATGGGGTGGAAGGGACACAGACGCGAAAACGGTTACGTACCCCGTATATAAAGTTTGAACAATTATTTTTTAATGTATAGCCATTTTCGTTTTATTTATTTTTTCTTCTCTTTATTATAGTCGTTTTCGAGCGTGAGATAATTAATTCGCGTATCTCTTACGTCGTCACTGTCTTCGGGTATTTGTTGATGTTACTCACTTTAATTGTTAGTGGAAACTTGTAATTGGCCATAGTTTACACATTGTGCTAGACATTAACATGCTGTAAGTTGTAAGTTTTCCTAAAATTAATAGAATGAATTTACGCTTCTTTGAAATATGCAAAATCGATTGACTATATTCTGGAAAAATTTCATCTGCTTGCTGATTATCTACAAAAAACATTTACAAAAATGTTGGCGACCACTGTAACATGTTACTAAAATAAATAAATACTACCTTTTGAGGCCATATTTCCTTTGAATACCAACGAATTCGAATCGAAGCACACAAATAACTTTTTCTCTTAGCAGATTGACGCAAGATAACGGCGAAATACGCATAACACAGGGGGCCAATTCCGCTCTAGGTGCGTCATCCTTGATGTAGGCCCATGACGCACCTGGCACGTCATCGTCCAATGTTCGGGGCCTGGCTACAGTATGCATGAAAATGATGTTGGCAATGAGTCGGTTAAGCCACTGACACATTACTGTGTTGTGACATTGGATACACCAATCAAATTAATCTATTCAGGACTATGTCAATGAGTTTTGATTGGCTAACACTACCTCAGAAGGCGCTACAACATGACACAACACAGTAATGTGTATCTGGCTTTAGCCTACTACCTATTAGATTTTTTCCAAATATTGCACTGCTTTTCACTTTATTCAATTCTTGATAAGAGTAATATTTTTTCAGGAAATATTGATTGTAGAAGTTATCAAACCTAGTGGACATCCTGTGAAACTACCCCAGGACCTGAAACTTTTCAGCATTCGGGAACTATTGTTAAGCAGGAATTTACCCGTAACAATAAATGAAGATGACTAATTGATTTTTAATTTATTTACACAAATCTAATAACAAAAACATTTTGGTATAGAGAGTTAAGCTCTTTTAATGGGTTTCCTAATTCCAGTTCTTCTGTATTCACTTCTCTGTGCTAAATACTCCTCAGTACACAGATTCTTGAACTCTTCATTTTGGTACCAATCGCCTAAACAATCTTTAAGGGCTGAATTCTGATTCCTACACTTCACAACCATCAGAAGAGATGAATCCTTGCAACAATTCTCAAAATCTGCTACTTCTTTGGTACATTTCTCTTTCTTAGCCTTGTCTCTAATAAGCTTCGGTATCATTACGTCTTTTTCGACTCTTCTCAAGCTTCTGTCATCAGGATCGCCTAGAAATATTATTTAAATACAATTAAGTATTACAAAATAATTTTAATTAAAGGGTAAGTACGACAATGATTTTTATCAAAGAATAGAAAATACGGTGTTGTACCTAAGCCATGAGGACCTTCAGAAAGTTTATTTGGTAGCACTGATTTTTCAGTCATTTTGATTCAACGTATTTTATTCAGATAAAAAGGTACTGCAGTAATTTACTACAATTCCAAAATTTCATTTCATTTTCCGATAACCTGTTCTTGTGACTACTGACTGACAGTCTGCTACCGGACTGACACTAGCTGACACTGACACTGTCTGTCAGTCGGAGATGAGCTTTCCGAATTACAACTTCGCTCACCAATTGCCAAGAAGAGAAAAAAAAAAAAAAAAAAACTTCGTTCACGCTCACATTTGCGTTCCGATTTTGACAGTTCAGGGTCTGTCAACAATTCGGAACGCTCGTGAACGCGCTCACTCACAGCATTGACTAGGATTTATTAGTCATTGACTCACAGTGACTGCTCGCCCAACTAGCGATGACTCGTTGAAGGTTTTCCGTTAACGAAACGTCAACGTTGGTTTACGTTCGTCAACTACTTAAATTCGTCAACGAGTTAACGTGCACTACCTAATGTCAACTTACAAAGTAAACCGTTAATTCATTCAACGGGGCGAGTAAGCTCGCCCAGCCTTATGTACGCGTACTTGCTCGTACGTCTATCACCCCTTTTAGGAATCTCCTGAATACGATTTTGTTTCATAAAATTCTTCATTTAACAAAGTCTCGACGAATTATCGGGTTTCCAATTTTTCTTCGAATAGTTTTTCCCACAGTTTTGATTTGACATCTTTGGGAAATACATGGGTCCCCGTATTTTTCAGTCAACAGCTGCGCAACGGGATATTAATTTATTAAAGCTAGAATTAATTTGTATACAAACAAAAAATGGACAGTGAGGGTAGCTGTCAAATTCGATATATGCGACATCTGAAGCGAGCAACGCGCAGTTTTTAACACCATTTCTTATGTTCCATTCATTCCATTTATTAATGTTTCTGTATGAATCTTGCAATATGTTCTGAGTTATCCACTAACTACATGTTGCGATGTGGCGGAACATTGAAATGAATATGGGACAAGTTTATAACAAGCACCCGAGGCACTTGTTTTGGACGGTTCGTTTTGGCGCTCAATAAAATAGTATGAATTTCTATGTAACGACCTCAATGGTAACGAATTACATCAAGCGCAGCTGCCGTCCAAGGGCGTCATGCGTCGAACGCGCGTATGAGACGCGCCCCTGCAGGGCGCCCTCGACGCGTGGACGTCCGTTCCTTTTTTTTACTATTTTTCCTTGCCGTTTTCTCTGCATCAGTAAGTAATAAACTTAAACATAGAACTGAGGATGTTGAGGGTGCAAAAATCCCAACACACAATTACCGTGCGTTTGCACTGGCGAAACTTTCCATACAATTTCTGACAGGAACTAGAGATTTCAACATGTTTTGTTGTAAATATTTTGCTAGTGCAAACGCACGGTTACAATAAAATGTGGAACCTTTGTTGCGTTTGACGAGCATCACACGATCACACGCGCGCTCGCGCTCGGATGGGATATAGGATATAGGATACTTTCTATCCCGATATTCCCATGGGATCGAGACTTACGCGGGTGAAACCGCGGGGCGCAAGTAGTCTGTCTATAATTCTATCTATGGCTCATAGAATCATAGAATGTTTGAAAACGAAGACCACATAATTCAATTATGTTCCATTTACGGCTCCTGGACTGTATTTAAATATGATTGTAAACAAAACAACATGAAAAAAAAATTACAAAAAAAATATGCACACAATCATGAACACAGATTATGTAGTTCATGAGAGTACTACATAATCTGTGTTCATGAGGTTGCAATTTCGACGTGTGCTGTCATTTTATTCATTTTCGTTTCCATTCCATTCCCTAGATTCAACTAGATTGAAATCTCATTCGTTCCTTGTTTCAAACCCTGTTAATTTTGGATTCTGGCCGGAGCCTATCGGATATAGTGTAAATGATTGTGATTTCTTGTTGTAAGTAACTTGCTTAATGTAAATGCATTTATTTCTATCGAACATAACCGAATAAATCACCGATGCTGTTCACAGATAATTGTTGATGTATCATGGTGTGTGACAATGTGATGCTAACTTGATGAGTTTGCTTTCTAGAGTGTAGAAGGAAAGTGTAAAATGGATCGTCTTCTACGTCTCGGAGGAGGTATGGCTGGCTTGTCGCAAGCGCCGCCACCAACCGACGCTCCTGCTGTTGATACCGCAGAACAAGTGTACATCTCGTCACTGGCATTGCTGAAGATGCTAAAACATGGTCGTGCTGGCGTACCCATGGAAGTCATGGGGCTCATGTTAGGTTAGTAATTAATACATAAAAAAACTTGAACCAAATAAATTAGGTATTCAAAAATGCTGTATCATGTTGGCTGTTTTGTTTATTTTTTCAGAAAACTGCCCATTGTTTCTTGACTATGTTGAGGCTTGTCTTTTGAAATAAGCACATTCATTTACAAAATTGTGTTAATTTTCAGGTGAATTTGTGGATGACTACACTGTCCGTGTGATTGATGTGTTTGCCATGCCCCAGACTGGTACTGGTGTGTCAGTAGAAGCTGTGGACCCTGTTTTCCAGGCTAAAATGTTGGACATGTTAAAGCAGACTGGCAGGCCTGAGATGGTGGTTGGATGGTCAGTAAAAATTTTCTTTAATCATTTTTTTTATTGTTTTTGGTCACCTTAGAGTTAGTTTATTTTAAATTCTTATGCATATAGATAGAAGAGAAAGCATTTTATTAGCAAAGCATCAATGTCTGAAAAAAGTTTCTCATCTTTCTCTCAGTTTTATTTATGGAATGTCCGTAGATACAATGTAATTAAAAAATACAGAACTATTTAGAACTTTTTTATGAACCTTATCAATTATTATTCTCTTGCCCTTATCCCAATTTTATTTAAGGATACAATCTTTCTTTCACAAAAATATATCTATAACTTTTTATGTTTTACCTTAATATTCTTATTCTTTTAATTCTTTACCAGCATGCGTAGCGTGACGACAATAGAAACGGGATTTGTCGCCAGAAGAATAGACAAAATGACAGAATCACAATCTGTAATTTTGTCTAATCTGCCGTTGACAAAACCTGTTTCTATGGTGGTCATGCTAGACATGCAGGACGGGCTATAAGGCTTTCTTAAAATAGTATGGTTTGTGTTTGTCTGAGATTGTGTTTTATATACTTATTATTATAAACTTTCAGGTATCACTCTCATCCTGGCTTTGGTTGTTGGTTATCAGGTGTTGACATAAACACTCAGCAATCATTTGAAGCTCTGTCCGAGAGGGCAGTTGCTGTGGTGGTGGACCCCATCCAGTCAGTGAAGGGCAAGGTAGTGATTGATGCATTCCGTCTCATTAACCCTAACATGATGGTGCTCGGCCAGGAGCCTAGGCAAACCACATCAAATTTGGGCCACCTTCAAAAACCATCCGTACAGGCCCTAATCCATGGACTCAACCGTCACTACTACTCTATCAGCATAAACTACAGGAAGAATGAATTGGAGCAGAAAATGCTGCTGAATCTTCACAAAAAGTCCTGGATGGACGGACTCACCTTATCAGATTACAAGGAACACTGTTCAATCAATGAAACCACAGTTACAGATATGTTGGACTTAGCTAAAAATTACAATAAGGCTTTAGAAGATGAAGAGAAAATGACCCCAGAACAGCTAGCCATTAAGAATGTAGGTAAACAGGATCCCAAGAGGCATTTAGAGGAAAAAGTTGATGTCCTGATGTCCAACAATATAGTGCAGGGTCTAGGAGCGATGCTCGACACTATGGTGTTCAAATGATTGCTATGTGAGACTTTTGTACTATTACATATTATAGTAAAGTGGTAATAAATGAATCCAGTCTCACAGTTTTATCTATTGAATGTATGAAACTTATAATTTACTTATGTACTAAAACTAAAATAAAACAATTTTTCATTTTTTATTATTATTATTTAGTAGAAGAGTTGCTGAGGCGCTATTTGTTTACGAATTTTAATAAGTTTTTTCTCAACTGTGGGATAGTCACGTAAATTCGCAAAGTCAATGTCAAACATGGGTCTTAATTTCTTTTGGGAGTTCACAATATTCCGAATAATTTTACGTACGTTGAGAAATGCTTCTTCAGGATTATCCATGGTGACCTGCCGTTAAGAAAACTAAATTATACCAAACTGAGACTTCTCATGTATACAAACAAAATGAAATTGAATAACGCACGGGGTATTCGAGCGATTTGGCCGGCCAAAACTTTTCTTTGTTTCAATCAATGATAATAGTGCTCCTTATATCCAAATAGGTAAATCCATAAAAATCCACTTTTTATAATTTTTATGGATTTACCTATTTAATTAATTAATTAATATAATTACAATGTCTTAGCGAAAAACTACTTAACTGGAAGAAGACCACGGTTCTTCATCTGAAGAACCATAGTCTGAAATCGTATCTGATGATGACTCATCATCATCGTGTACGATGTCAGCCTCAGCGGAAAGTAACAAACCTCTCATTTCCTCCGGTAATTTTTTTTGAAATTGGTATTATTCCTGTTAGTAACGGATCGTAACTAAGGAGGCATGTTGCCAGCTTCTCGAGAGAATTTTCTGGCGATAAAAACGAATTAATATGTTTGTTACATGCTTTCGCAGCTTAGCAGCAGGAGCTCGTGGCTAAGTAATAACAGCCGCACGGGTCGATCCATCAGGTTAAGCTACGCTGGATGGGTGACCATCTTTACATACCGAGATTCCGCCGTGCCTCGGAAAGCACGTTAAGTCGTTGGTCCCGGCTGTCATTTGTGGATCTTTGACATTCGTTATGAGTCGTCAGAAGCTCGAAAGTGTGGCATCCAGTCTTACCCAAGGGGTATCGTATTACCCAGTTACTGGGTTGTGGAGGTCAGATTGGTAGTCCATGTAAAATACTGGTATTCAGCTACATCCGGTTAGACTGGAAGCCGACCCCAACATAGTTGGGAAATGGCTAGCCAGATGATGACATGCTTTCGCAGCTTCTTCTGATAGTTCTTCTGTTTCCTTGGCATAAACAGAAAACATTTCTGTGTCGATCTTGTGTCCACTCTGTCCAGCTTCTAAAATTACTTTAAGACGGCATAGAAAGTTTACATCAATTCCCGTGATTTCAGCAGACAATTATTGATCTGGTAATAATGTTGTTGCCAACATTCGTGTTTCCGAAATTTGGTTTCACTTAAAACTTTACCTACTTTAAAAAATATTTATGTATAATAGTCGTCCTGTTGGGTTTGTAACTCTTGGAGAAATGTACTTTGTAACTGTAACCATGTTTTAAAGTTTTTCGGAAAAGAATCTTCTATAAAGTGAGAATCAGTCCATTTCTTTTTAATTTCCGACTTATAACTAGGATATTTTTTTTTCATATCCTCTTCAGAAAATGGGCCATATTTTAGTAGGTACGAATCTACCTCCTATGTTCTATGTTACGGGTTTGGTTTCCGCACTTAGTCCCTAAGGTGGACCATTGTGCCTGGGCCATGGCGGCCGTTGGGGGTTATTCCATCCAGCCCACCTCCCTCCAGAAGTTTACTATGTCTCCTGGTTTGTATAGAACCTCCGTGTAAGATCTGGGTGACCCGAGGGTTGCAGTTCTAATCTGGGCGACGACGCCCGTGCATTCAAAGAGCACGTGCGCGACGGTTTCCTCAGCCTCCATGCACGCTCTGCATCTGTCCGTTATGCCTATAGTGTGGAAGTGTTTGTTTAACGAGCAGTGTCCTGTGATGGTTCCCGCCACCAGACGCAGGCCATTCCTGTCCAGGCGTAACAAACGTCTGGTTAGCCTGCCATCCAAGGATGGCATAGATTCTTTGGACTGCCTGCAGCCCGGTGCCGAGGACCAACAGTTCTCCGCTTGGGTATGGGTGAATTCCTGGAGCCACCTGCGTATTTGGTTGAAGGGGATGGGTACAATGGGCTCAGGCCCACCGACCGACGTGCTAGATGCTCTTCTAGCAAGCTCGTCTGCTGCGTCATTGCCCAGCGATCCACTGTGTCCTTTAATCCATTGTAGTGTCACTTTGTTGCAACCGGATACCGTTACTCGTTCTAGTGCATTGTGACATTCTAGTGTAAGCTTCGAGGTAATGTAATTTTTCTGTAAGGATTGGAGAACTGAGGCACTGTCGGAAAGTATACCTATATGGGTGGCCGTAACACTCCTGGCTTCTATGGCATAGGCCGCCTGTATGATACCCACACACTCCGCCTGATAAACGGTGTTGAACATTCCCAGCTTGCTGGATATGTTAATGTTGAGATCGTGTGAGAAGACTCCGACTCCTGTACCGGAGTGGGTCTTCGATCCGTCGGTGTATACTCTCATCTCTTTCGGTCCTGAGTAGTCATTCTGTTCTTCTGTGAGTGCTATACTGTAGTGTCTTTGAAAGTGGTGTGTCTTCGGGGCTTTGTCGCAGGGTGATGTCATCATTGGCTGTCGTTTGACCGCATCATCCTTTATACGTGTGTGCTTAACTCTGGAGTCTTTGGTCAGGGTTCCTGATAAGTGAAGCCTAAAAGCGGCCAGGGCATTGCTGGAGGTTGGTCTGGATGATATTGAGGGGCGACGGCGGTGGAGAGGTGTTAGACAGAGGTGGATCCATCAGACAGCCCCTCCACTACCTCCTCTCGGTATGTCTCCTCTGGTTTTTCTGGATGAGGCGAGTAAGCACTCGCCCCAGCCAGGTGATTGCGGCGGTGTTGTTTCGACATCGTCTGCCATTGCCGCTCGGGCCATGACCTGCTCGAGCTGGTCGATGTCAGTGTCGGTCGTCTGTGCCGTGGTCTACCTTCTTTTTAATCTACCTCCTCCTTTAATCTACCTCCTTTTTCTACCTGCTTTGAATTTTAGGAAATTGAGTTTTGACCGGCCATATCACTCAAATATCCGTATGTGCAACGGTGACCTACCGTGTCCCAGAATAATCCAGGGCATTGATGATGTATATCTTCATAGCAATCTCTTCGGGCCATTGTAGGAGGGTTACATGGATATTGCTTAAACAAATAGATAGTAAATATAATACTTTTTCTATACTAAATTGAGGTTTCTATTGGCTTGCAGCCCAGGCAGGTCATCGTGTGGCCATAGCCGCATCAGTGCGCGTCTAGCCTTTAACCATGCATGCATGTAATACTGCTGAGGGGCAAGGGGAGGGGGGGAGAGAATGTCCTGTCCACCCCTGTTTATGGAAGTAGGTAAGTACGGAAAAAGGCCAAGAGTGATAACGAGCTCTCGTTTAAAGTTTAAACACCTACTTTGTTAAACGCGTGTGTCACGGCGGCGCGGCGGAGGCAGTGTACACTGTGCAATCAATCCGGCTACCAAACTTTGAATGGCTAACTTCAACACCCTATACATATATATCTAGTACTTATCACTATTACCGTATTATTTATTTGAGGAATAAAATCTTCCTCAACGTTCATAGATCCTTGTGCGTTGTTGGTTTCCGCTGTAAATAGATTAAATACATTAGAGACATGATTTTCTAAATTAATTGAGCATTAGGTACTTACGTGGAACTTGAAGAAATGAAAGAAAAATTGATGACGCTTGAAGAATTGACGGGTTTGTATGAGCATCGGTCAAAGCTATGCCGGCCGGCCGACAGTGCTGTTTGAGCACCTTGAGATAAACTGACTTGTATCAACTGCGGCAGATTGAGGGATACCTTGCACCCTGTTGGGTACCTTCATCATATATTATATACTTAAGCCCTCTGTATAGGGCCGCGCGTCTAGGGGACCCGATCAAATTACTTAGTAAATACTCGGCATGGTGGGTTACTTACATACTGAAAAGCACAAGAATAAAAAAAAGTATCCATTTCAATAATCTGACTTTCAGCGTGATGTAAGAGAGGGAGGGTCACAAGCTTGCAAAAAAAAAACCTCTCCCCGACACTCTCGAGGGTGGTCGATTTTATTTTTATTTTGAAGGAAATATTTCTAGAATAAAGGGAAAGGGAGTTTCCTCTCTCTCTTGAGCCCTGCATAGGCCCCTACCACCAGCTCTTACAGCAGTATTATTTTAATATTACTTCAGTGTAGGAAAGAGATGAAGCTCTACAGGATGTATAGCTCCATATCTTTCCCGCATTGAGTACCTAAGATTAAAATAATACTGCTGTAAGCGGTGGTGGTAGGCCCCCTGACCTCCGGTAGCTTGGACCCTGTTCCCGATACCGGCGGGGTACAATTTTTTATATTTTTAAATGTTTTTTCTTTTCCTAAAAACCTCAGGATCGAGTTCATTGGAAAAAGGAAAGGGAGGCCCTAACCCTTTTTATGTTGAGGGTGGGAAATCATCAAATGACTTCTCCCGCTCCGGGCGGAGTGGAGGGCGTGTCAGACTTTTACTAACTAAAACCCACCCGTGTTCCTTAAGTTGCCTGTTGCCAAGGTCCCGGTATCCCTTTCGGACTTTCCCGCAACTCTGGCAGGGAGGCCTCTACCCTGCAGTGCAGTGGGACACTAACAGGCTGATTATTATTACAAAAAATATTTAAAAATGTAATTTGTAAATAGGTATTTAAATGAAATAAAGGATAAATACGTTTAGTCTGTTTCATATAATTGGTGTCGCTAATTTCCAAGTATCCAGCTTCCGTGAGGAAGGCGAGCCAGAGATCCGACTCGTCCATGGCGACGTGCGAGTCCAGCCGCGTCTGCCAGCCGGGTAACGGCCATGTCATCCTCGTGCTGATTGAACGGAGATTTGGCTGCACCGGGGCTGTAGCAAGGGTTCAAGTATACGTTAAGTTAAACGAAAGCGGTGAGCCAATGACCATTTGACACTATCGGATTTTATCATCATAGATTTGTATGGCCGTTGTGGTATGGCTTAGACACATGGACGTACCCAGCTTCTGGCCTAAGGGGGGGCAAATCAGATTTTTTAGGTCGGATCGTCCGCGGCTGTTTTTGACCGACTTCTTCAAAAAGGAGGAGGTTCTATGTTCTGTATGTATTTTTTTTTTGTGTATGTTCATCGATATTTGTCATCTGCCAATTGTGAATTGATTTGATTTACTGACGAGCTCGTGGCTAAGTAATAACAGCCGCACGGGTCGATCCATCAGGTTAAGCTACATTTGCCGGGATTGGTCCGTGGATGGGTGACCATCTTTACATACCGAGACTCCTCCGTGCCTCGGAAAGCAGGTTAAGCCGTTGGTCCCGGCTGTCATTTGTGGATCTTTGACAGTCGTTACGGGTAGCCAGAAGCTCGAAAGTCTGACAACCAGTCTTACCAAGGGGTATCGTATTTCCCAGTTACTGGGTTGTGGAGGTCAGATAGGCAGTCGCCTACCTATAAAATACTGGTATTTAGCTGCATCCGGTTAGACTGGAAGCCGACCCCAACATAGTTGGGAAAAGGCTCGGCAGATGATGATGAAGTGAACTGATTTAAAAAAATCTTAGTAGTAGTTTTAGTTCGAAAGGGTATACTCCCGAGGTGGTCCCATATAAATTTTATTAACTTTGCTTGCGGAGTTTTTGAGTTAGCTTCAATATTACACATTTTTCCTACTTAGTGTATGTAGACGATATTATTTATTTGACTCCGTCACTGTTATTTACGTAGCAGGTAGTGGTATTCGAATTTTTGTGGGGTAGATACCACAATAAAAAAGTTAAAAATAAAAACTTAAAAAAAAATACAACAACCGACTTCCAAAAAAACCACTAAAAAAGTGAAAAATAACTTTAATTTCGGAAGTCGGTGGCAAAAAACGAAAATTGAAAAGCAAAAGACACCGACTTCCGAAATTAAAGTTATTTTTCACTTTTTTAGTGTTTTTTTTGGAAGTCGGTTGTTTTTTTTTTGTAAAAAGTTTTGTCATACACACTACACAAACACACCTACGTGAAACATTAGGTATACCTATGTAGTGTAGTGTGCCATCGTCGCGCGCGGTTTTTTGGCAATTGCACCGTGCATTTTGCCAGTGTCTACTGCGCGGTTTATTTAAAAGTTAGAGCATAAGCCCCGTTTACCCTTTGATTAGTAATTAAGCGAATTCATACTTAATCAGCGAGATTTCAGGGGTAGGGGGGGCAGCTGCCCCCCTCTGCCCCCTCCTGGGTACGCCCATGCATATACTCGTACATGTTTGAATGGTAGATACCATTGAAAAGAAAAATAACAAAGAATTAAAGCACTGGGCAATTAAGGTGGATCCGCAAAGGTAGCCCGCGAAATTCGATCTTAATCAGTTACCTACTAAGTTCTACTGCTGACTGTTAGTAGGTACCTACCTACGTACCCATAGTTTATGTCGTAAGTCGTAGTGAAGAAACTGTAAGCGTTCCATGTAATACTCACAAGTGTTTGCAGGTTCAACCAACATCCCCGATTGCGTGCCTCGATCCCCTTCGCCGCGGTCCTCTTGATAAGTGAAAGTAACAGATTTGGAGGTCGACTTGGAGCTCGACTTGGAGCTGGCTTGTAGAGGTGCAAATCCTGAGGGTTTCGCGATTCCGAATTTAAATACCTAATCTATGTACTTAGGTAGGTATAACTATCATAATAATATCTAAGTATAAGTAGGTTAAAAAAGCTTTCAAGAGGACGACGTAGGTCGCTTGTCATACGGACGTAGGCCATCTTGCTATACCTACGTAGGTCGTATAGCAAGATGGAATCGCATTTTTTCTTTTTGCTCGGGTCGTAGCGTGTCAACACTTTACATCAAAATCGGTGAAAACGATAAAAGGTTTATCGTACTTATACTTATAATATTGATACTTACGAGAATTATTAGATTGCTTATCCGTATATTTTGAACGCAAATACCGATTGTCCCTGTAATAGAATGGCCAACGCCATCATCATTTAGTAAGGTTTTATAGGTTTAAACCACTCTCTCTCTGCTCTGAAAACGGTGAAGAATATAAGGATTTTCGACATTTCAAAACTATTCGTTCCATAATTAACATAACAACACGCCTGTATTCCCCGAAGGGTCATGCGCAGAGGTGTACCTACCTTTAAAGTAGGGGAGAGCGGCGGAATTGGAGCCAACTAACGGAAACTTGATAAAAGCCAAATTTTTTACTTTGTTATAATTTTTAAATAGGAACATATACCTCGTTTATTTGACTAACTTTTCATCACACTTTATATCAACTACAGCTAAGCAATAGGGAACAAAAAATATTTCACAAAAAAAACTAGCTTAAGCTCATCCTACCTATAGGAAAAAAAAACAAACTCACTTTCGCATTTATAATACGAATATAGTTAGGAAGTTAGAATTAGGCTAACAGAAAACCATCACAGCTAAGTAGGCTCTACAAGTTAACGAGTAATAATCGACCAACTTACATTTGCAATTTTGGAATTATGGAATATTTTTCAACTACAATGTTAAGTTTGTTCTTGGGCTAACTTCATCCCAACTACGGAACGTCATTGTGCGTGGTCCGACACACACTTGACCAGTTTTTTTTAAATCATATTTAGATATCGATAACCATGACGTCTGTGAAGTTTAACTAGTTAATTTGACCTTGTATAGGTCATCCGCCTTGAGCAAGCGTGGCGTGGTGATCAATGCTCTACATTCAATGTATGAGGGAGGCCTTTGCCCTGCAGTAGGACAATATTAATAGGTTGGTATTATACCTAGCTCATGCGAGAGAATGGGAACCAGAGGCCCTAGTGTGAGTTTATTTTATCTATCTCGACGTGAAAGGCCAATCGGAGCGCCGAACGCGGTCGATCCGTAAAGCGGAGATGAAACTCACACTAGGGCCTCAGTTATACATAATTACCTCTTAGAAATGCGTTCTTGATAAGATGATTGGTGCTGGCCGAGATCGCTCGAATTTTCAGCGTTGCCTGCATCGTACAAGGAGTACAGACTTCGTTCTTCCAAGTCTCGAGTCTGATTTTTTAATGCCTCGTCAAGAGAAGTGGAACTCTAATATAACAGAATCACAATGGTTTAGTTTAAGTCCCAGTCCACTTAATAAATTAAACAAAACATATTTTTTTACAAGATGCTCGTGGCTAAATTAACAGTCGCTGTATCAGACAGGTGCGGTTGGATTGGAAGCAGACCACAAAATTGTTGAAAAAACGCTAGGCAGATGATGACGTATCATACTACTTTGCGCAGTAAGTAAAGAAGAGGTGGATGACCTACTGAGTTCAAGAGAGCTAGTATGTTGAAGCTTCTGGCGGTATCCTTCATTGCATGGCGAACCTCGCTGTCCATCATGAGCGAACATTCAGATTCCATCGTGAATTCACTGCGCTCTTTTTCGCCTGGTATGCCCTGCAACATTGATACTGATACTCGTAGATGTTAGGAAGCTGCCTTTTAGTATCATATTATAACAACCACTAAGGCAAGATTGCAGAGAGCAGTTTCCCAGTCTGCTCATAGTATCAAACTGTGAGAACTAATCTCTCACATTGGTTGTCTCAAAGTGATAATTATTTCTCCTTTGATCAATATCTTGATGATTTCTGTTGCATTCTAGATTTCATGCAGAAGTGGGTACCTACTTCATTTGTCCGTATATTCTATGTGCTAATAATTAGCACATAAAATAGACGGACAATGAAGTTAATCGAAAAAAAACAGTTATTTGAAGACATGGTCTATCTCTCTTTACTGAAGAACAAATCCATTGATGAGTGATGCAGTACTGAAAGTCTTTACAAACTTACACATTAATAAAATAATTAACAATGTATTAGAGGGATGTTTTGTTAGTACGTAAAAGAAAGCGTTAAGGCTGTACCCTACCTCAGATTTTATCTCGCTCGCACCATACCTACTACTCGCGACCTGAGTGACAGCGAGACGAAGTAGGACGCTAGCGGCTTTCAAGCTTCGAAAAGTTTAAGTAATTGGTAATTTTTTATGGTAAAAATAATGGTAATAAAAAAAAAAACATAAGACCTGCATTATAGATAGTTCAGTTATTATGCAATGTTAATGATCTAATTTGAAGCATTCTTTGAATACCAGCGGTTTACAGTTCTGTTTAGAGGTAACTTAAGATTTTTTCTATCGAGAAAATTGTAATCGTGTTTTCGCCAAACATAGGACCTAGCATCAATCCTCAACTTTAACATATATTATATTTATTTCAAAATTAATGCTGCAGTATTTTCGGCATAACGGAGGACCATGCTAAGCAATTTCAGGTAGGGTACGCCCATCATCATAATTACCATCATGATTTCGTTAATAACGCCGGAGATAATAATCCGGCCGGAGAGCATGACCTGCAACGTAGAGATCTCTGTGGGAACGTCAATGGAAAACCGGTCCCGGTTGCACATGCGTTGCCTGTACAAGAAATAACGTATATTTGAAGTCATTCATATTTTCTTTAGTACCTAGTTATAGGGAAAAAGCGGAAGGTTTATTAATTGCTAGTTATTTGATGAAAATAGTTACTACGTACCTATAGCTATTTTAATTTTTAATAATGCATGAAAGATATAAATATACCTATTGACAAAAAAAAATGGTGACTACTAGCAAAATATTATGTTAACAAAAGATATGTTGAGAAAGGTATTCATACTCTTTACGAAATTCTTGTATTTTTGCGAGGGCTTCCATATTAGAGCGCGTTGTGAGAATCAAGTATGGTCGGTAACCACGTAATGTTAGCATCAAAGCCGCGGGTAAATCCAAACACACGACCTTCACTTTCCCTTCTGTTACGAAGGCTTCCTCGCGACCTACGGAATAAAAGTATTTACGTAAAACATACGCAACCCTGCCCATTTTTGTGGCTTACTTCGACCCATGTTTTAGCTTATTCTTTTGAGCTTTGGAGTTTATGATTTTCTAGAGAGCTAACAAAATTTTTTTGGTAGTACCTCCTGATACATACGTCAGGTTCGGTTTTAAAACTTAAAACACAGCTTTTGTTATCATTATAGGGCTGCAAGTTGCTATAAAAACGTTCTTGTTGATATGAAATTGTAATTCAGGAAAAGTGTTGGTAATGGCGTAATACACTTTAATAAATCATGTTAAAATCTTCGAGGAATATATTAGAACTCTGGTTGTGGATGCTACGGGCTACGTGCTACGGCCGTCTACGGGCGTCAGCCGTAGCGCGTAGCTAGCCGTAGAACCGGTGCGCATAGCAGTGACGCGTCATTGAAAGCAATGGTAAATATAAAAAAAAAAAAAAAAAAACCCGCCACCATCCGTGGATTGTGTTAAGGGGCATTAAAACCACTTGCTTCCGTCGCGCGGTGCACATTACAAATAGAACTAAGTATACTTAGTCCATATGACTCTCCATCCATTTCAGAGTAAGTAAGGAAGTCCCCTGCGAGCAGCATATCATCAAACTTTTTTCTAGTGATTTCTCTGTAGTGGTTTGAGAAGTGGATGTTAGCGGTCGTGTGCAGTTGCGCGACCTGTACGTTCGAGCTGCACTCTGCTGCGAGCCGGCGCGACAATGTTCCTGCAACAACATTTGATCTCAAACTCACTCAACTCATTGAAAATAGTTACATTTAGGTTACTACTTCCGAAACACCCTGTGTAGTCAGTATTTTTTACCTCGGGACATGAGCTTTTCTAACAGTATGTAAGTAGGTAGTTTGTGCCGGTACGAGAGAAGAAGATAAACTTTCAGAGAGATGAGATTACCATCAGATACATAATGTTAATGTAATTGGAATTCGAAGTTGGCTAACTTCACGTAGGCTGCTTTCCCAATAAATAAATACTCTCTATAGATAAATACTTTGTACTTTTCTATTATATATGACATTCATTTTTTGTTATCAATAAATTATAGATTAGTTAGTCACCACGAATACATGTTGTTCCAGCTAACATGTCTTGTGGGTAAACAATATTTATGGATATTTTAGGTTTCTTATTTTAGGTTTCTAACTTTCGGTACTTCGGTTTGGTTGATGACAAAACCATTATTGAGGTGTGGAATTTTAGACTTTACGTTTTACATACTAGGAAGTTAAGAGCCTGGACTGACTTTATGTTTTACATACTAGGAACTTAAAAGTCTGGATTGTATTTTTTTCTACATCTTCTTCCTGACTACTGTACATTAAATATTCTAAAACCCAATTACCTAAAAGTCCATTTAAACCAAACGAGCGAATGCACATTCTATCCCCACTCTACCAAATTCTTTTTGTGTAAACAGGGACAAAACATTCCTTTGTTGGTAAGTAGGGACTTAGGACTTAAATGACAAGAATATCAATAAAAGAATGTTCTTGTTCTGGTTATATGTTCGTTTGGTCTCACTTTATACTCAGATCAATATTAGGTAGGTACATTTACTCGAACATAAAGTTGAATTATGTTTGCGATATACCTATTAATGTTTAGGACTGTCATATACGTATATATTCACACATACCTATACATAGTTTAAAATTTAAAACAAAGTCGCTTTTCGTGTCTGTCTGCGTAACTAATCAATCTGCCTAGCCTTTTTCCCAACTATGTTAGGGTCGGCTTCCAGTCTAACCGGATGCAGCTGAATACCAGTATTTTACATGGAGCGACTGCCTATCTGACCTCCACAACCCAGTAACTGGGTAATACGATACCCCTTGGTTAGACTGGTTGTCAGACTTTCGTGCTTCTGACGACTCGTAACGACTCTCAAAGATCCACAAATGACAGCCGGGACCAACGGCTTAACGTGCTTTCCGAGGCACGGAGGAGTCTCGATATGTGAAACCGGTCACCCATCCACGGACCAACCCCGGCAAGCGTAGCTTAACCTGATGGATCGACCCGAGCGGCTGTTATTACTTAGCCACGAGCTCCTCGTCTGTGTGACTAATAAGATCTTCTAAACTGCACAATGAATTAGGATGCGATTTTCATTATCATTTAGAGCATTGATTCCGGATGGTTTATTTGTCTCATGCAGTCATGCTACAATATCACAAAAAACATTTATTTTTTTGGCATGTCGCCATTGCACCTGTGCGAAGTAGGGGCGGGACGCTATTTTCAAACAAGGCAAACATATTTGTTCTAAAATAAAAATAAAAATAGGGTTGAAAAAGGATGTCGGTAATTGGTGCTTATTCTATTTTTGATAACAGAACATATTATGGCCACGTTACCTTATTTCGGGGTCTTTTGTGGCGCAAATCCTGAATCTACGAGTAGTGTATTCCTGATCGAAGGCATAACTAATATTACCATAAGTTAACTTATACCTACCTTCCAAGTTCTCCTAGACCTGTTCTTAGAATCGATTAAAACTTGTATTTACCTTTGCCAACGCCTTCATGGCCCACGAGCACAACTATAGGTACATCGGTGGTATCCGCCGGCGGTACGTAAGACGAGACCCGAGCCTTCGACAGTTGCTCGATGTAGATCAGCCGCAGTAACTTGCGAGTTGAATGCACAGTTATGTCTGGCTTTGTATCCATCATCAGAGTGCGCTGGAAGTAGGTACGTGCAGTTGAGAAATACATGATGGATGAGTTAGGTATAGGGTTTTGAGATGGCTGGTCTTACAATTAAATTATACTAGGTAACAAATTTTTCTGCGATCTAGGAAAAGGCAATCAGGCAATTTATTTAACCCACCTTTTTTGGGGCTTCTAAAAATCTGAGTCAACTGTAGTCACGTGACCAGGGGGCTTAAAACGGTCATTTTAGCAGAATCATAAGATGAAAATATTATGAATCATCGTAAAATGTCACAAACTGACAATTCATAATATGATCTGCGTATAATTCATATTACGAAATAATTCATCTGTTTGACAGTTTTCTACGGAGATTCGTAAAATGGTCCACAAATTATGAATTGCTTTTATGTCAAATTAGAGGAATGACAGCTGGGATTCAGAAAAAGAACTGCTTTTAGAGGAATTGCTAATGTGGCGGGTTTAGGCCCCCAGTTGTGCGGTTGTTCTAGTCGCAAGTCTGGTGTCACTAACCTTCACGTGCAGCCCCATACCCTTGTTTATGTAGAGCGCATGGATACCAGTACCTAAAACCGCTTTCTACTCAGAGCTCGCTTAGAGGATGCTTCAAACAAGAAGCGCAATATACGCAAAAGTCGCCCAAAGCCACACTGTGACTACTTTTGAAGACCAAATTTGTTTTTTTCTAATCACCAGAGAGCTCAGGAAAGGAAATAAAAGTAGTCTGTGTCGTTGTCGCCGGATACGGTGAAGAGGACTATAATATATACCTAATACTAGCTTCCACCCTCGGCTTCGCCCGCGTGGTATGTCGATAAAAAGTAGCCTATGTCCTTCCCCGGGATGCCATCTATCTCCTTGCCAAATTTTATCAAATTCCGTTCTGTGGTTTAGGCGTGAAAAGGTAACATATAGACAGACAGACAGACAGAGTTATTTTCGAATTTATA
The DNA here is from genome assembly GCA_947522985.1 of Lithophane socia. NCBI lineage: Eukaryota > Metazoa > Arthropoda > Insecta > Lepidoptera > Noctuidae > Lithophane > Lithophane socia. The sequence continues at coordinate 7,272,971 of OX383269.1, forward strand.
ATATTAGTATGAATAATATAATAATATGTAGGTCCTATTAGTAGTCAATTATTGTGTAAGATATAAAATAACGGTGTAAGCAAGCGAGCTCTTTTATCTCATTACCTGTGCAACCGGATCAAGTTCCGCTGCATCTAAACTGAGTAGGATCGGGAATGTGTTGATGATGACAGTTTTGTAGCCGGGCACCGAACAAACAGGGTTGGCGCGGAGGTCGAGCACGATCAGCCGTCGCATCTGACGCATATAGATCGGCAGCTCCAGCATGACGCTCAGGCGGTTGTTCCGGAGGTAGAGCTCGCGGAGTCTGAGCAAAACACATAAATGTTTTTAAGTATTTGGAGTTATAATAGAGCTTCCTCTTATAGACCTCCGGAAAAGTATCACCGTCACCAAGTAGCATTGCTCTGTTTCGGTTTGAATGATATGCATCCCCGCGCCGGGAAGAAAGGCACAAGAGACGTTCCAATTTTGTATTTCTCTATTGTTAGATTGTTAGAAAAGCATCGGGAATGCTCTTGGTGTTGCAAGTGTCTGTTGGCGGCGATAACCAACAACACCAGGATCGTCGGTCTGTTCGCCAACTTTTATGAAAAAAGCTTTGTAAAGGAACGTAATCTTTCAACTTCTGTACACACGGGTCATTATTGTAGTTCAGGTTTCACCCAAGTACCTATATTGTGTCTAAAGACAGTGAGGCGTTGAATATGTGAAATAAATAACGCATTTCGAGGTTGGAAACCACATTTACTTGCGACGGAAGGGAACGACCATGAGTATCTATGCCAGTTTTGGTTATTCATATGCAGGTTTTATACAAATTATATGCAGAGATGCAAAATCGATTCCAAACAAAACAAACGATTAATTTCTAATTCCTTTGTAATATAAACTTCAGTGTAATTAATCATGCCAAAAACGTAATATATTGCTGTTCCTATCTTTCCGGCTCTATAGTATTGAAACGTAATGTAATGTACGGCCTTTGTTTCATTCGTTAGGTCACCGGTCGAATCAGCGCAGATTGGGCATTGTGGTGGAAACGCGGCGAAGTCATTAGTACCGGCACTACTTGCACTACTCACCTGGTACAAAACGAGAACATTTTCATGGAAGTCAAATTGTTTTCGTTTAAGTTAAGGTACTCGAGGTGTAGCAATGTCCAGAGACCGGCTTCCGCGCTGAACTCACAGCTTGATATATTGTTGTAAGATACATCTAGCCAGAGCAGACGCAGGTGGTTCAAGTTCTCAAGACGCTGAATGTGATTAAACGATAAGTCTAATCGCCGAAGATACCTGAAAGAACAGACCCTTAGATATTTATGTTCTGTGAAATACCTAAAAGGTAGTTACTACAACTTACAATCGTTTACGGTTGATTGCTACTTAATGTTAAACCTGCCCGGTAGCTTACGGTAGGTCAACAAAATAAACGCAAGAAAAATACATACTTCAAAGTTTCCAAACCAGTAATACTCTTGATATTATTATGCGACAGATCCAGAATAGTTAATGACCAAAAAAGGGTCAAATCTCTAATTTTCTGCACCGAATTGTATCTATAGTGCACTTCAGTAAGGAACCATTGAGCTGAAAAGTGAAAAGGGTAACATGTGCCAAGAGTTTACGTCTACATTTGCGTAAACAGTTGAAGTTTGTGTGGAATGTGAAACAGACTGTAGAATGGCTACCGGCAAACGTAAACATTGATAATGTATGAGTGCCTATTACAATGAGTGGCAAGGGAATTTGTGCTGGAAACTTTAGGACACCTTTTTATCCGGGGACCTAGTTTGATTACTGCCTAGGATGCACTAATCCTCAGGTAACATTTCTCCTGCCAAGCAGTAGGGTTGTTGTATTCTACCCTCCTTTGCGAAGAAAACGGTCGGTTTTGATTTTTGTACTTTATTGGTAATCATTTAGTTGTAAAGACGTTTTAATAGCCAAACTATGTTACTGACATTTAATTAAGAGTCTGGGTAAGAAAAAAAGTTAATCGCAAATTCGAAACTTTTGTTTAAAAACAACAATAATCCCGTTTTCCGTTTGTGACTTTTACTAACATTTTTCAGGTTTGCGGTTAGAAGGTTATCCTGGCAACTAAAACTAACTTCTCGTTATTTTTAGTAGAATAATGTACGTTTGTCGCATAATCCAGCCTTATATTGACTTAAAAGTGATATCTTTGTGTTGATTGTAATGGCAGAAAAAGCAATAAGAGCTAGTAAAATTGTAGCGCTGCTGGAAGAGGGGTGTAGCCAAAAAACTATATTCTTATTGATTATAACAAATTACTAGTCATTTATGCTAATGACATAGTAAAAATATTAATATTATCCATACAAAAGCCAATGACTGTTAAGGTGCCCGTTTTTTTTGCAAAGGGGTGTAGTTTGAACGGTATGGGTGCCGTTGTACTCATGAGACATAGGTATTAGTTTCGCCAATGGGCTGGCAACGCATCAGCGATACTACTCTGGTATTTCAGCCGGTGGGCCATCGGTTTGTTTGTCATAAAAATACTCGTAACATAAATAAATAACTAGTGAAAAATATTTACGAGTGTCATAATCCAGAACTGTGCTAAGCCTGTTAAACGCCACCGACAAGAATTGCAAGTACAGAAGACTCGATAGAACCGTTAGCGCTGTGAGCAAGTTTGACGACAGATCCAGACACACCAAGTACTTGTAGTGCATTAGCACATCAATGTTCTGCAGATGCTGGAATGATAAAATGTAGGAGTTATAAATTGAACGCGATAAGGAACGATCCTTAAGGATATTTTATCACGAAGTTCCTGAAACGGATGGAAAAACGAGCCAATTTTTAAATTAAATTACAAGATTCCATTTTAATCACAGAGGATTTGTAAATAAATAAAAGTTTCACTAATGTGGAGAAGAGCAACCTTTCTTGACTACGTAGGACCCTTCAATATTCTTGGGTAGATACATCAAATCTACGGAAATATCAATAATATATCAATATTGGAATGGGCAACTAGCTTCAACTTTCTGACTAACTGACCGACTCTTTGACACTTCAAAAGTGTCTGTAAATTGTTTAATTGAAATAAATGCTTTGAGTATGAGTCAAAGTTACAATTAATTGACATTATATGGGTAGGCGGACTATCGCTTGTTCTTTTATGCAGATATACTTAATACCAGAAAAGGAAACATTAATATGCATAGAAAAGTCATAAAAGTTAATGCATTCTTTATTTTAAAAAAGTCGTACGATTTTGGTGTAGTTAAGTGACGTTGCGCTCAAGGCTCCGACTTTTCCAAAACTATAAAAATCTCATCAATCTTCAAGAACATGAGGGTTAATCTTAATTGATGTGATAATAATTACCTTAGACGAAAGATCCAATTTGATATAAACTAAGTCTCCCAGAATAGGAGTACGTTTGAGATAAGTGAGACAAGCAGTGACCATGTCCCTGGTAAGTACACCGCCCACGAGCTCCGGCACGTCTTCCAAGTTACGAATGCGGACTACTGGCGAAAATATATCTGCATAAAGCTCAGGAAAATTGTAGAAGCACCCCCAGTAATTACTTTCGTTCATGAGATTCGTCACATGTAAAGGAAACTGAAAATTTTATTACAAAAAATATTATTTTTAATTAATTAAGATTCTAGTGCTTTTTCACACAACCTGGTCCCTAATAAGGCACCGTGCAGTCCCTAATAAGGCAGGTCGTAATAAAATATTATACTTGTCATATTTTATTTTCCACGAGGCATTTTCATATATGAATAATCGTGTGTCGTCCAAAAATCACTGTGCTTTTAACTCACATAAAAATAAAACCCGATGGTCCGATGAAATGTGAAAACCTGAGGGAAATATCTACAAAAGAGGTGTGACGAAATGTGACCCCTCTCCAGGGGATCATCATTCATTAAATTGTGCGGTTATGAGAGCCTGTTTCCCGGCACTTTTTACCTTCCTTTTACGTCATTACACGATGTACATATATAGTGCATAAATGGCCCTTTAATAACTGCCCAAAATATAGGTAACAAAGGACGCCTGCTGACGAAAATATTTGCGATACACGTATATACACCTTTAAGTAGTTCATAAATATTTGCATCGAAAATTAACGAATAACTTGGAGTTTGTAGTCCCTAAAGTTAGAAGGAATTTAATATAACTTGTACAACATCTTGTAAAAATAGATTGCTGTTTTAGCAAAAAATTTTACGTTGTACGTAAATTCAACGTAATAACTTGTAAGAAAGTACTTACCTAATAAAAGCCATGTTATAAAAATAACTATTACATAATATCGGAAGGGTCATGATTACGGTATGTCAATTGATAACGAAACGCAAGTGTGAAGATGGCGCGCTTCGACAGACTCGAAGAGGGCGTTGCGGTGGCGTGGCGCAGCGCACTTTACCATCGGAAATCGTACGGACAACAAGTGCCTAAAAACTGTACAACGTTTCGTTTTGTATATTTTGTAAAGTTAAAGTTTAAAAAATTTACAAAACGAAACGTTATACGAAATATAACCTAAAATGAATAATCAACTGCAGACTATTTCTTCTCGCACGCAACACCCACACACATTAAAAAAAAATTGAACGGTGAAGATTCCATTGAAGATTCGGCCCCGACACTTAATATAATAGGAAACATTAAATTAGAAAATAGATCCAGATACCTCCTCTTTAAGTAGCTCTTCCTCCTTATTATCTGAATCTTCTTCTGCAGCTATAGCTGGCACTATACTTTGCCTCAAACCACTGATAACTGAAATATTAACAAACGGATTGAATATATGTAATGAAATGCATGCATCGCTGGCGATACATAATAGTCAGCCTATTTGTTTTGGGAATTGATCCTAATATTAATATTATAAATGCGAAAGTTGTTTGTTGCGCTTAAACCAGCTAAACGGGTTTAGATGAAATTTGGCACATGGGTATACCATGACCTGGAATAGGACATAGGATCCCGATATTCCCACGGGATCGAGACTTACGCGGGTGAAACCGCGGGGCGCAGTTAGTTATCTATATGTGTAAAAACCTGACAATGAAATAGCACAAAACTGTTTTATTGAAGTAGATTAGTTTTACGAAAACGAGTTATGTACCGAAAAACATATAATGTATGTAACTGTTCCTAAAATCAAGCCATGGATAGATAGTAATTCTAAACGTGTTCACAATAAAAATATTATGTTCCAATTATCAACTCAGCTTCTTGTTTTACGACCCACAGTACCTTACTTAAAAGCGACTGCTCGAAATCTATAATGTGAACCTAGTGATATGCTGTGATTGTTACCTGTAGTAGTGAATAAATAAATAAAATAGTTACGTTTTGGTCAAACAGATTTATGTAAATGTGATAGGTACCTGAATGTCTATAATCTGTCGTCAAGGCAGATAAGTTAGCTTTGCTTAAAAAGTTGATCTTGGAGTATTCCTCGTTCCATTCACGGACAATGCTCCGTATGCTTGCCTGGCTGTCTCCGACCAAGTACGCGCTGTTTTTGGTGGTGAAGTCCACTCCCTGTTGGAGGCCCTCATTCGATACCTCTGCTATAGGCTCCATAGGATGCAAACTACGTTTCGTTTCCAAGAGCATCAGTAGCTTCGAGGTAAGCGCCCTTTGACTCATTCTAGTTTAATTCTAATTCAAAGGAAAATATTTTAAAATCAAAATGATTTTGGTTTTGTGCGATGTCAAAATACAATGACTTTACAATTTACTTTGTTAGTAAGCAATCAATAAGCGCAACGCTTTTTGGCCAGTACTACTGTTGGTTTCGAAATCGATTACCTATAACTTCAAACATTTTTCATTTATACTTCCCACCTCTCTCTCGGTTATTTCGTGCTCCTTTATAACATAAAGATGGCGATGCTCCACGACGAAGTTTGATTTTCATAAAAGCCATTTTTATACTGAAGTGCTTACAATCTCCATGTGAAGCTATGAATATTGCTAGTTACGTGCTAAGAAATAGGTGTTTGCTTGTAACGGATCTTGGATGTAAAGAGATTTTAAAAAAATGGTCGTCATGCCGTGCCGAGGTTTTTATTGCATCGAGGCAATCAAGTTGGTACAGACTGACTAATTTGAACATAACCAAACTGCTAACAAGGTTTTGTGAGATTTTTGTTGCCTCATGTCCTTTTTGGTACCTATCTACCTATACATAGGTATTATAAATTAAAATCGCTTTTTCGTTGAATGGCAAAATAATGTTCAATGTTCATGACGCACAGAAGTACAATATTTTGCGATGCGTGCGGCATGAGAAGTACTTATATTAACACGGACGAGCACCTCATGCCGTACTGTGTGGTGGTCGCACCGCGCGCTCTGTCTTGCTTAGTGCTAAAAGTACTCTGTGCTAGTGCTTTATAAAGAAGACGGGTGCGCAAGCGCTTTTATCGAGAAAGAAATTAAAGCTTGTCATGTTCATCAGAAGATGTAAAGTGTAATAATGCTGTCACAGCTGACCGAAACTTTATTATTTGTAGAAAATAGCCCAGTGAAACGTAACGAAAAATCTTCATATTATCATAATATTCAACCTTTTAATTAGTAAGTGTTGTGGGGCAATAATGCTCATGACGCACCTTAGTAACGGTGCGCATGAGAAACATGAAGGTCATATCGTTACCCATGGGTGCGGACCCGTGGCTAGGGTATCGCATTGAACATTAAAAAAGTTATATGAATGAACTAAACTTTTTTAATATAAGTGTCTATCATGCATTTATAAAAAGGGTTAGTTTGTAAGGCTAATGTATTATAGATGTCTTAACAGAAGTAGTTTACGTTGCTAATAATGTCGTTACATATCTTAAAGTGTTGTTTATTAAGCTGGTAGGGAACACGGCACACGGCATACAAGTATGGCGGTGGTCTGCTAAAGGAGCGAGATAACGAACTACAGCTTTTGTTTTGCAATCTCCTTTGACAGCACGAAAAGCTCTCGTTGATTTCCATGTAGCATTTTCCTTTTAAACAGCGCCTTTTGGAAGTACAGTCGTGGTAGTTAACGTCGTAGATACAGAAAATGTTTCATACGGTTTTATTTTGAATACTTAGGCACTTACCTATCTGAAAAGAATTGAGTAATTATCAGATGTTTGTGCTGTCATATATTTATTCAGAAAATTGGTGGTACAGGTACCTACCATGTAGGTCCTAAAACCGAACTCTGAGGTCACTTTTATAGTCTTGAATGAGTCATCATTTATACATTCCGAGTATTATCTTTATTCTACTTATAACGATTTTATAACTTACCTTCTCGATTGTAAAAAGGAATTCTCAACTTAAAAACCAACCTCTAGTTGCATGTGCAGCTGTCAATCGAAGCTCTACAGTCTACACTGGAAGCAAGTTGTAACATTCGATCCGAGGCTTTGGGGATTTGTCTCCGGAGCAACTGACTGCTAAAGTTGGAACAACTCTCTCATTTGATCTGTACTTTAGAGCGATCAGCTCGCTCTGTTGTAACTTACATAAGTACGATGAAGTTACGCTTTATTAATGCTCCGTTCTGGTTTGGAATAGTGAAAGGTTTTGGATGCAGGATTTTTGTTTTAAAGAAAGCAGAATTTGAAGTGAGGAACTATGTGGCACATAATGTTCAAATACATGGCTAAGAAATTGAACATTATGTACGTACATGTCATTCGTTGACTAAGAATTTTATGTACATTACACTAAAAGATTTTTCTTCTACGAGATGACTGGAGCCTTGCAAAATATATTTTTTAAGTGTATTCCGATATTACGAAGAAATTCCACGAAAACGAGGAAATTCAATTGTATTTGGTGACATTACTTAAAACTTTTGCTAATTAAGTTGGCCGGAACGAAAAGCGAGGAGAGGAGTGTGAATTACTCACATTTCGTAAAGCAACAGCAGGAAAGGACAATTGAATTGAGAGTTTTAGAATTGAAGTTGTTGCGTATATTTATGTAGGGCGTCAAACAACAACAAAGTGTCATAATTCAAAGTTATCTGCGGGGGCTTTGAAAATATAAAGAAGTGTCTCGTAGACGGCGCTCGTTTGAGATGAGAATGGAGAAGAAAAGTGTCGCGTTTCAGTGGCGGTCGACTACAGTCCCCTGTCCCCCGCCACCTCCCCGCCGTCGGCCACCGCGAGGTGCGACGAGTCGCGGCGAAACTTTCAATTTACAAAGAATCCTGATTTTAATAAAAAATTAAATGGTTTTCTGTTACGTTACAAAGTTTCCGCTCAAGTTTTCCAACTCTTTTATTGCCATATTCGGAAAAAAGATGTAGGCAGAAAGGCAGGAAATATGTGTGTAATGGAAATCAGGCTGTCAGAAAAAGTTGTCGATGAAAAATATTTTTAAATGAATTTCTAAAGCATTTTTTCGGTGAGTGGCAGAACGTCATTATCCTGAGTACATTCCTACGAAATAAGCTAAAATGTAGTATTTTTTTAGCTGCGCTAAGTGCAGTAGAGAACACTTAAATAAATTAGCATTCTTCTTTTTATGGCGGTGCCGTTAAAATGGAAATTACGTAACATCCCCGTTGTTTTACTACTGACAAAGTTTTGTTTTTAATTAAGGCAATGAAGAATGTTTTAATAACGGTTACAGGAGAAAGCTTAATAATTAAATTACAATTTCTATCGACCGTCAACATTGTGAATGTTTATTTAGTAATAGAGGTAAAAACGGATTCAATTCGTAACATTAGCGGTACATATTGCTTCCATCCCCTTGGGTAGCTACGAGATAGTTAAGGGGTAGTTAAGAAGCTGACCTAGATTTTCAAGCTGTATATATCTGCGTACTTATAAGGGTTAAGTCGTTTCCGAGTGGGTTTAAACCCTCAATTTGCCCACACACATTAAAAGATCACTTAATTAGGGAAGGTCTGCATTTAAATCTTGAAACTGGCCAAAGGGCCGCCGTTTCAAGTCGTCGTCGGTTCCGGTCCGCGGTGGCTGGCAGCCCGAGAGCCTACCCGTTACTCGTGCTACCCCACCTGACCGTGCACAATTGTTGGGGCTATTAATGAATGAACCTACATATATGCTACATAGGTACATTGGACATAGCTTTGGTTTCAGCCGCAGCCTAGTTTCATGAATCTTCGTGAAACAATGGCCGGTGTGGATGCACTTTGATTCAAATCCGGTGTTTCGTGGGTCCTGGCTGTATAGTTACAGCAATAATGACGTTCATCTGCTTTGTTTATGCATCCACACAGGTAACCAAGGTTAATGGAAATGTATTATCGTCCCATCAAATGTCAAGGCAACACATCGGTCGGTGTGTATTGGAAAATGGCTGCTGGTTACATACATGTAGGTATTGTATTGCGTAGGCTTTCAGTTAATCGGATATGAAGTATGTATTGTGGAAAAATAAGAAGGTATCCATTTGTGCGGCGGTCCGACCAAATAAGGCACTTGACTTTACCGCTACCGAGTGCGTACCACTAGGTCCCTACGTAATGAATGTTGCCAGTATATTGACTTCGCACATTGTATCCGACGTTTCACAATTTAACATTTACTTGCTGTTTTACTCGCATGAATGGCAGACGATTATCGTAAAAGACTCTCGACAGCCCTTTTCTCCGCTATTATAAAATATTTTCCAAAAAGTCTGCGATAATATTGGGTTTTGTGTATATTATTCTCGAAGAGCTCTTTGCGTGGGTTATTGAGTGTTCATTAATCAAACTCGAGCAGCGACACTAAGGTATTGTCCGCCGTGAATTTGGGACGCTGCATTATTATTTACGGCGTGTGTACAACAAGCCTTACAAGATTAATGGTCTATCAAAAGCACTTAAACGGAGCAAGATAGAAGATTCTTGTCTTTGCATCAAAGTTGACTTTTTGTTTTGTTAATAAGCTTTTCTGTTACCAACTTTGATCAGTTTTATCTCAATTTATTGCTACAGATACATCTTTTGAGGTTAAGAAATATTCGTTCGAGTAGATTTAGAGTTCCTTATATAATTTTAAAATTAACTTTCGTATCTTTTTATAGTTACTTTTATAGTAGTACTTTATAATAGTATATTGGGTATCGTCGTCTAAACGTTATGCTCGCTGCGCCCGCTACGTCCGCTACGCTGTAGCAACAGCTACGAAATCTAAACGACATTTGTATCTTGGAACCCAGTTATTACTGTTGTTTATTTTATATTGTTTAAGTACATACATCATACGAGGAGTTCGTGGCTAAGTAATAAAAGCAGCACGGGTCATAAGGTTAAGCTACGCTTGCCAGGGTTGGTCCTTGGATGGGTGACCATCTTTACATACCGAGACTTCTCCGTGCCTCGGAAAGCACGTTAAACTGTTTGGTGTCGGCTGTCATTCGTGGAACTTTGACAGTCGTTACATAGACAGAAGCCCGATAGTCTGACAACCTGTTTTACCAAGGGGTATCGTATTACCCAGTTACTGGGTTGTGGAGGTCAGATAGGCAGTCGCTCCATGTAAAATACTGGTATTCAGCTGCATCCGGTTAGACTGGAAGCCGACCCCGACATAGTAGGGGACATATTATTTTATGTCAACAAAAACAAACAACAACTGTAACTTTATCTCGCTAAACGATTCTGTAAAATGTATTACTTGTGAGTATGCGATGTACCGTGGGTACAAAGTTTAGGAAAAATCCTTTCGCGAGATTTCGCCAGCGGCATTCGTTCATCGCGCCGCTGTCACGTTCTTTGGCAAACAGATCGCGTTTCTGGGGCAACACAACGTGGAAGAAATGCTTACTTATGTACTCGTTTACATACTTGTGCAATGGTATGCATAATATATATGGGTCGCGGATAAAACTCGCCTTTCGTGGGGAATGGACTGTGTATGCCTGAAATCCTAAAATACACCAAATCTTTTCAGTTGCTTGTAGGCGGTCGTCAAGTGAAAAGTTTTTTATTAAGATGAATATCATTATGAAAATACTTTATTAACTAGATATTCCATAGATACATTGATTGAATATTCATGTCTTTGACTCGAGATAGCTAACTTCACACTAATCTTAAAATTTTCATAAGTCCGGCGCAACTTGACCGAAGTTACCGAAGCTTTATACTTACGAGTACATTGGACTTATTGGTTTTTTAGACTTATTAACTTTACACCGCGTGCCTGTCATTTCAATGCATGATAACGAATATATCATAGGACAGTGTATTTATGATTGTTTAGCATAATCAGCCTATAATGTTCCCACTGCTGGGACACAGGCCTCCTCTCTGTGAGAGGGAGTGGGCCGTAATCGACCACGCGGGCCCAGTGCGGGTTGGTAGATGTCACATGTCTTCGAATTTTTGGTTCTAGGATATGCCGGTTTCCTCACGATGTTTTCCTTCACCGTTTTGAGAGCAGTGGCGTTGAAATAATTTACACAAAGTAAAGCGCCTGTCACGGTTCGAACCTACGACCTACAACTCGTAAGTCGTGGCCGTTACCACTGGGCCACCACTGCTCTGCGATTGTTTAATGATCATTTATGTCCGATTCCTATAATATACGGACCGTTATTGGTTAAAATTAAGAATCTTGTATCTTTACCAATAATGAAGCAAAGACATCATAGCTTTGCATAGTAGAACCTCCCGTATGGAAGTGGGTCAGTGACAACTGGGCCCGTAATAATACCAGATACTGCGTCGTAAAAAGGCCTAAAAAAGTGGTACCTATGTACCGTTGGCACGAAAAGTATAGACTTCTTAAAATATTGGAGATTTTTAAATTTATTGATAGATTAAAAGTTACCATTGGTAAGCAAAACGATACGTTATTGTTTATAGGAACCGAGCAATAATCATGAAGCGACTGAAATTACACTAGGTGAAATACTTCATATCACTATACTGCGGTTCAGTATTATACAGTTCAATATATAGGTTCAGTATCAGTATTATTGAATTTATTTTATTCAAAAGGAACAACAAACAGCTACAATATACAGTATAGAAAAAGAAATACACATAACATTTGAACAATATTGTAGCCCACAACGCTGTTCACAGATTAACTGTGGAATATAATATACAATTATTTAAACACCAGGGTAATATCTAATACATAATGATATTAAAAACTACACTTACCTATCATGCTATCCTTACTTCCTTACTATATAATAATATAATAAAGGCGAAAGTGAGTTTGTTTGTTTGTTTGTTTGTTACGCTTTCACGCTAAAACGGCTGAACGGATTTTGATGAAATTTGGCACAGGGGTAGACCATGACCATGATTTTTATCCAGATATTCCCACGGGATCGAGATTTACGCGGGTGAAACCCCGGGGCACAGCCAGTCTATTATATTTACTAACTGTAGGTGTCAACACGTGCTAACATCTATTTCATTAGACATCTGGACGAGCTATTCGAATTCAGTCTCCCGTTTGAAACAACTTTTGTTTCACTACTAACTGTTCGAAAGTAGATTCGGAACGAAACATCCGACCGAGTACATCCTGATAATGGATGATCGTTTTCCTTCCCATGAGCGAAAGTCAAAAGTGTTGTTGATTGAAAGACGTATGGTGTCACATGTCGCCGCTCTCTGTTTGCGGAAAACATATTTATTTTGTACGACTGCCATGTTATGTTTGGTAACGGAGAGTGGCAACATAAAAAAATTGTTACGGTTTCCAATTTCCACACTTTGTGATATTTATTTGTCGTTCCAATTTCCTTGGCTCAGCGCTGGGTCGCCGTCAGTGTGAACATGGTTTTATAATACCCACATAATTGGACTTCGATTTTTATTAAAGATAAAATTGATTGCGCTCCTTTCCATTCACCTAGATTCGAAGTGTTTTTATAAGTCAAGGACGCGTTTAGGCGAATTTCTGTTCGCATAATGGACTTTTTGAATGGGAATTTTAACTGACTTCTTTTTCATTGCACAAAACAAACACAAAGGACACAATGAAATACAGTGGCGTCTTTTGTGGCAAACGTTTTCACGTGGAATGCGTGTTTGTAATATAAGCTCGGGGTTTTTATGTCTTAGTTTACTTGGGTATAAACCCGTCGGTTAGTATCATAGGCTCCCTTATCTATGGGGTACATAATTACATACGTATTAAAGATTTTTGGCAGAAGAGCCTACCCCTGTACCTTTAAACATAATCGTTATTTCTCTCAGAATCAAAACAAAACATAACATAGCCATTTGTCACAGTGGTAAAGTAATTAAATCCGTATCTATTTCTCTCTGATTCCCGATTGATGATTCAGTATTAAACTCAGCCAAACCGAAATGTTTTATATATTTCCGATATCTATCCGGAAGTGGGAACCCGCTCTAAATGTGCATCAATCACGGAGCGTCGATAAAGTGATTATGTTAAATGTACCTACGTATACCTTATATAATAGTACGCGAACAGCGTTAGGAGCTAACTGTCACAACTAATATTGTGTATTATTGTGTAACAAAATCCTGATAATAAAAATGAGAAAATATTGTAGATTTCGGTGGTTTTAGCTACCATAATGTAATGTACTTCGTTACTCAGTCTTACCAAGAGGTATCGTATTACCCAGTAACTGGATTGTAGAGGTCAGGTAGGCAATCGCTCCATGTAAAATACTGGTATTTAGCTGCATCCGGTTAGACTGGAAGCTGATTAACATAGTTGGGAAAAGGCAAGACAGATAATGAATGTAATGTTCTCCATTATTATTTTACATAATATAGGTACAAACTTGTAATTCAAAACAAATGTAAAAAATCCATTAAGTTGTTGCGGCATTTACATCTCCACATACGAACTACGGATCTCACTGTAGCCACGCAAAATCTTGCATCGCTCAAGCAGGGTTTACCGGGCGACCAGCATAAACAACATCCCGACATCAATCGTCAGGCCCACCAGACACAACACCCGTCTGGTCGGAGGATCCTCCCTTTTCTATGGAGGATGAATGAACTTTACACCTTGTTCCTCATACTTGTATAAGGTTCTAAATAATATAAAACTAGTTTGAAAATCAGACAAAGACATCTTTCAGTTGGTAAGAAGAAACGTCGCTACAACGTCCCTCCTTAGCAATAGCAACATGTTTCTGTCTGCGTTACCGTGCGTTTGCACTGGCGAAACATTTAAGACAAAACATGTTGAAATCTCTTTTCTGTCAATGTTCCATACAATTTTTGACACAAACTAGAGATTTCAACATGTTTTGTCTTGAATGTGTGAAACCGTGGGTACGCAATAAAAGCTATAGATTGTTCAGGATCCATTCCATGGCGTCACATGATTGATTACGGCTGCGGCCAGAAGCGCTTGTTTCCCGTAATAACCGCCACGACGATAGGAAACCGTCTATTTGTTACCGCGTTTAGTCGTATCGTATCGTATTTCATCATATTTCACTTGATTTTGTTACTATATTGCTCTCCTATCTCTTGATTGAGTTCCCAGTAATCGGTTTTAGATGTAGATTTGATTGTTGTTTTGTCGGAACATTGTGGCGGGGTGTGGTTTTGTGTGAGTTTTCTTATGTAATAAACTATAGCTTTAATTTCGATGTTAAATCAGTAACTACGGAGGCAGAGCGTTGTAACTACTTTCTTCCTTTTTTATAAGAATGTTTTTCTTGATCTATAAATACACAGTTACAGTAGCCTAATCTATATTTTTAAGTTAAGTAGCACTCATCATATGTCTTCGTCCTTGATAGTCACACACGACTCACACGAGGCAGTCACTTGGTACCACTTTTCTATATACCTAACTAGGGACCCGCTCCGCTCGTGCTTCGCACGGTTTTTATGATTTGACAAAACATCGAGATTTCTTAATACCGAAATCCCACGATCCGCGATTTTGCGGACGGACACGGACGTGGGAGGTGTACGTGCGGGTATCGCAGACATCGGCAGTTCCTCGGTGCGCGGTGCGTGGCGGTCTGTGGTCGTCTGCCGTGCGTGTCCGTCTGCAATATTGCCGATGGTCGGATTCCACCATTAGTTATAATGTTGTAACTTTAATATTAATGAATTCTGACGAGATAGGCCGATATAAATGTAGAGAACAGTCGATATTTTTTCGCGATGACAGGTTTTTTCCAATAATGAAAGTTGTTCATAATGAGGAGTACAATGACTCCTTAAGAGGATGCCCCATGAATTAAATTTCACCCTGTAAAGTCAGAAATTGAATAGTCATAGGTAGGTACACTAAGTATTGACTGTGGCAGCTTATTTTAATTTAATTTTTTGCTGATGTTCCGTGAGCCTACAAAATCATTGCAATGTATTTCCACCTTTGTTGTTGTATGGCAAGCTCATACATATTGTATGTTTGTATCTAAGTAACTCAACTCACATGATTCCTAATATTATTCTTGGCGTCTGTTTTAGATTTATGTTAATCTATGGTTTCGCTGAAAATTCGAGTTGGTAAGCATGGAGGTAAATAATAAGAATGAATTATGTATTGGTAAACAACAGTGGTGTTTGTTGATAAATCAAATAACCTGAAGAATGAGTTAAGAAAATACTACCTATATTCTTACTTTTAGAATAAGTATGTATGTAGGTACCTACCTAGGTACTAGGTAAGTAGGTACTAGCTGCCTGCGACGGTGTTCGTAAACAAACTTGTAATCCGCCGTTCCAGTTGCAGTTTCGAAAATCCTTCCTGAGTGCACTTGTGAGCCCTAAAACAAATATATATTTTAAGAAAAAGGTATCATGTTTGTAAACCTGTGGGTGTGTGTTATCTCAGTCAATTACCGAACTGCTTTCTATGTAATTACAGATTAGAAATATATTATTCCCCTCCAGATATGAAAACGCAACGTTAGCTAGCTCGTAAACGTCAGTGATAACGAAATCCCGCTAGCACAGTCGAAGCCCTCATTGTGTAAGGTCATCCACATATCAGTAGTGTGCCTTACAAAAACCGCCCTTACTGCTACGAAATAAGAAGCTATCAATGTCAAATTGTTACCATGGACGTGCGTTAGACGGTACAATAGCATTGTCTGACCTTTCTCCCTGCATCTATATTCGATCGTATAGTTTTAGATTTGCATGTAAAGCTTATAAATGGAGCTCATCTGTATGTATTCAGCCGTGGACTCGTGGAGTGCTCTAGGGTTGGCTCATATTTAATTTAAAACTACGTTGTATCCGCTCGGTTCACTGTAACTTACTTACGGCACAAACAGATCAGTTTCAAAGTAACAATGTAGGACTTCATATGCGCATACTCAGTTGATATTTGTTGCATTCACGTGTAGTGTTTCTTTTCTTTGAAATATGAGTTTCATAATAGCCATTATTTGCTAGCACTGCTTAGTTACTTTGAATAAAAGGATTAATATTTTAATTCAGGGAACTAGGGAAATACAAATACATGACGTTAAATATGTAGAGAATTATAGTTAGGTAGGTATTTTTCAAGGTCAAAATCTTCTCCTGGGTCTGCCTCGATGTCGCCGGACGTTTTCTAGGACACACATTATGGTAGATTTGTCCCGTGACTCATTCAACATGCGGCAAACGTTGTCCGGCCCAGAATTTATAAAACAAAAGTGCACATAAATGCCAATCTATGAAACCTAAAAACATCACAAGAGTTAAGGAAAACGGAAGCGGAAAATTTAGTTTTTGTCTAAAGAATGTTACTTTATTTCATCAGTGAATCAAAAGAGTACTTATTTCGAGTAGATAAACAATTTTCCCTTCCATTATTGTAGAAAGCGACATAATAAGTTTACGGTGACAACGGGCGGGTTCGCCCCATGGACAAACAAAGGCTTTTATAACTTTTTTGTAGTTAATTTGAAGTGGGGAACAAAGAGTTGGGTGGAGGAGGACACTCTTTTTATTCCTAATTATTATGAGAGCGCAGAGGACACAACATCATATTTTCTGACGCAAGAGCAAGAGTATAATCACATTTGTAAAGTGAGTGAACATTGTGAGATACAACTGTGACAAATAATACGAGCGCGGAAATAAATAGCAAAACAGGAAGAAAGGATTAGAGTAATACATTTTGTAGGTCTAGAAATGTAGCCGTATTTTTACCGCTTGCATCAAAATAAGGTGAAATGTACATTCTAATAAAAATACGAGAAACGAAGCTAACATCTAAAATTCTATGTTTACGCAAAAATATTTCCAGATCAGAATTTTACGGAAATAAAGATTTAAAATCAAAAGATTAACCATAGTTTGGCTCTTGGGCTTAAACTTAACCTTCTATTCTACGTAGGATCCTAATTGAATGCCCGAAAAATAAAAATATTCTCAACCGTGCAGTACTTGAATCTAGATAAACACGAGTAATAACTTTATGACGATCGTCTCATTTTTATGGTCTGAATTTAGGAATGTCGGCAAAGAGGAAAAAAATGTAGAATAATTTCGAATGTGTGGCTGTATAGATTTCACGATCCTACTGAAACACTGAAAATAAATAAATCAAGTTCATATTCCACGCAGCCCCAATTGTTTTTGACTATATTTACCCATAGATAAATAAATATTTATTGACAGGTACTTTTGTGATAAATTAACATTAATAATTACTTTTTTATTTATTTATTTATTTATTCTTCAGAAAGCTTACAGTCTAATATCTTTAAAGTAGGTTATGTACAATAGCACTTACAATTGCCATTTACAAGCTTCCACAAATTAAAAACTATGTACCTAAAATTTTAAAAAGAAAATAAACGTACTTAAGAGATTTTTAAGATAAAAACTAAAAACAAAAACATACTTTATAACTTAACAAATTCTTCTTAAACAAAACAAAATAAATTCTTATTTGAAATAAAACATAAAAGATCTTGGAATTTATGGATCGTAATTAGTATAAAAATGTGACAGTTTAATTGTAATAAAAACAGTAAAAAGAAAATATCCAATAAGTTACATGTTCTAAATGAGTAATGCTACTCATTGCGGTCTATAACAAAGTATTCTTTATTTATGGTACGTCTTAATGTACTAGGGCTGGTTCTAAAAAGATCAACATCTAAATGAGAGGGCAGATTATTAAAGCTTGCTGCGCTACGTAAGAAAAAGGCATTCCGTCGGTAGTTGGTAGATGCGAATGGAATGTGAAGAAGTGGTCGCTGCCTGAAGCCTACGTGATGGGTTCTGAGTGATATTTTGGAGAGAAGTTATTACATCGGTATGTTGTGTAGAACGACATACCATTTAATTAATTTAATGGTACCTACATATTGCTACTGCAGCGGACTAAGGCAGGTGCGGTCCGCCGCGAGTCGGCTCCTGGGGGCCCCCAAAACTCGATAAATACTTTTTAATCAAATCTCAAACCAGACAAAATATGTTCAGTAAGTAAACGGCAGTTTGTAGTTGTATGGCCCCCCCCATACGCATGCCAAATATAAACAAAGCATGCCAAAATTTTCGAACTCGCTTCGCTCGCTCTTGCAACCTGCGTTCTCTTTTGTCCGAAGTTATCTGCGTAAGTCGATAAAGTTACTACGATAAGGAGCGGAGTGCTAAAATTTTCGAGCTCACTTAGCTCGCATCCAACATTGTAAAACTTTTCTGTATAGGTTGACAAAGTAATTCCTATTTCTATACTTATAAATGTTCAAAATAAAATGTAAACTATGCGGAGAGCAAACATTTTCGACCTCGTTTCGCTCACTCTACCGTCCTCTATTCGTCTGATGCTCTAGCTTTTCTGTTGCCGACAAAATATCTCCTATTTCTGCATCAATGGTCAAAAGAAACCTAACCTGTTCTAGGCAGCCAGCATGCTAAACATTTTTTCCTGGGCAGGGGGGCCCCATTTAGTTTTGCCGCCCCATGCCCCCGACAGTAGACTTAGTCCACCACTGCCTATTGCGTCCGATATGAAATGCTGATTATATTGTCATTCGAATTAGATTATTACCGGTCGCCGCTTTTTTATTGTCGTGAGGTGCTCAAAGCTCATTTCTGGACCCGTCTGGTTGTCGACATGACGCCTCCGTCAGTTCTCGTGAACACTTATCTCAGAGGCAATGATAAGCCTTACATCGATCCCATATCAAAAGTCTTCATTATGAGTCAACTGGCTTTTGGTACTATTCGTCTTCCACTCTTTGGGGACGTTCACTTTGGCTACATAATGATTTCAGCAATGTACTCACTCCTACTAGCATGTTCCTACGGATACGTTGTACATGATAACGTAAACGCATATCCCCTGAATATTGTTATTTGCATATTCTGTATCCAGTGTATCTTTTTTATGACATTCAATGTAGTATCAATCGGAAGAATGCAGCGTTATTACAATGAGTTGAATGTGTTTGACAAAGAAGTTGGCTGCAGACCGAGGATTGGAAAAGCGTCGATAAATAACTTGATGTTAACAATTGTTATGATGCTGTACATTGTGATTATATTTGCGTTGCCCCACATCTGTGTTAGCCTTGAGAACCTGTATTTAGGGATGGTGCCTTTCCCAATCATTCATATTCTGGAAGTACATTTTTGTGGCCATTTACTGAGTCTTCTCTTACCGCGGCTGCGTTTAATAAACTATTACATGGAACTGTCGTTGACGAACAGTAAGATAACGAAAAACCTGAACATAGAACAGTTTGGATACTCGAAAGCTGATAGTAACAAGACTCTTTGTAAAATGGATAAGGTGATGAATCTGTACCACAATATGATCAAATCTTACAATTATTTGATTGAATCGGTTAAATGGCAGGTAAGAATATTGGATCTGGTTAAAAGCAACCAATTAGTACCTACTTGAATTATAACATGATATTTTTTATTTTCAGTTGCTGGTCACTATTGTCTCGGCTTTCCTTAACATTTTATCTTGCTGCTACAGAGTGTCTTTGACTATTATCAAGGAAGATGTGAGTTTAATAAAAATGTATGTGTCAAATCTGGTGAACGACTGTACAAGGTTTTAAGGAGTGTAGCATGAACAGAGTAATAATTTGATGTGAATTGCTTTGAGTACTATTTCGGCTGATAGCACTGCGCTACTCTGTCATGGTACTGTCTCGCCACTGTATACCTTTTAGGCCAACACTCCATTCTTGTTTAACTCTGGTTCTTCTTATCTCAATTTATGTTTATTCTTCCAGGTGCCGTTAACATTCATGATCACATATGTGGGGCTACTGGCAGGCATTATGTTACCGCTGTTCTCACCATGCATGCTGGGAGACAAAGTTCACAACGAAGTTCGAAGACTTAGGGAGCTGCTTGCTTCAAGGCTTTATGAGAATCAACTGGGTATGTTTACTTAAGTACCTCTTTATTTTCCTGACCATCCTGTTCTCTAGGTGTGTTAAAATCTCCGATTGATTGCGACCTTGCTTACAAGTTGTTTTATAACCCGGAAAGGTTCAGTTATATAATTTTGGCCTATTTATTTCTTCTCCTTTTCCAGAAGCTGATATATAAATATCAAGGTATATATTTATGTATATAATATCTAGGATAATTTTTCAGGCATAATGCTTACGTTTAAAAATAACTACCTACTGCCTGCGACTTCGTTCACGTGGAAGTAGTAACAGTAGTAAGACACCACAATATACTGATATAACATCCACATTTTTATATAACTTCTCTATATACTACGTTTGTAGTTTTAGTACAGCAGCCAAAATATACAGAGAGTCAGGCAGGCCAGGCAACTCACAGTTGTTCGTGTGAGAAGCAGCTCATCCTGAAGTCTACACTCAGGAGCAATTTCCCATTTCTTACGAAATGCGTTCCTGCTACAAATGGCATTAACACCATTCCCGACGAACGGCTATCACTAAAATAATATATGAGTAGATTGTAAACAAATAGGATTTCTCATTAATAGTCACGTGACCATATATATTTATTTTTATAGGTGTGTTTAGACCAAACGAGTGAATGTATCTTTTGATTTGTATCTCATTTTACAGATTGTAAAATGTTCTTCATGTAAACAGGGAAAGAGCATTGTTTCGTACTACTCTACTAAAATATCAAGAAAAAGAAAATTGAGTATAGACTATAGAGTGCGCTGATTCAATGTAATCGACCTTTACGTGTTTCCTCTCTCGGGGATCGAACTCAAATTTACCGATGTGTTAGTCGCAATCTATGTCTAGTTAGGTACCTACATATTGGGACAGATTCATCAAAATCAGCACAGATAATTGAAATAAATAATAGGACTAAATACTTGAGTGTAATACTGAAAAAGAACTTGGTAAAACAGTCGATGCAGGTTGTAAAATGACAACCATGGCTTTCCTTTCCTAACCTTTCTTATCAATAAATAAAATAAATAAAATAATTGCAGACGTTATGGATAGGATGCCTGCGGTACTGGCAATTCCTTAACATAATCAGCTTCAAATCTTCCTGACATCTTCTCTGTGAGAGGATACTTTAGACAATTATTTCATTTCAATTTCGTTGTTAAAGTTGAAATTAGATCGCAGTTGCTCTGTAAAATAGTAGTAATAATTCACATTTTGGTTAGTCAAGGCGAATGAAGTGTCGTGTCGATTAATGGCAATGGTAACTTCTCAGATAAGGCGAGTCGCGGCATGGCGCGGGCGCTGCTGGCGTGGACGGAGACAAGGGACCTCTCGTTCTCACTCCTGCGTATGTTGGACATCGACATCTCGCTGCCGTTCAAGTTCGTCGGGCTCCTTGTCACCTACCTCATCATATTGCTGCAGTTCCAGAAAGTTATTAACCCTTAAACTATTACATGAAATATAGTCTGCCTTTTTAAGGCCAATAGCAGTTTCTGGTATTACAAGTGACGTGTTTTTATGGTAATGCAAAGACTGCACGTTTTTCGAGTGAAGTGAAAATATAGACGCAATGGACATAGCTAGTGGTTATGAATGCAATTTTTAAAACTTATGGTGTTAATAATATGATATGTGTGATGTTTCTGTATGCCTGTCATGTATTAAAGCTGCTGTGTTCTTAATATTACTACTGACGTTCTTTTTTATGATCTAAGTGCTTCTCTTTAAATTAGAGCACAGAGAAACTAAATATTGACTCTCTGCGTTGAAATTTAACGTTATAATCAATTACAACCATATTATGACGTAGTATCCCAATTATTAATTGCTCAGTCACTATTATTTGTACCTGTAACACAAGTATTTCTAGTACAGGCTTCAGACTTCACAACATCAATGTATTTTTGTATTTACAATTATGTATTGTACTAATTTATCATTATGTGTTAGAGAATATAAAGGTTTGAATAAACGTTTATTATTTGGGACGTAACTTGCTAAATGTGGATACCGCACACACTATGTCTAACCCTTTAGGGAATACGGGCATGATGTTATTTAACGTGTGATCCCACTTTTGCGTATAAACGCAGCCAAAGATCGAGCTACTAAACGGGCTCTTTCAAGGTGGATGCGCTAAGGTAGCCCGCGAAATTCAAATTTTCATGAAAATTTCATGAAGTCGTCATTACTCACATGAACTTTGAGAGTTGTGTTGCTGATTCTAATGTTTATAATTCTGTAAATACATATTTGATACGGCTGCAAATATCATATTTAGATCAACATACAATCTGATACCGACCTGCAAATTGCAAAAAACGTAAGAAAATTTGAATTTCGCGGGCTACATTATCAAGCCTATTTGATGCAAATGAATCAAACATTTTTAGAAATGAAGGCCTATGTCTGCTAAGGACAGAAAAAAAACAAAACATCATTTCTAATTTTAAATTGCGCCAAGAGTAGCAGATTACGAATATTGCAAGATTTATAACAGCTTTATCATATGCACGAACTATAATTAATAATTCCCTATTGTTTATTTAACTTTATGTAGGCTGTGACAAGGACATTCTGACGTATTTTCCTATTATTTCCTACAGCATTTCATTTATTACTTCGACGTGTGTCGAGTTGTGTAGCGCAACATACTTTTTGATTAATTTAATGGTATATTCCGTCTGATATGAACTATAGACAATATTGTCATTTGAATTAGATTATTACCTGTCACCGCTATGTTTTATAAAGTGTAGGTGCTAAATGCTCATTTGTATACGCGTCTAGAAGCCGAGATGACGCATCCAACGGTTCTCGTAAATACTTATCTTACCGCAAGTGATAAACCGTACATCGATCCTATATCAAAGATCTTCATAATTAGTAAACTGGTTTTTGGTATAATTCGACTGCCGCTCCTCGGGGACATACACGTTGGATTCATAATACTGTCCGCTATATACTCACTCTTACTGGCGCTACTCTACGCGCTTGTCCTGGTCAGACTGCACGATGTGGAGCTCTTGAGTATCATCGTTTACATATTCTATTTCCAGTGCATCTTCTTCATGATATTCAATGTAGTATCAATTAAGAGAATGCAGCGTTATTACAATGAGTTGAATGTGTTTGACAAAGAAGTTGGCTGCAGACCGAGGATTGGAAAAGCGTCGATAAATAATTTGATGTTAACAATTTTTATGATTATATATGTCGTATTTGTGTTTGCGCTGCCTTTCATCTTTGTTAGCCTGGAAAACCTGTACTTAGGAATAATGCCATTCCCGATCATTCATATTTTGGAAGTAAATTTTTGTGGCCATTTGCTGAGCCTTCTTTTACCGCGGCTACGTTTAATAAACTATTACATGGAGCTGTCGCTGTCAAACTGTAAAATAACGAAAAACCTGAACATAGAACAGTTTGGATACTCGAAAGCTGATAGTAACAAGACTCTTTGTAAAATGGATAAGGTGATGAATCTGTACCACAACATGATCAAATCTTACAATTATTTGATTGAATCGGTTAAATGGCAGGTAATATATTGGTCAAGGCTCTGATTATTATCAAATAATTAGTGCCCTAACTATAACATGATATTTTATTTTCAGTTGCTGGTCACTATCGTGTCGGCGTTCCTTAACATTTTGTCTTGCTGCTACAGAGTATCTTTGACTATAATCAAAGAAGATGTAAGTTTAATCATATTTGTCAAAAACATACACATGAACATGAATTAATGATCTAAAGTAGTTTAATCGTATAGATAACGTGTATTTTTGCGTTAGTTTTTTCTTCTTCTTTTCGCCTTTTTAAATGCTTCATACCATACGTAAAGTGTAAGGTAGATCAGACCTACCGGGGCCCTTTGCAACAGACAATTGAAGGAACAGGGTTTTAGTTAGTAAAAGTCTGACACGCCCTCCCGCTCCGCCCAGAGCGGGAGAAGTCATTTGATGATATCCCACCCACAAAAAGAAAAGGTATATCAGACCTGAAGTAAGCACTGATCATCTCCGGTGTTGCGTACATGGTAAGTTCAATCATCAGGTCTGATCTCACCAAAAAACATACCGTTACCGTGTGTGGATAAAGTTAAGATCTGCCCGCCTATGACGGTCGAAGCTACATATCGAAGGCGAAGTGCCAATTACACCTGACTGACAAAGTGAATTTACATAAATTGAATAAAACGTTTCATTTCTTAGAACATGTTGGTTAAGTTGGGAGATATAATTTCTCCATTTTAATTTAAGGCAGTTGCAACAAAAAATACACTTAGATTTCACTAAAACATGCGAATCATCATCTTCCTGCCCTTATCCCATGTTACTTGGGGTCGGCGCAACACGTTTTCTCAAATCAAAATCAAATCAAATCAAAATATTTTATTTCACATTAAACCTACATGGGCACTTATGAAACGTCAGAAGCTAGGTGCACGGTTCCAAGTGTTCGTTTCCTATGGAGAAGAGCCGGCAAGAAACTCCATGGTTACTCTTTTAAAAGTAATTGGCTTTTACAATACTTTCAAATTACAGTGTTGGTAGGCATGGGAGGACAATATAGGCCTTTCAACAAGTAAGTACCAGGTACTTAACAAAAAATAGAAGAAATCAATAAATCTACAGTCCAATAAGCCTACTACGTTTTTCTAAAAAAATCTATCTAAAAGACCAATAATAACAAAATTAAAATTCAAATAAAAATAAAAACCTATTTAAACCAATTGACGTGATTGCTGTTACAACTGTAACAAATTGAATAATTATAAACCTGTCCACTGTTCTTTTTCCACTCACCCCTGTCAACCGACACGCCATCATTTACTCCCTTCTCTTTCATATCATTCCTCACACAATCCATCCGTCTTTTCTTTGGCCTCCCACTCCCGCTCCATCCATCAACATTTATATTCATCACTTTTTTAGTCACATGCGTTTCGTCCCTCTTCATCACATGCGAATACCGCCTTTAAATTCAAAACGATAAAAAAGTGAATATCTCGAAAAATGTCAGTTAGGAGTTATTGGCACTTCGCCGTCGATATAGCAAATTCTTCAATTCAGCTAAGGCTTTAAGGCCTCTTCTTTCTTTCTTCTCTTCTCTATTAATGTTTTTTTCTTCCAGGTGCCATTATCATTCATGGTCACATATGTGGGGCTACTGGCAGGCATCATGTTACCGCTATTCTCACCATGCATGTTAGGAGATCAAGTTCATAACGAAGTTCGAAGACTTAGGGAGCTCCTTGCTTCAAGGCTTTATGAGAATCAACTGGGTATGTTTACTACAAATGCTGCAACTTTGCTGATTGGCTATTTTTACTTAGAGCTTGTCCCAACAAGAAAGACTATAATTATAATCTTTTTTTTTCTCATTTTCATATTGTAAAAGTTTTTACAGATAGTCAGAAGCCCGCAAATCTGAACACTAAAGGCAAATATCTCGTACTTTTACTACTAGTCGGAATTTTTTACAAACCTGAGAATTTGCTATAACCCGGTAGAGGTCAGTTATTTGGGTAATAGGTACTGGACGGTGAACTCAACATAGTAGTTGAGATAAAACTAGACGGATAGCGTTTCTACACTTTCTACTAATACCGCTGGTAAATTCTCAGATAAGGCGAGTCGCGGCATGGCCCGGGCGCTGCTGGCGTGGACGGAGACAAGGGACCTCTCGTTCTCACTCCTGCGCATGTTGGACATCGACATCTCGCTGCCGTTCAAGTTCGTCGGCCTCCTTGTCACCTACCTCATCATATTGCTGCAGTTCCAGAAAGTTATTAACCCTTAAATAAAGCGTAGTCCTGCTTGCACCGCAAATAATTAAAAGCGTCTAGCTTTAAACGTTTTTCAAACATCGTTCATAATTAGACAATTGGCACAAATAAATTAACTTCGTGCGAATCGCCTCAAAAAAAAACAATATTTAAAAGCGATGATTCACCCGTTCCGGGTGCGTAAATTCGTGCGAATCAATCAATAACCGTGCAAGCGGGCCAAAATAGTTTTTCTCAGTCGGCAGGTATTGATATAAATGCGATTTCTGGTTGCAATATTTGTAACACAAGTGACATGTTTTTCATGCGAGTTGCACGTTTTCCGAGTGCTTCTAAAAATATTTACTTGAATGCAACCAGAACACCGCTACTGTGGTTTTGGATTTAAATATAAACATGTTGTTTGGTGTTAGATAGAATAATAGTCATTTATTTTGCAATTTATACATACCTGATAATCTCAGTCATATTTCACCTTCGGCATGCAAATATAATATGATCATTCACTTAAGTTTAACCAAAAGCCAAATCCATCAATCCAGAGCAATTTACCATTTTTTTTCTCTGATAAAAACTTAGTCATACTGTAGTATGTTTTATCCATTCCAGTTGTTTGATGTTTCTGTTTAATATGTATCAGCTGTATTGTTAATTTAAAACGTGTTTTTATTAATGATGTCACGTAGGTATAACCGACCTCTTGTACTTCAAGGTATCTAAAAAAATAAATTAAAAAAATGTGTGTGCAAAATGAATTGTATAGGAACTCTTTGAATTATTAAATTGGCCTACCAACTTAGATTGAAGCTTGGCCATTTCTGCCATTCTGTATCAAAGCGATCAAATGAATGTGAAATGTTTGGGTGTGGGTTTGCTGTGAATCCAATTAAATTGTTATCCCAAGATATTGTGTAAAACACTTTAATTTTGGATTAAATTAAACATTCTTGACAAATACTATGTTGTTTTATTCCAGAAATCAATTCTGTTTAACTAATATATAATCTCGTAGTAGTTTCCTGAAAAAAAATAACAAAATGCCCCAAAGGTAAACAAGTAAGATTGCATAAAATAATACTGCCGATAAATCTCACTTTACGAGTTAGTTTTAAAGTCTCCTTTTATTATTTAGTAACGGCGGACAGCGACAACGATCGTTATAAAAGTTTGAAGCTGTTAATTAATTTCGGTATAAACTTTAAGCTAGAAATGAAATATGAATGAAACGATTTGTTTACACATTTAGGGAATGTCCAATAAGACTCGGATTGGTTTCAATGTTACGAGGTGATAACAAATACATGAAAAAAAAAAGCCTTGTCCTTTTTGTAATCTTAGAACATGTTCCGCTGTCAAACCGATATCCATAATTATGTTCTGTAAACTTTTTGAAAAAACAATAACTCAAAAAATTAGTTTTGTCCAGCAGCGTCATTAGAGGCTGACAGTAACCAGTTACACAAAAATGTGCCAGCTTTTACTAAGTTTTTCTCTGCAGTTTGCAGATGACCTGCTTCAGAGTGTAATTTCTGTCTGTTTTTGTATAATAATTTTAGTCGTACGCGAGATCATTAGCATGCAAATTCAGTTTATGTAAGTAGGTATTACAACTACACGGAACTGCTACTGTAATACAAAATTGAATTTGGTGTACAGCGTGAAAAAAAAATCCTGTCCGATCCGTGTTGTTAAAAACAATACTGAGAAAAGCGAAAAAAAAACGGGTTTTTTTTAAATGGGGAATTTTACTGGGTTATTATTACATGGGGCGCGGGCGGCCGTCGTCTAGCGGGTCATAATATAATATGACCTCTGCAGAAAATTTGCTAATTTATAATGAATCTGGGGTAATTTAAGTACTAAAAATGTGAATTTCAAATTGCAATAACTTTTATTTCAATAATAATATTTTTTTTTTTTTTTTTTTGGTAATGTTATTGCTGTAAGTACATGCCCCTTTCGGATCGGACAGGGTTTTTGTTACACGCTGTATATGCGTTATACAATTCTTAGACTATCTGTAGTCTAGGATATGGATGTTAAGTCTTGTAGACACTTGTTTTGTTTATTCTTAAAATCTTTTTCGTAGTTTTAGGAAAGCTTAATATGGTTATTAAGAGATAAAAAGTATCGCAGCAAAGTATAAACAAAAGCTATGAACTCAATTTTCACAAAAAATCTGTCCGTAACAGTGACTTAGCTATTTTTTGTGCAGATTTAGTATCTGACAAAGGTTATTCTACAGAGGTAAGAGGTATCTATTGTCATCTGGAAGAATGCTAAGGTTAGTCCTTTTATTCTGGAGAAAACATTTCAACAATTTCCCTTTTTTCGTTTTTTACAATGACGGATGAGGAGCATTCCGCATAGAAATTTATTGCTACACAATTTTGAGAGTGCCTGTGACCATTGTCTTGCATGCGATGTATTTCTGTGCGCTCTCATATTTGCTTGTGGAAAAGGAATACGGGAATGCTTACATACAAGAAATTAGTCACTAAAGATTTTGTTGCCTCATAAAACTTTTAGACATTGCGCTTTAAAGAAACAATATCTACCGAAGCTTACCTACAAATCCGTATAGTTTATACGCTTAATTAACTAATAACTACGCCCCGCGGTTTCACTCGCATAAGTGTCGATCCCGTAGGAATACCGGTATAAAAGGTATCCTATGTCCTACTCCAGGTCATGGTCTACCCATGTGCAAAATTCCATCAAAATCCGCTCACCGTTTTAGCGTAAAATAAACAAACGTTTAGATAAAAATAAACGAATGTTTAGAAAAAAGACACACTCTGTTCAAAAGATTTGCAGAGATCAGTGAGAATTTTCAATCAATGTGTAAATTACTCATTCGAAAAAAAGGCTGGCAGACTTCGATCAACATAAGATGTTTGTTAGAAAATGTCCTCACTCGATGAATTTAATGAGTGACACTTCGTTGTAACGTTCTTGACAATCAATTATTCTAATTTCTTAAGCCTCCTGTCGTCTTTGAACAGAATTGATCGAATTACTTACATAATTATAAACCGTCACCGTTAATATTGTATGTGAACGTCGCGTTACATGTCTGAAGTTCATTTTGAACCGCGTATATTTGTCGCCATGACGCGCCCGTCGGTTTTCGTGAATACTTATGTTGAGGCAAATGATAAGCCCTTAATAGATTGTGTGTCTAAGATCTTCATTATTAGTGGATTGTTTTTTGGTATCAATAGACTTCCTCTTTTCGGCAACATTAGCATCATGTTCTTTATATTTTCACTCTTATCCACCTTTATTTTCGTGTGTCATTATTCCTTTTTCTTGTATAGTATTTTACATATGTCCCATTTGGGATTAATTATTGGTACGCATTATCTCCAGTGGGCCTTCATCGTAGTCTTTAATTTAGTTTCAGTCCAGAGATTGAAGCGTTATTACAATGAGTTGAATGTGTTTGATAAAGAAGTTGGTTGCAGACCTAGGATTGGAAAAGCGTCGATAAGGAACTTGATAGAAACTGTTGTCTTGTTGCTATTCATCATTACTACATTTGCTCTGCCTGAGATCACAGGCGCCTTGCAAAGTCTGTATTTAAGCGCGATGCCTTTTACGCTATGTATTATTCAGGAAGTACATTACTATGGCCATCTACTTAGCCTTCTCATACCGCGGATGCGTTTAATAAATTACTACATGGAGCTGTCGTTGGCAAACAGTAAGTTAACGAAACCCTTGAACGTAGAAGAGTTTGGATACTCGAAAGCTGACACTAAGAAGAGTCTTTGTGAAATGGAAAAGATGATGAATCTGTACCACAGGATGATAACAGCACACAATTATTTGATGGAATCAGTAAAATGGCAGGTAACAGAATAGTACATTTTGCTACGCAGATTGATTGATTATTTTTGATATATAAAAAAAAAAAAATATGCATTGAGTATGGAGCCTCCTAACTGAGAATTAAAAAAAACGCACCTCTATAGTTTTTGTGGCGCAAATGCATACTAAAAAGCACACGTGTTAAATACATTATAATGTGAACTTAAACGCGGTGCAATAAAAACCATTTTTAAGCGAGTGATTACATTGATACTTTTTTCAAACGTGTTTTTGAACTATAATAAAATAATTACTTTATTATTTTCCAGTTGCTGGTCACCCTAATATGTACATTTTTAATCATTTTGATGGGCACTTATAATGCTTCACTGAGTGTAATACATGACGATGTAAGTGTGACTGCTATCCAGGCAAAGATGAGATTCTTCTGGGCAGGTTCCTGCCAGTCAACATGAGCGGTTAACCTCTATTATGTTTGTCCCCAGATCACCTTGTTTTTTATTCTTAGCTTTATTTTCCTTTCGGGAGGCTTAACATTATCGTTATTTTCGCCTTGCATGCTCGGAGATCGAGTTCATTACGAAGTTGCAATACTAAGAGAACTGTTGGCTGCAAGGATTTATGAGAATCGAATGGGTATGTTTTATAATATTACTTTTACAAACTGGTGGAGGCGTCGGAGCTTATCAGACCGGACAAAAAGAGTGTATGGAGGAAATGCTAATTACACTATACATGGCAATTTCTACGTAATTCCATGTTTTGTACAGAGTGACTTCTGTTTCACATACCCCAGGTTTCTTGTACATTGTATAAATTGTGACCTCTGAGTTTGTTTCGGCCTTTCTCGTCAGACAAAACGCCGATCTCATCTAGTTTTTTAAATATTATTGACGTGTAAAATGTTTGTGCTAGCCTAATTACAGAAAATAAAATCATCATATCATACTGACAAAAATAACTTTGTAGATAGATGTAGTCGCGGCATGGCGCGGGCGCTGCTGGCGTGGACGGAGACAAGGGACCTCTCGTTCTCACTCCTGCGCATGTTGGACATCGACATCTCGCTGCCGTTCAAGTTCGTCGGCCTTCTTGTCACCTACCTCATCATATTGCTGCAGTTCCAGAAAATTATTGACCCTGATGCTTAATCCTAAGATTTTTTTTTGTTGTGTACCAATTGTAGCATCTTCATCATTGACATCATCAGACCAGTCAAACGCAAATTGCATTAAAAAAGAACACTTCTGAAGGCAAAACCTGTCCTATAATGTACTTACGAGCAATAAAATAATTAATGTAACATTCGATGTCTCGATGATTCATTACCACGAAGTTCATTACATTAAAGTTTCTATTGTCAATCAATTGTTTTATTTCAATAATAGCATGATTCACGCATGGAATTAGTAAGTACGCTTTTTTCATCATCGTTATCGCTGATAGAATGTCACTTTGTCTAGGGCCTCAGGTTACCACATGTAGGTTTGTATTTAAATATAGAATACTGTCTTATGAAATGCTCTACGGGGAGTTTGTGAAACCCTATTCAAACTAAGCTTTTATCAAGTCTTCTTTCAAGTGATTAGACAAAAGAACTCACACAACTTTATAACCTACTTCTTTTAAAGGATAAGCATATAAAGTAGGACTTGGATCATTAAATCTTTAAGTATTATGTAAAACACTAAAAGAAGAAAATTCAAAAATTTTCGCAAATATCACTTTTACAGCAAATTTGCTCCGAATCCAATGGACTGATTAAGTTGAAAGGTACACTTAAGTATTTCTGTAACCCAAACACGGACGTGAAACGTAAATAAATGAATTTTGAATATAGGGGACAGTTTAGCAAAAAAAAAAGTTTGCAAATGTACCACCCGTTCGATGTAACCTCGTACAGGATTTTAAAGGATGGAAGGCAGGACATGAAGTAACTTTTTGCTACGTTGGTGTAATTGCTGTATGACGTTCCAGTGGGAGGATAAATAAATAACTTAATAACTTAACTTAATAACCGTGTGACATATCAAATGAAATATCATATCGCTTATTGCGAGGATCTCAAACATATTTTTATACATATAATTTAAAAATAAATACTTTTATAGAAGAAAATTGATGAAAATTGATCAGTCCCCCTTGTCTCCGAAACTAATGAGCCTTTTATTTATATAGAGAATGTTTCTTTACTCATAGATTACAGGAAAACCTATAAAAGTCTATGGTTTTCAAATAAATCTCTCATTAATGTGCGTACAAACTAATGTTTGCAATTGGAAATGAACATGTTTTTCAACTACAATGTTAAGTTTGTTCTTGGTATAAATTCATCCCAACTACGGAACCCGATTTTGTTTCTTGTCTAACTTGAAAATATTTTAGTAACGCCAGTGCTTACTGTTAATAAAGTTAAAAGGAAAATTGGAAAACTTAAATCACTAAGTTAAAGCACAGTTTGAAGAAACATCAGAACTAATTCGTGAAAGTTAGCGCACCTGGGAAACATTTAATTTTCACTGAAAAACTGTCCGTCACAGTGACTTAGCTATTCCTCGTGGGAAATGTAGTTCTCCACAAACTCGGAGAGGTGGTACATTTGTTTGGTAGGTACGCGGTATTCATCTTATTATTTATTTTTACGCTCCCATATTTTTTAAGTGTGTTGTAGTTCAAAAGATGTATCTCCAACTGTCACTAACGACACACAATAGAATTTTAATTGCAATCAACAGTTGAGCGGATAATATTTGGTCGGGCCAGATGACCTAGACAAAGTGACATTCTATCAGTTATACGATGATGAAAAAGTAAAAAATGTATGGCACTGACTACACCTTTTTATACTTACAGGGTTATTTTAAATTATTTAGCTAAACTCCGCAGACGCGATGGTTATATATCTAAACAGGATATACATTATAAGAAAAGTATTCGATTTTCTAAAAAATCTCGATAGTTCTAACCTGTCTCTGTCTAGTAGTACTCGTGATTAGGTGCATTGTCTTAAATTGAGAGCTAGACTGTATCATATAAGTATTGTATTAGGTGCAGTTCCGAAGCTGTGTGTTTTCCAATAACATTGTCATTGTTTGTACACAAACTACTTATGTTATGTTACAACTTATGTTAGTTAAGTAAGAGTTGGAGAGTTAGTTTTGTCATAAAGGAAACCTGTACAATAACGTTGTCGCCGTCGTCGTCGTGTCGTCATTGTAACAATTTTCGATAGGTTTTGTACACTCGAAACTACGTGCCTCGGAAAAGCACGTAAAGCCGTTGGTCCCGGCTGTCATTTGTAGATCTTTGACAGTCGTAACGGGTCGTCAGAAGCCCTGACGACCCGTTACGACTGAAAGTCTGACAACCAGTCTTGCCAAGGGTATCGTATTACGTGTCTATGATTCTTTGTAGAATATGTGCAAATCTTCCTTAACCCCGAATGGTAACAAGGTCAACCTATGTATGAATCGTTTACAGTATAGCACCTTAAATATGTCTCATTTTCGGGCGCTAGAAATGTGAATGTACCGTACATTTAAATTAATCCTCGTATTTCGTCAACTAATTATCTCTTTAGGAAGTTTCCAAATAGACACTGGTGTTATTACAATTCGTAAACAAATGTTACAATCACTTTTCACCTCGCATTGAGTTATTTTCATACAACACGTGGCGAAGTGAGAAAGAAAATCTCACCATAATTATTAATTTCCGATTGTTGTTTTGAGGAACCTCTTTTATTGTATCTTCTCGGTTTTTCCTCAACAGGACTCGAATCCGACTAAGCTGTGCCAACATCGCCAGTAACAAGGTACCGGCGCATACCTTGTTAGTATAGACACTTATTTCCTTCACTTCACTCTTTCAATTTGCAGGATAATAAAGGACGTAGTTATGCAAAATAGATCCAACCCACAAAACCCGTTTTTTGAGTTACCGTCATAAATGGCATCTACACATCAACTTTAGTATATGCAAAAAATATCCAAGCCGCAAAGTTCCTTTTTTCTAATGAAAAACACAAACGTTAATGATACCAACAGAATATTAAGCATTTTCGCAGAGTTAAAATAGAACCATGTGTCATGGGAACATAGATAATGGGTTTTACAAGATCCAAACTACTTTGGATCTCTTTTACAAATCGATTTTTTAATATAAATCAGGAACCATGCCATTTGAATCTATTTTGCAAATTAGTATTGTGGTAAGAATTATAAAATGCAAAACAAAACCACAGCGCACGGTTCCGAAATAATTTTGAAAAGTGTATTGTAAATTAGATTCATGCACTGTGGTTGCTTTTTGTACTAATACATTTCTTTGCTTGATGTATCCATGTTACATGATTCCTAAAAACTTTATTTAAAATAAAGAACCATGATGTTAGAATACTTTTTGCCAAAAATAAAAAAATAATTAAGTGTAGATGGACAAAATAAAAACTTAATAATAATGTTATTTACATTAAATTATTTAAAAAAAAGAAGTAAATTGATCGTTAAAATTACAAGTAAATTCGCCTTATCGATTATTTATGCTATAGATCTTCATTCACATCTCTAGTTTGTGTAACATAATTCCCGCTGTTTTTATTGTCATTCGCTCACTTTGAAGTCAATACGTGCAGAGAGCACGTACGTGTGAAAAGTGTGAAGAAAGCAAGATGGACAAAATAAATATTGTGTTAAAAAGTGCACATTTAGGTTACGATGA
This sequence comes from Lithophane socia, assembly GCA_947522985.1. NCBI lineage: Eukaryota > Metazoa > Arthropoda > Insecta > Lepidoptera > Noctuidae > Lithophane > Lithophane socia. The sequence continues at coordinate 7,307,615 of OX383269.1, forward strand.
AGATGATGAAGACTCGTCAGGTGAGTGAAATATAAGTTATTAAATGAAACTTAACCTAAAAACTAGGTACTTTAAAAGTTAAGTGAATAAGAGAAGTTCTTCAATTATTATTTATCGTTATATGCCTATCCTTTAAATAATTCTAACTGTAGATACCTATAGTACATAATGGCTCAGTCGGTAAAGTTTGTTTGTTTGATCAATGCAAGTTGATCGCAACATCAAAGCGATGAAAATATGTTATAGTTTATCGCCTATATGTCCTGTTATATTATGCGATTTTATTATGTATGTAATAAATTATTGTTTACGAACGTTTTCATTGTGTTATTACATCTTTTTAATACAAGTAGGTAACAACTACTTTCAAAGGTTTGAATTACCTACTGAATGCGGTTGCGTACAAGCAATAATTTGCAGTTTATACAATGAAATGATTATGGATTTAACTCGTTCGTTTATAATATAATGGCGTTTTTTAGTGAGTACTTAATTCTATTTGTCACGTTTGTAATTTGATATAATAATTTAACTTGAATTATTTTAGTTTCAGATGTTATAGAAAATACCCCAGAATGCAGCCCAAGCAAGTTAGCTCCACCCAGAAAGCTACCTTCAATCGTTCTGGTCGAATCCCCGCCTCGTTCAAGCAGAGCTTCAAAACCGTTAGTATCTGATATGCATCAAGAGCAGAGCTCACTTTTATTCATTGCAACCTTAAACTCACCTGTTGTTGCCAGCTCAGCTAACTTGTTGGAAAAGGAGTGCACTGAACTCCAAGAATTTTCTAATCTCAAAACCTGCTCGGTCATAGAGTTGCATGAATCGGAGAATATTGAAACTGGAGAGAAAAGCATAGAAGCTCCGCCTTTTTCTCCTTTAACGCCTCTTCTAACTAAAAAACGATTTGTTGCTGGTCCTTACACAAGTCCCGCTATAGCTTCCCCTGGTGATGATCTTAAAATCAATGATGCTGTAGCTACTTCCCCTGGTGATGGTCTTAAAATTAATGATGCTATGCTTGCCTGCGAAAATAATTATTTAAGTTCTGGAGCTTCATCGCCTCTTCCGCCTATGTCACCTGAGACTGCTGAATTATTTAAAACCCTAAATAGTAATGGTCTTGACTATGATAGTGATGACTCAGTTGCTGATCCAAATTACACGGCTATTAATGATAGTTCTAGCTCCAGCTCAGTTGACTCAACGAAAAACCTAAATAGGGAACAAAGAAACTACATAGAAATTACTCAAAATCAGAACGATCCCAACGATGCACCCATCGCCGAAATGGCGACTATTAATGATATTGCTTCTACTAGTACCGACATAGATGTACAAACAAATGAAAACTTAGAAGGAAGGCAGCGAAAGGGTAGAAAAAGAAAATATGGAGGGCTTTCAAGAAAAGAAAGAACAGAAAAGAAGTATAAAAATCTTCCTTATGTAAATACTAAGAATGTGCTTATCGAACCTAAAAAATTTTTGGATTATGACTGTAGTTGTATAAGAAAATGTAAGGAATTGGTTCCAGTTGAAAAAAGGTTGAAAGAGTTTCAGAAATTTTACGAATTAGGTTCCTACAATGCCCAAAGTATGTACCTAGCTGCTTGTGTGAAAGAGCAACCAGTGAAACGTTCTTACGTTTCAACAAATACTTCAAATATATCAAAAAAAAAAAATATTCACGATTGTATTTTTTGCAAGGTATACAAGTTTGTAGAGACATGTTTGTAAAAACTCTCCAGACTACTCCTAAACGTGTCAATACGTCACTGTGTAAAATGAGATCCGATGATGGTTTAGTAGACAGACGAGGAACTCAAGGAGGCCATAATAAAATCTCTCCTGATGTAGAATTATTTTTGATTAATATAATAAAGAAACTACCTAAATACGTGTCACATTATCGTCGAAATGAGTATGGTGATGCAAAATTCCTAAAACCGGATATGACATTTCCGAAAGTATACAGACTGTATTGTGAAGAAGCACAGGCGGCCGGAATACCTTCTGTCTCGTATGATAAAGCCAAGCAAGTTTTTTTAACCAAGTTTAATTTAAGAACTAAGAAATTAAAGAAAGATACATGCAATAGGTGCGATTCATTCCATAATAAAATTAAAGAAGTTTCCGAAGAAGACAAACACCAAATTGCTTTAGATCATGATACACACCTTCAACTGGCCAAATCTTTACAAAATCTTATGAAGAGTGACTTATGTCTAGCGAAAAACGATCCATTTATAGAAACTATTACATTTGACTTACAAAAAACTCTCCCATTGCCACGTATACCCACTAATATCGTGTTTTATAAACGCCAGTTATGGGTGTACAACTTGGGTGTACACACAGGAACTAACGACCAAGCTTATTGTTACGTGTGGGTGGAAGGAGAAGCGGGCCGGGGTTCGCAAGAAGTAGGTTCTTGCCTTCTTAAGCATACATTTGAAAATCTAAAGCCGAATGTAAAGAAATTAATATTATGGAGTGATTCATGTGGAGGGCAGAATCGGAATATTAAATTAGTACTTATTCTAAAGGCTCTATTGAATGATCATCCATCTTTGGAAGAAATAAGTTTTCGATTTTTGGAGTCAGGACATAGTTTCCTTCCGAATGATAACGATTTTGCGAAAATAGAATGCGCTTTAAAGCTGCACCAAAGAATCTACCTACCTGAAGATTATATACATATAATGAAACACTGCAAAAAGAATAAGCCATTGCAAGTGCATCGAATGGATAACACAGATTTTGTAACATCTTCTGAGCTGGAAAGTATTATCACGAATAGAAAAAAAGCAGTTGACGGAACGAAGGTGTCATGGTTAAAGACGAAAGAAATTGTTTTAAAGAAAAATGAGATGTTTACCATATATATGAGGTCAAGCTATGAAGAGGAGTTTAAAGAAGTTAATATTAAAAAAAACAGTCGCGGCAGACAAAAACACATTACTAAATTGTTACTTAAACCTATGTGGCCTACTGGCAAAGCAATACCAGGTCCTAAATTAAAGGACCTAAAAAGTCTGTTGCATTTAATTCCAAATGACGCAAAAGGTTTTTACCAGACGTTAACGTCTGATGAGAATATATTAGACGACGTAGACGGATTTTCGGGAGAAATTGATTTTCAAATTGAACAGACGGACACTCTCGTGTCTGATGAAGAAAATGTTGATTGATGTTGACGTGATTATTTTGATATAATTATCTATGTTTTTTAATTACTTTTAATTAAATGCCCTTACTATTCTTGTATGCGTTTTATTGCCTCAACTTAATACTAAAAGATCCATCCCACATTTTTAATATTGTAAAAAAGAACCAAAGAGATTTTTACTGAAAAAAAGTATATTTATGCACATGAAACTTATTAAAACTATACTATACAGGAAGTAAATAAAAAGACCCAATATTTAAGAGGATTTGGAAAACAAACTCTTGTCTTGTTATTTTAATATATCAATTTTACTAAAACTCCCATTTTCTCAAAAGTAAGTTTTTGTGGCTGGATCCATTTTGCATAACTACGTCCTTTAGTAATAGTATCTTTCTGTTTCATTTTCAATGTTTTATTGGTTGTGAGTAAATGAATCGTATTAAAGTAAGTAATTATATATAAAACTTTTAAAGACACAAATATTGACCAGTTGCCCACTGTAAAAAATAATAAAAATGACGTGAAGCTAAAAAAATCAAAGGAAATTATAATGGCACAATATTATTTCGAGGGAGGGGAACACAGATAACTCAATAATTTCATATTTTTAACCCACGTAGAGTTATAATTTTATTATACATTACAGGTACACTTTGCTGAAGTTTTTTGTAGAGAACCCATTCTGTGTTGGGCACGTTGTTAACGGAAATGTTATTCGTATTAAATTAATTATTCCCATGTGCCAGTTTGGGAATGAAATGCAGATTTTGAGGCTGCTACATGAAATTATGTGGGCGAGGAGGGTCCGGGTTTCGGACTAGTGTCAATTATGCTTGATCCAATTATAACCCTTGAGATTTTAGACATCCTCCTGAGAAAATACTGGAACGGCGGATGACTGTGTCTGTGACAACTAATTGATTATACTATATACAGTATTATTTGTAGTTATACATTTATGTATCTCGGGAAAGTTTTGTCATAAATCCTTCCAACTGACGTCAGGGGTCACAATGTCAGGTTTAGAACATTTGTGAGGTCCTGTCTCTAATGAATTTACTTTGATTTATGATCTATGTGGAAAGCTTGCTTTGATTATATGATTAAGACAACATATGGACGAGTCTCTCATAATAATAATAACTGGGTCTTCCAGTTATTATTATTATGAGAGACTCAAATCGAAAGTTCTTCCAAATAAATTCATATTAATGATTGTGTGAAACGTTAAGTGGATTAATCACAAATACATAATGGATATTATTATACGTCGTCATAGATTCATACAATGATGACCACCAATAATGTTATACAAATATGACGGATATTTCCAATTATTTTTTTTCTACGGGGCGCGCTTATTCCAATCATATTAGGAATAATGAAATAACCACTACCTTTCAGGAATATTTCAAGGGATTTCATGAAATTTTTCAGGCTCATCACAATATTACAGTCATCAATTTATACCATTTTTCATGGAGTCTGTGCAGGTGTGAAGCTATACAGAAACAGTTTTCCTTGATGAATGTCGGCTGTTGTCGGGAAGAATGGTCGAGGGGCGGTTAACGAAGACGGATTGTGTCGCCGGTGACCGATGTGCAGGTAACGAAAAAATAACAAAATGAGCTCAAAACAAATTAGTTTCTTCGTATTTCATTTAGCTAAGCCCACTGGCTATTTCTTGCTATTTTTTTTCCGAGAATTTTTACTTGTTACACGAACCTTGGTTTTTATGTTAAGTTCAGTACAAAAGCTCTTCTTTCCATATATTTTTACGCGCACTAAAAATAAAACACTAAAAGCCATAACATTGATAAAGCAGGCACGTGCCACTTCTAAGCACTCGTAGTCGCGTAGAATTCTACGGCGTAAGCGCTACGGCGTAGGCGCTACGACGTAGAAGAATGCGAGGGAAAAAAACAGTATTTGCATGTAACGGAATAAAAACTGACTTAAATAGAGCATGTATGTCGGCCTAGCTGCGTCGTAGTTTAGATAATATTTCCGTTATAATTCCCGTGCGGGTTGTGTGGTTATTTGAATATTAATTAGAGGTTCAAACGCTAATTCGTTTGTTTTCAATGATAAATAATTTAATGGTTAGGTATTCATTTAATGAGTGTGGTGATTATGGAAATTTCCCTTGTTCATACATGAAAATATCGGCTGAGAATTCTCAAAATTCCAGAGTAATTTTTATGAAAACTAGGTGAACCAAAAACTGTATGTTTGCTAGACAGATCATTGTCAGCTGTATACGACATTCAATTACCTACATAGCAGTTGATGCGTACACTTGCAAACACGATGCATGCTCGTCGATATCGATGTCGTGTTGATCACGGGTCACAGGATAAGCTGGAATGAAAGGAGTTTGGATACTGTATCGATTTGAGTAGAATCAACTACTTAACCACATAACATCACGCCTGTATTACCCGAAGGGCTAGGCTGTGGTGAATAGAATACCACAACACATCACCAGTTTTGTTTAAAGCCTTCACCTAACCTAAGGGGGTTACTTAACTGATTTAAAATATTGCAATTACGGAGTCACTGTGCTGCTCTGGTAGAAATTTTTATAGTTTTTAAAAAGTAAAGAAAAATAGCGTTATATTAAACAATTGTTTAGATGCAGAGATAGCAATTTAATAATAGCTAACTATTAAAACAACTTAAATAATTAAAAAAAAAAAAGATAAATTAAAAATATTTTTATTTATAGAGTAATAGTCTTATTGTATTGTTAGTAGATTACTGAGATTATTTTAATTTTAAATTGTTGTTTGAAAAATGGAAAAGATGTAGTTTTGTGCCTAACAATGAGGTCATGCCTCCAATTGAGATGTTCCAAGTGTACCGACAAAATCTAGTTGTGTGCTAGTTTTACGTGAAATACAGATGAGCTCGATTCTGCAAGCTGCACACGACATTCAATTACCTACATAGCAGTCGGTGCGTACTTACCACATGCATTGTGCGGCGAGCCGTCTTTGTCGATGTAATCACTGTGTCTGGCTGGCTCCTGTAGTCCTATCTCTCTTATTCATAGTACAGGAAATTGTGTAAGAGAAAGGTAGTTAATTATTTGATGAAGTGATCGATAGATTTGTTATGCTTGCCGTGGATACCGCTGATCGTCGTGGGTCTATTGTGCATTGAAGTTACAAATATTGTTTCGAAGTACCTTGTTAGGAATCTGAATAAGACAATCTTAGAATATCGTGTCTAGTTTGAGTTTTCGAGGTCAATGGCTTCATGTATGAAGTATCATTTATATCTAAATTAAACAATGGTCCACGCTAGTTTTAGACGAAATATGTAGCTGGATGTCATGAGGGAGGCCTTCGCCCAGCTGTGGTATGATAAAGGTTGACAGTAACCAGCAACCTTATCAGACAGACGTCAGTTGACGCCTGTGTTGTCTGCCTCTTTTTACTGGGCTGAGGTTTTTACTGTCTTTCAATAACCGCGTGAGGATAGCGGCCGGTACAAAATTTAAGGAACAACATATTGTACGTCGAATAGACATCGCCTAGAAACCAACTTCGATCTGTTATTTTCTACCAAAAATAAAAAAATCTTTACACGACTGATGCGACCCCTTTTTTATTAAAAGTTTGTGTGTCTGAAATACATAGTAGCCCAGGAAAATGAGAAAAAAATTGCGAAATAAAACCTATAGGCCAGTTACTGTAGAAAAAAAAATTACGTTAGGTCGCAAAAAACTGCTTAAAAAAACCTTTTTTTCATTAATAGATTTAAAAAAGTAAATATCCGTCACTGTCCCGATACTCATGGATACGCGCTCGAGAGAGCTGCGAAACGGCTGACTGAAGAGGGGCCGCGCGGTCACTTAACGTCCCGCGCGCGCCGCCCGCCCCCGCCAACCCCAGCCCGCCGTGTTGAGATGCAAGTTCGTTGCCCTTGCGTGTAGGTTGAAATATTCTTGTGGAAAAAGGTAGATTTTCTTTTTTTTTTAAAGTTGTTTTTTTCCATTAATTTTACGTTCTATAAATGAAACCAAACCACTGGCTTCAAGGATAACGGTGTTTACACTAACACCCTGTATACTAATAGTGTGAAACCAAGTTTGCAGCTTCGAAAGACTGTGCCTGCGTAGTGTTAAAAAACCTCTCAATTTTCGGACTACCTGAAAGACCTCTAATCATTATATTCCGAAGCGATACCTACTCCTCCAATACGCTTCCAGCGAAAGTTTTAAGACACTTTTTGAGTAAAAGCCTCTGAATTTCATTACTAATACTTAAATTAAGATAATCCCGGAGAGAAATCCTCATAAAGGCTCCCACAAACAGGCACGATATCGCGAGCGCGACAAGGGTTGCACTGCCTGTCGCGCCCGGGATATCGCGCCAGTTTGCACGAGGCTTAAGGATATTTTTCGCAGATAAAATTCTTATTTTCCTGCGTTTTTATTTTACAAGTCAAAATCATAAGTCACATAAAATCGAGAAACTTCACAGCTTTCAAATTAGTGCGGTGTCATTATCAATTCTCAATAAATTCTTAACTAAAGTAATTACATTGAACCTACCTCAGGTTCAATGTAATTTTTTATTGACTTCAGTAAAAGAAGAAGCTTTTATTTTATATTTTACTTTGGCATAATTAACTTAGTGTTGGTTTTGTGGTTGTAATCTTCCATATTAGTCTCTATTGACAAAAGGAGTTCATAATCAAGCGTGGATGGAAGTGTTACGTATCCACGGCTCTATTAGCTGAAATTCAGCGGTAATTTTACATCTCATGTGGTTAATGAACAACGTTCGTATTAACTGTTAATTATAGGGAGGGTGGAGTGCTAACAACCGTGAGATGAGTAGGTACTTCGTAAAGTACAAGCTGTAGTGTGTGAACATGCTATATCACTCGCATAGAGCTTTGGAGAGCGATGGCACAAGCTCTCTATCTATCGTGTCTCTCTGGGTTTTGAAATAAGTTGGAGACAAAATAAAATAAAGTGTAAGGTTATGTAGATAGTCTCTAAAGTTGACTCATAAAATAATTGAACAGACAAAGGCCAATCACAAAGCTGAGGCTCATTTTATTACAATAAAGATCAAGGGCATCGCCATGAAATACGATACTGACATAAAGTAAAATCTGCGCAAAGTTCTTTTGTGTCGAGACTACAAAGGTTCCGTATCCCGTAACTACTTAATACAATTTGTCAGAATACGTCTCAGTAATTTCTCTACCTATTGTTCTTTGTTTACTGTCATTTCAGAAAATAATGATCGTATTCATTAAATTGTATCCGGTAGAATTCCCAGCTGCTTCGTCGGTTCGTTTGTCTCGACCACTTTGTCCCGAATACCCTTATTAATTAACCATTTGTATGTTGGCGAACAACTGATTTCACTAATTTACTTATTGCATGACAACGTAGTTTTAACGGAACGCTAATTAAATTTAATTGAGGCTGACAGTTTCCATATTTCCACTCGGATATATAATTAATTGAAGAAAAATTTATTCAATTATAAGTTTTGGTTTGGTCGGTCTGATATTTATTCTGTTGAGGGAGCGAGAGGTAAATGAATTGGTTCATTCGCTAAAGTGTTATGTTTAAGTTAAATTCTGTTGGGAAGTTATTGAACTTACTGACAGTAATAACATGAAATTTTCATAAGGTATTTTACTTTACGTCAAGTAAAAACATGTCCATATACAAAGTTAGGTATCTAAGTACTTCCGTCACGCGTATTTTTAATGAAGGCCAACGATGAAATCGAAACACGTGCGTAATGACGTTAACTTTAAGGAGTTTTTAGGAGCTAGGAGTGAGCAGTAACTGCGTAGCTTTACGAGCCGGCTGTATTACCCGGCGAGTCCAAATGCGCACGACCTGAGATCTTAGCCTGGCAGATTCGCACATTTTACGAGCTCAACGAGGTAATGCCATTCTCAAGCTTCGTTTCCCTCTATTATCTTTGCGAACAGACAGTAAATCTTGGAATGTACTCACAGCGAATCTTATCACGTACTAGATGCGTAATTTATATATTTTTTATCTCTACGGATCCAGCATTCAGCTGTTCGGAGCGCTTTTGATTTAGTATCGCACTTAATTCTCAATTTGAGCGTGAAAAAGGTTTTACCTTTTATTTTTTAAATTTTATCTCGGTTGTTTGTTTCACATACCTTAGAAGTAATGGTGGGAACAAAATAAAATCTATCGCACCGCCATAAATCGTACATAAACTATTTTAGGAGGTATTATGTTAAGGAAACACGTAACCCTAATAGCGAGGCTGCGTGTAATATACTAAAACCTAATAGCCTACGAAAAATAATTTACGGAGTAACACCTGCCGAAGATAAATGTCCTTCATGAAATAATTATCGCAGGCGCAGGTACCTACTCGTAGGTATTAGACAAGAGAGTTTTCCGATAGACACGTACTGATATTTTTCAGTGTAATCAATTAGACGCCGGCACCTTGAAGCTAAATTGCTAATTTAGTTAATAGCTACAATTTGGAGACGATCGGGCTCTCACGGAAATAAATGGTATGGCACCACCTGAATTGATAATATAATAAGAGCGTGAAGGCTTTAGTTTTGGCAATCAATAGAAGGTTGAACGTGCAGGTTTATTTTTTCACATATTACCTGTTAGTTTAAAAAAATACTAACTAAACTAAACTATTACTAACTACTAACTAAACTATTTAACATCTCGGAAAACACACACGCACACACAACACTCACCCTCACCCTCTCTTACTCAACATTAGGTACTCACACACACGGCACTTTTTTCATAATTTGTTATTATTTTGCTTTCTTTTTATTATTAACTAGCTGCCGCCTGCGGCTTCACTCGCGTGTAATCTTTATAAATTATAGCCTATGTTACTCAGGGTGAATGTAGCTTTCTAATGGTGAAAGAATTTTTGAAATCGGCGCAGTAGTTTTGGAGTTTATTCATTACAAACATACACACAAAAATACAAATCTTTCCTCTTTATAATATTAGTATAGATAAATATTTGGTTTGGGCTGTTTTAAATGTTTTATTTTAATATAAAAAAATGTAATTTTATTGTAAAATTACTAATTCTTATCAAGTCGTAGTGAGTTAATCGTAAATGCAATGCTCAGAAACCTAATATAATCCACAGACCTAAGTTTCAATCCACTCTGACACCATTATTGAAATAAACGGGCCATATTTCATGACATAGAATCGATTGCATTGAGTAGAAGAATTTATTCGCACGGTCAATTCCGATTCTACAGGGGATTCGCAGGACCCTTCTAGTTTTTAGTTTTTAAGAATACCTTAGTCCCAAAAGTAATTGTGACAGGATTTTGAAAGACTTTTGTGTTTGGAGTGTTTTTGCTTGTTTATTTAGTACGGATATGTTTTGTTTTTTTTAGTTATAATTTAATTTAGCTATAATTTAATTATAGCTATAATTTAATTATAGCTATTGTGAATACTATAGCGTTTTCGCGGTTTGCTTGCTAGACTCGTTAGACGTCGTGATTTGTGAAAGGTAAGATATTTTAGCTACCTATCTACGTACTTAAATCATAGTATATACTTAAATTCCTTATATTTTTGTACTAGCTTGTGACCGCGGCTTTGCCCGCGTGGATGTCGGAATATATTCCACGGGAACGTAGTACCGGGATTAAAAGTACTTTATGTGTAAATCAAAGTTATAAACGATCTGTTTGCCAAATTTCATCCAAATCCGTTCAGCCGTTTTTGCGCCAATCCGGAACTTACCTACATCCAGAAAACGGACAATTATGCTGAATTGGCTTCGTTACTACTTCATTATATGTATAGATTGTTATTTGTACGGTCTGCAGTCGACACCTTACAAATAGTTATTGATTTTATTACTTGCGTAGACATGTTTATGGCCAGTCAGACTTTAGTTTAACCTATGTATATGGCTCAGCCGTTACAGTGTAGTCTAGACTAGGAACACACAAGATGAATTGATTTGCAATCTCGGTAGTTAGCAGTGCCGAAGCAATATCTATAAGCAACGAGTATCGTAACTTTATATGCCAGGGAAAGCAAGGAGTAGACCTATAATACTATACCTTAGAATATAATGTACCTTAAAATATTTGTTTGCAACTTGTACTGTAAACGGAATAGCAGTTTATCTCGTCACAACTCCAGTTTTACCTGTTCACTCAAATACCCCCAGTATTTGAGCTACTACAGTTGAACAATGTTGTTAAATGCATTTCATGGGTTTTTCTATAATTCAATTCTAGAATATATATCTATAACCTCTTTTAAAATGTATAGTCCACGTTTAGTTTGCAAGTATACCAAGTTTCCAAAGTCAATATTTTCGTTCCATGTAAGAATAACCTTTTTTCAAATGAGTCGAGATTAATTTAAATAAAAAAATATCACTACCGCCAACTGTCATTGAAACTGGTACGAAAGAATTTTACCTTCTTTTTTTAAATGTAGTTTGGTCGTAGATGCCAGCAAATTGCCTGCATGGAGGTTTTAAATGCAGCATGTTTCTCCTTGCGGCTTTGACTTGTGCTAACGACCGACGTCCTGTTGGTATCGCTTGGCAGCTTTGCTCTTGTAAAAGGGTGAAAATGGCCAGTCACAATCTCTTAATAACTAAGCAGACTTTCCCAACAAACTTTAAATTACATCTAATGAGATTATTGAAACGAACAAAATATACCATAGCTATCGCAGAAAATTCCGAGTAAATGAAAGTCAAATTCCGTTAAATCTAATTCAAGCTAGCGGGATTGTCCTCTTTTGAATTTTCCGAACAAAAGGTCGTCAATCAGAAAGTAAATAATTTAGTTGGCGAGATCAAAGCGATATCTTGCCGTGTAATTGTTTAGGGGACTTTGTGGGTCGGTAAAGTTTCGGGACCTACCGCACTGGGCTGATTGTGCGTACAACAACTTCATTACTACACGGCTAGGTTGACCCTTAAAAATTTCAGCCTCATTCTACTGTGCTTAATTGTTGTTACAATAGCTTGTGTGGTGTTCCGCTCAGGTTTAACGTTTTGGGATGTTAAGATGTCTTTGTTGTATTTTGTTTGTTCCTAGTTGTTCCTTGTTGTAGTAGATACCTAGCTACGATACAGTTATATGTAGGTACATCTTTCATTTCTGTTATAATTTTCTGTCAATTTCTCCGTGTTAGTTTATACTAACGCCAAAGCAATTTTTCATAGTGATTAGATTTCCTTTCCTTCCTTAGCAAGAACGTCAGCAATCTGGGTCATTGTAAATTGTTATTAACTGCCAGATTTGTCTGTGTTGCTTATTTTTGAGATTATTTTACAGCTACAGACAGATATTTCATTATTTTTCGATCTTAGTAATAATGCGTTGAATAATGACCGTCACTGAGATGAATCTTGAGTGGAGCGAACTTGGACAAGTTGATAATTATGAAAATTCAAATTACGAATTTATGCTAATTCGTCGAGCAAAAGACGCCCCTCGGGATAAAAGCTCGTTCACAAAGGTGAAGATTGACTGAACTAAATTAAAGCGCGGTAAAACTGTTGACAAAGAACTTACAGAAATTCTTCGCTAATAGCTAAGCAGAGGAAATATAACCGCTGGCCAATGCAACCGTAAATAATACCTATTTCCAACTGATTAATTTTATAACTTAGGTAGTTATGTATCGTTCGTTTAAAATTAAGAAGTTCGACTAATTTGAAGATCGACTAATTAAGTAATTACTAACTTTATCGCGAAATCCGCACTAAAGTTTTAAGTTAGTTTATTGCCGAAAGCGCTCGAAGAATATTAGCAGAGACTCAGTAGGTAAATATTTAACTTATTTCACTTTGTACAACTAATCACTCCGTGGTTGAGGTTTATGGCTATGCATAAATTTAAATGAGGGACGTTGAAGAATCGCGCAGTAACGTCGAGAGGTCGTTTTGAATTCTGCCAAAATTGACTTCATAATATACCTATTTTAATTTGAATAACGCGGTATTTAAGAGACGCGTCGCGGGAAACCTCCGGGGTGTAATCTGTTTAATTTAGTTAGGTTTTCAGCGCGCCCGCATCTGTGGGCTCGTCACACAGCCGTCACACAGTCGCTAACTTACACGGTTTTATGGTTTGTCGCCGCGCTGCGTGACAATGATAATGTCACACGGGTTTTGTAAGTTGGATTTAATTAGGCCTAAACATACAAAGTTATAAGCGACCTTTTGACAGTTCCTTTGCCCTTTGTGAAGGTAGATATACCTATACAAGTCTCCGTGTACCTCGCCACGGGAAGAATTCGGGATCATCGATAGCCTGTGGACGGAGAACTTAAAGAAGGGTGTGGATAACTTCCCTTTACTTGGCCGAACGTCTTCCGAATACTAATTCGTTACATTTTCTTGGTACAGAAGGGAAGTGAAAGTAAAATAAAGCTTAGTTTTGTTTGCTCGGCGTGTCTACCAGAGATTTTTTCATTGCTAATTAAAACTCTTGGAATCTGGAACACTGGAATTGTTTCCTTTCTTTTTCGGCTAAGATTGCGTACGAATTGGAAAGAGCTTACGTACGTTTCGTTTTAATTTGGTTTCTAGAATGTATCATCATTATTTTGAACTGATTTTCTGGCTTTCATATTGAACTGCATATCGAGATAACATTTATGCAATTTGTTGAATTTAATACCTACAGTCGATCGTACATTTTAATTAAAACTCTGGTTTAAATACTACGCTTGTTTTGGTTTGATATTTAGGTACATGGATATTTAAACAGTAAATTCATTAGTTACATTCGTATCATAATCATTCACATACATACACGGCTTCTTCCCACGGGTGAAGACAGAAACTACATAACGCCAGCTGCTAGATACTCCTTTTGTTTCATAATTTTCATACTTATTCATTTATCGGCACCAATATTTCTAAATCGAATGGCTAGCAACGTTCGAGTGTTCCACTTCCGAAATGGAAACTTCATGGTTTCCTAGCGGGTGAAGGGGGATGCGCCAAAAAACAAATGTCGCGCGTGACGAAACGTGTCAGTGGTCTCGCAATGATGAGTTTTTGACAGATTTTGTATGGCATATCTGTCAAAAACTGATCATTGTGAGACCACTGAAATTTAGTACAGTCGGCCAAAAAACTGGTGATCCACCGTAAGGTTGAATGCCGTTTGCAGTTTCATAGGCGATAAAGATAAGTTTCGCTTGCAGATCAATCTGACAACTCCTATTGCCGTCTTTTTCTGATTAATAATGATGTTTACAATTTGTTATGAGGCAGCTGTTCTTAGTTTAAATTTGATGGAACCAATGACGTCGTAATATCAATGGCGGGGAAAATCCTTCTAATATTATAAATGTGAAAGTTTGTGTGTTTGGATGTTTGTTACTCAATCACGCAAAAACGGCTAAATCGATTTGGATGAAATTTGGCGAACAGATAAGTGAGTGTAAGAGTTTATAACCTGGATTAATACAAAGGATACTTTTTATCCCGATATTCCCACGATATCGAGACTTACGCGGGTGAAACCGCGGGGCGCAGCTAGTGTTAAATAGTTTTCTTCAAAGCTTCAACAATATTTTTTTTATTCGATTTAGAAATAGAAAGGCAAATATAAAAGGAAAGTGGTCTTGTTAAATTCTAATCACTCGTAAATTTCCAAAACCTGTTATCCACTAGGTGATGCTCGCAATTTCGTTCACGGAGCCTTTTTCTTTCTTTCCGTAAGAACCTTTCCTACACTACTACTGATATGATAAAATGAAATATCGGAATTAGCCCAGCCGTTTTCGAGTTTTGTAACACTTTCGGAATGATTTTATTATATAGATTTGTCAGAAAGAAAAGTGAAAAATAGATGTAAGTATCCTTTTATTAAATTGTCAATCACTATTAAAGTAATGTAAAAAACATAAAATCGTCATTTATTTTAGAAAACTAAAAAAAACTTATTAATGTGAATGTGACCCCTATTCACCTTCACCCAAAAACACAAAGAACAGGAGCTACCCTGGAACAGCAGCAACGACGCAGCAGTCATAATATGGTCAAATTCAGAAGAGGTTGGAATAATAATAAAAAATAGTAATGGGTGTAACCGCCATTGGCTTCAACCTCATTGACCCAACAATTCGTGAGCAAATATTCCTCACATTTCCTCCCAAATTAAATTACAGTGACTCTCTAGTGCATGTTTGGTTCTTTCGTTTTGATGCGACCATCTTTGGACCATAAGGCCCCAAAGATTTTCTATCGGGTTTAGATCCGGAGATCTTGATGGCCACGGTGTAACCCTTACATCAGTGTGTGAACGAAACCAGGCTCTTACGATCCTCGCATGAGTTGAATAATTATCTTGAACAAAATCAAATTGTGGCACTTCATTCTCTGGGTAAACATTACGGACTGTCGGTAGCATTGCATTTTGAAGCACGTCGATATAATTTACAGCGTCGCTCGAGATAGAGAGCACAATTCTCGTACACCATCCGCACTCATCCAGCTCCAAATATTTACGGAAATTCGACCTGATTCTCTATTTGGGATTACATGATCATCTCTATACTGTAGAACTCCGAGGTGAGCCTACGGTACCGGCACTAATAAAACACCATGTTAAGATAGTAATGAGTAATTATTCCTATGAATGGGCTACGTATTTCATATTATTTTATATTAATCTTCTGGCTCCCGCCTTGACATCTCACGGGGCCTCGTGTCCCTTTTTTTATTCTAAATATAAATCTAATGCTTGTCTGATAAACATGCCAGCAACTTGAAAGCACTAAGGTTTTAATCCAAACCATGCAGAGTAAAGCCTCTACATCAGCTACGCCCCTACTGGATAAAATAGGGCTAACGTAGTGTCCAGTTTTATCCATTTCAGACAAACATTACATTGACCTACCTAAACCTATAAGAAGAATTACCTAACACCAGAAACAACATTTACAATATGAGGTCTGCCTTTTGCAAAAGACGGCTTAAGTCAGGACGAACGAATCATAACAAGTGTCAATCACGTTAAATATTATTATGTGCCAATGTGCACCCACACAAACTAACTTCGTCATGCTTAAACCTCGTCACATCAAAACTGGCGAAAAAGATGCGACACAGCCTCCTAACAAGTTAATAAATCGACATGGCAAATCACATCAGCCCAGAAGGGGTTAAATATACTAAGATCTCACACAACAATGGTTTAAACTTCAACGAACGTTATGACGTCAGAGGAAGCGAAAATCAGAACTGCAAGAAATCAACTGCACCTAACTCATGAACCCACTCCAAACGTAAAAACTTCGAAAAATCATGACTTAAAAGTCTAGACCCTGAATCTTCCTACTGGTCCATATTGACCGAACTGTTGATCCTCAA
This sequence comes from Lithophane socia, assembly GCA_947522985.1. Lineage (NCBI taxonomy): Eukaryota > Metazoa > Arthropoda > Insecta > Lepidoptera > Noctuidae > Lithophane > Lithophane socia. Next base: position 7,324,169 of record OX383269.1, read on the forward strand.
ACATCAGCAGAAACCAATCGTGTTAAACAAACACGCTTTGCAAAGACTATGTCCCGTTAGCAAAGTTGGTCTCAGCCTAGACCAATATCATCCCCCCTCAAGAAGGATCACAGTTCCCAAAAAAAAATCTTTTAATAAAACCTTGGAGCGTGTTCTTCCTAATTAGAAACAAAACGATGATGTCGGTGTAATCGACATCTTTTCTTCTTCCTCCGTTCGCCATAATCATCAGAATATGAAACAAAATTAAGATATTAATACATCATGTTCTGCCAAAATGAAAATAATGCTGAGACATGATGGAATGAGAATAATAAGTTCAAAAAATTACACAATCCTTAAAATACATAGTTCCCATCTATTTATGTCAATAGACATGCTTCTGAAAATTCTTTTTAACATTATAATATAATACAAAATAAAATTCCTTTTACCCAAATGACGCCGTGGGCTTCTATGTAATCTAGCCTCTACTTTAAGACTTCCTTTAGTTATTCGCCTGAACTTGTTGCTAACACCTAACCGAATAGGAAATAAGTTCTTTGTGACCTTATGAACTGTCTTTTGTATTAAAACCTTTCGAACTCGAAAGTTATGCTTAACTATCACCTCCGAGGTTCGAAATTGAAGACTCAGCACACCTTCATCTAACTCTAAATTATCGTTCAATATACAAACATCATCAACACCTAACACTGAATTACAAGCCTTCTGATCCATTTCAACTGCTAACGAGGGATGATCTTTCCCAACAACTTCGGTCCCAAACATAAGATGAGCATCTTCCTGTGTCTCGGAGAATTCTGTACTAAAATCAACCGTATATTTTTGATCATCAACGAAGTTGTGTTTAATTATTTCCTCATCGCGATCACTATTCTCTCCTGTTATGGACACCTCTTGATGTTCTGTAACATAGCTAATTGAATTAAAGAATGGACTGGACTGACCCGATTCGCTAATTTTCTCTATGTCTTCACTCTCGAACACTTCAACCGACTCCTCTGTATTGCCAGTGCTGCACCCTTGGCAGCTGTGCTCGTCATCGACCTCATCATCAACATTACTGCCTTCTTGGCAGCCATCTTCGACATCCAACAAATCGTCTTGTTTTTCACTAGAAAATAAATTATCATCATTATCTGTGGTCGCGCTCTCTTCCTGTGTGCTTTCATCAGACACAACTTGTATGATCTCTGCTTCTTGCGTCCTGTGCAAATCTTTGTGGCATTTGCACGGAAACTCAGCCCATAGCGCGTCACAGATTGACATGAAGCTCATACCCTCGTGGTACGTATAGTTAAAAAAAATTCTTGCAGGGCCCACCAAATATACCCCTATTATTAGCGCCCAATCGCTTTCTTGCCATTCATTATAGGCAGCAACACTCCTGAACTCATTTATAAATTCTTCTAGACACACGCCATTGAATCCAGAAAAGAACTGCATTTTCATGAAAATAATAATAAAAACCACTTAGCTTTCTCAACTTCAGCGTTTATGCGCTCGATCCAACGCCCATCTATGATAGGCCTCGCCTTATCATATATATTATTATGCTGTAGGGGATTTTTCGCCCAAATACTAATACTCTGAAAAAATACTTTCGACGGGTGTCAGCGGCGGCGCCTCCACCAAATGTAGAACTCCGAGGTGAGCCTACGGTACCGGCACTAATAAAACACCATGTTAAGATAGTAATGAGTAATTATTCCTATGAATGGGCTACGTATTTCATATTATTTTATATTAATCTTCTGGCTCCCGCCTTGACATCTCACGGGGCCTCGTGTCCCTTTTTTTATTCTAAATATAAATCTAATGCTTGTCTGATAAACATGCCAGCAACTTGAAAGCACTAAGGTTTTAATCCAAACCATGCAGAGTAAAGCCTCTACAATACCGTGTTGAAACGCCTCAGGTGTAGACGTCCATGCTGACTAGATTTGAATGTTTTTTCATCACAAAACACTGTATTAGATTGGCAGGCATTGAAGATTATATTTATATGCAGTTGAGTAAAAAATATAACGGAAAATATATCGATTTTTCTGAGGAAAATAGCTGGAAACAAGAAATTAATAAAATATATTGACAAAATGTCAATTGTCAGTTTTCTTTTTCAAATAGAATTGGTTGTCTATATAAATAGTTTTTATTACTTAATTTAGAAACATTTACATTTTCTTTGCAGAAAGTAATGTCTTATCCGTCTGTAATAAAGGTTAAAATGTCATGCACTTATAAGTGACCTATGACGTATGAATGGCTTACCTACACTTATCAATTAGGTTTACGTCATTATTATGCATCTCTTTCATTGTTATCTAGTATGAACCATGTTGAAATTTTCAATGACTAGGAAACTAAATCAAAAGTGGAACACCACTTTCTTGGCCCACTGTACACTTGGCCCCCTGTAGGTATTGCGTTGTCAATGATGAGTCTGCAGATTTCTCTATGAAATATGTTGTCATTTACTCTTGCTGAATGAAACAGACATTAAAGTATTATTAGCATTTCAAAAATGTTATGTGACTGACGTGACGGTCCCGCTGGCCGCATTTTTGTAACCAACCCCGCAGTACAATCTCTGTGGTCTGCTTGAACCATGGGACTGTCACCAACGAAACAGTCGGCTTGAATATGGTGGTAGAGCGTACTGACAACGTTCGTATACTTCATATGTCCAATTACAGGCCTTCATGGGTCGCGTCCCCCGCGCCATCTATATGGCGTGTGCACAATATAAAGAAAATAAAAATAAAAAGGAACTCACCAGGACAAACCGGGGGCTCCTAGCTAACTGCACTGGACAAGACGTACGTGGCCTAAGGATTTTTGCTTTGGAGATGGAGCGTTCAACTATTTTTCAACCAGACTGCTCACAAAATGGTAGATACATACTCATCGTAATCCTCGCACATCATTTATTGTGTAGAAAATCCTACATTTGCCATAAACGACATTATCCCATAGGTTCGATCAATCTCATTAACTTAACGATGTAACATAACAGATGTGATTTAGATCTTTTTCGTGAAGGAGATCCCTTCTGTTTGTTTGGATTCGAAACGTAGCGAGCGTTTCCTGTATTTTCGTAGATATCCATTTCCAAATATTTGACCAAAAAATACAATGTGGATTTTTTGTAATTCTATGTACATAAAATATTAAATCCTTAAGAGAAACAAAATAAATCCTTTTATCCTTAAATCCTTTTATTTTTATACCTTTCAGGAAATTATCTTAAGTCTGGAGTCAAAAGTATTATTAACTAGAGTTTACCTATTTGAGAGATTTCGATACATTTTATTAATATTATGATGATTGAACACTTGCTTATGGAAGACATTAATTTAAATAGACGAGAATACTTAAGAAACTATTCAGTACATAATATTTTTTATAAAAGTAAAAAATGTTTCGATCCTTTAAACCACTCAAACTAGAGAAAGAACAACCTGCCTGCAACGTGTGGTGACATCTTTGCCCACATTGCTCGCAGAGGTACCAACAACAAGGAACTGGAAAGATAGATAGCAAAAGACCTAGAGGCCGAAGCTCAAAAAGGTGGTCGGATCAAATATCCGAGCAATTGACGATACCTATCAGTGCCGCACTCCACCAGGCCACTGATCGTAACAGATGGAAAAAGACCGTTGACAATTATTTGATGTGGATTCACGATTCTCAGCAGCGAGAGAACGATTGGAAAGAGAGATACTTCAGTTTAGGAAAGAGATGAAGCTCTGCAGGACGTATAGCTCCATCTCTTTCCTCCCCGAAGTAAAATTAAAATAATACTGCTGTAAGCGGAGGTAGTCGGCCCCCTGTGTCGCGTAGTTCCAAGTTTCGTTATACATATAGTCTAACTAATAATAACTTAGCCTATGCCTTTGTGTGCCAAACTATCAACGATGGGTTGTTGGGCTCAATGGCTAGTTGTAATTACTAGCAAAGCTTTCAGCTTCAGGCTAATTGGGGCCGCAACGGCCTTTTAAGGAAAGGTTTACGTTTATACGATATTCATAATTACACTTGTAAAACTTTATTATGAGAGTAACTTGTAGGTATATGTTGAAATAATATACAAACATATAGAAAATCACGAAAGAAGGCCTTTAAGGCTCAGCAGAGAAATGTTAAAGGCTAAACATAGCAGTAACGCGAATTATATTCAAATATTTTGTACCGATATTATATTCAAATAGTTTTACTAGGAATCCAGTAACTGTGGCATTTCGTAGAATTTTACGTTCAAGTGATACTCTTTCACTAGCTTTATTGAAATTAATAATTCGGCGAAAACTGTGCCCGGAAATTGTAGTTATCGACATAATTTACCGGTAAGGTAATACATACATTTATATTTAACTGTATCTATTTTATGAAATTTTTGTTCCTTTAGCAAATTATTTGCTGTTAACGTGTTGGTAATATTTCACGCCGGTCTGGTCGCATAAAACGGCATAATCGTATACAAAATTTTATTACGCCATGTAAAGGCTTATTGGTCCCTTTGAAATCGTTAATGTCAATATAGATTTGGCGACAAGCCAGACCGTTCCTATAAAAAGTTCATTAATCAAAGCCATAACGGAGGTGGAAGACTTCCTACTATAATTGATTTTATATAAAACGTGCGTTACGACCCGTGTCACTGGTTATTGATTGAATAATTAAGGAATGACTTCTGCTCATTGGTATTTATCAAGTTTATGTGTTATGAGTTGTATTCAAGGCAAGTATTGGTGAATTCGTTATTATGACCTGGTTTTTAGAATTATAACGACATTATCAGAATGTATCATGCTTCCAACAATGAGAATTTTGACATTTCCTTAAAATTATTGGTTTTTCAATAGAGTTAGTCAATTATTCGCTATTGTTTTTACATTTCACACAACCATAGGTACTAAAGCAACCATACTTAATTACGATGTATGAAATATTAAAATCTGAGGTTTGTTTTCTGGGATTGGCTCTCAGTCATCCCCAATGGCTGAGAGCCAATCAGTCAGTTCATCAAGAAACTGAACACTGTAGGTACTTAATTTGAAAGAAATGTTACTTAAAGCAGTTGTAGAAGTGCAATCAAAAATAATTCACGACAACCCTTGAACCTAATTACTGAAGTCGAAGTTTGTAGATATTCAAAAGAAAACTCAGGAAACAGTTTGTTTTTATCTTCAACCATGAATTTATTCACACACAGATTCCCCGAAACATGTCAATGCTCACACACTGTGGTCGCACAGACTAGAAACACCTACATCAGCTAGTCATAGACACCTAGGAGTGCTGCATTTGCGTAACGTATAGAGTGCACACTGGGGATTATTTGATAGCGAACACATAATTAGTACCGTATGATGTAGAGTAAGATGAGATGTATCCGTACGTGTGTACTCACCTCGCCTTAGGTACTCATTAGACGAGCGATTATTGTGCACTGTGCAGTATTCATGATCAAATTATAGATATTGTGTTGTTTTCCTTTGTGATTGTCGCGATAATTATCGCGTAAGCTACACCTCAGCTTAGAATATCTATATTTTGATTAAGTGTTAACTGTACGATATTTTACTTGGTTTTCAGCATTCAATTCAATTGCGGATAAAGTTATTTCTCTTTGCGTGAAAACATGTTTGTACTAGCATGTCTCCGTTTTAGACACCTGACTAGTTTCATAACATTTCAATAGTTCTGAAATACGCTACGCAGTGAAATGCGTCGTCTGTTTTGAATAAATGCTGCCCCAATTTTAAATCTATAGATATAGTCTATATTCCCAAATGTATATTTTTTATTTCGAACATTCCACCCGTAGAATAATGAATGGAATAAAAAATATGATTTTTTACATAAAAAAAAGAAAATAAACCGCGATTCGTTCTGCAATTTAAAACAATATGAAGGAGAGATCAAAGCGAATAAATTCAGGGCCGGCTGTCGAGAGGCGTGAACAAGTGCCCGCCGCATGGGAATGTGACGCTAACGAACAACACGACTCAAATCATAAAAAGGAATCCGCTGTGTCCCTTCTTTCTATATTCAATACCAATTATTTTTAATAATAACTTAATTAAATTCTCTTTTGACACTGACAACGTGTTTTCCCGCCGCATTACCGATGTTTTGAATACCCGGAACAATTTAATCAAAGTGTCTGAAGATAACAGATTAGTATGCGTTACATCATTTGATCTTCGGTCGAAATATTTACTGTTTCTCTTCCGCTTTCGTGACAGATTTATTTACTTTATTAAAGGAGTCGTTAGGGCCCATACCGCCATCGGAGTGAAGACGAATAAATTACGAAGGTTAACAAAGTTAAATTAGGTAGACATCCTTCAGGTTTGGGTTTACCACTGTATTCAGGACGAGAGAGTCACATATTTATACCGCAATACACTTAAACAAGACGTACACTCATTTGTTTAGCTTTCCTGTGAATGATTGCAGATTTTTCACGTTTAGATAAGTCTATGCCTTTTTCCTAGAAATATATATAAATACAATTTCGAAACTCTGACGTAAAGTTGAATTTATTAGTTACAGTACTATGGCTTTGTATAGCAGGAGACATACAATAGGATAGTGTATAAAACTAAAAATCGTAAAAAACGGAGTTACAGTTTTATGCTTCTCATGCATAGAAATGTAAAAAAAATTCTAATAACTTTCACAGTAGGACAATTCTGATGCTGCTTTGAAAAATGAAGAAGTTAAAGTGTGCCTTTCATTTATTTACTCGTGTCAGTTATTAAGGCGAGTAGCAGAGTAAGAGAAATAGGTTAGTAGGCGCTAACAAGTTATGAGAAGTTCTCTTTTACAATGTTTATACGCCTCCAGCGTTTGCAAACGGTGAGTACGTCTTTGCTTTAGCCAAAGTAAAACGTACCTATGTAATACCTACGTGTGGAATATAAAGACTCCATTTAATACATTGTGGAATTAAGTACGTACTTTCTCGTCCTAATGAATCATACAAACAAACAGAGTACTTACATTCCTACTTATGTATAGAACCTATCACATTAGCTCCTATACTTAGATTGCTATTGTGTTACTGTGTACTGTGGATTTAACTTCTTTTATTTCAAAATCGCTGCATTATAACAATCAGCAAGTTTTCATTCACAAATAGAAAAAGGTTTACTTCATATTTCGACTCCACCTACACCTAAGCACCTACCCATCAATTAATTTTTTAATATAAATGTCCAATTGTTTACCAACTGCCACATACATTGCTACCTCCGTCAAAGTAATTAAATATATAATGTATTCTGTCATAGGTATGTTCGGTTAGGCACAGCCCTAGCATTTGCTGGAATATTCATTTTCGATATTATATAACGCTCAATGGAGAGCTAATGGAGAGTTGAATAAGGTTGTCAAATAGTTTTTCTCACTATGACCATGAAAATTATCTACTTGTCTCTTGTGGGACTTTTTCTGGCAAGTGCGGGATTATGCCGGGAGAATGAACATGGGCACGCTTTCTTGGACATAGTCCCTTTTTGATCACAATATAATACCGCAAAACTATACTGTATAATAGATTATTTAAATTGCGGGTACTTACGTAATTTTGCTCCATACATTCCACTTTTCACATATTAATTTCATAGATCTGCTCAACGTCCGTATGTCACTGCAGGGATCCAGCAGAATATCAGCGTCAGGTATATTTGCCTGACACATGCTGAGTTGGACTCCCATTTGGTGCAACGTTGAGACGCACACACACCGCACTTTGTATGTTTCGTTTTTTTTTTAAAGTTTGTCATAAGACAATATTGTCATCACTGTGTTTTCTTTTATTGTATCAATTTTTTTTTTTTTTGTGTATTTTCACCCAGCTTTTTATTAATGTACCTAAAGTAATTAGTTATAATTTAACCGTGTTATTGTATGTTGTGCTGTCTTTTGTGTGCACCAAATAAACGTTTTATCTATCTATCTATCTATCTACCGCGAACACCATTCCATCTGTCAAGCGTGGTTTTGACATGGGTTTATCATACGACGGCGATTTTACAGTAGGTACTACTTCTGAAAGGCTAATTTTAAATAGCTAACAGTCTGTGAAAGTCATGCCAATTTGATTGACTGTTGTTATTTATTACAGTCAGCCAGTCAAAGCAGTGAACATTGGTTAGTCAATCATGCTCTCACTTTTTTGATATTATTATGACTGACTCAAAAAACATTTATAAACCTTTTCTAAAGGAGAGGTCGGTTACTGTTACTAGGTATTTCATTTTGAAATAAAAACGAAATATAATTCTTGTCGGACAGATTATTTTCATAAAAGCTGCTGCGTTATTTGCGAGGTATCAGATAACGTGCTCACACGGCATGTGACGTTAGCCGTGCAGCGTAACATCAGTATGTTTTAATAAAAAAGCTTTTCGCCCCAAAATATTACGTTCATCGTTTCGTATGGAAATGTAAATAGTAACATTTTGGCTTGAGTGACGTTCGAAACGTATAATTCGAAACCAGTTTTGAAACTAGTTCTGAACGTTATGATTTGTCGAGCTCTTGTCATACCTGCGTACCAACGGTATTAGAACCAAATGGTGTGGTACGTGACAATTGGAAGAGACCAGACGGCATGCCGATGGAAGGTGGGTAGGCCTCTGGTGTGGGACGCAACCTGTGTCGACCCTTGTGCCATCTCATGTCCCAAGCACGGCGGGCTGTACTGGCGCCGCTGCTGCGGCTACTGAGACCTTCAAGCAGCGCAAATACTATAACCTTATGGGTAACTACAGTTTTGAGCCGTTAGGGGTCGAAACGCTCGGGTCATGGAGCCCGAGTGCACGTCTTCTTTTTATGGGAATTTCTCTGATACCGAGAGAACGAGCCAGCTCTCTGGTCGACACTTCACGTGGCCATAGGGCTTACTCGTTCTTTGGCCAAAGAATTAGCATTGCCATTCAACGTGGCAATGCTGCCAGTCTTCTGGGCACGTTTCCGGATGACAGCAGTCAATCAATCAATTTAGTAGGTATCTAGTGTAAATAGTTAGTTCTGGATTATAAAAATATTAACTCGTGAAACTCTACTAAAACGATCATATTAACTGTCAGTCTGTCTAATAGGTGACTATATAGATTATCTACACTAGACAGGTAAAATGAACGATTTACCATACCAGTGCGTTACTGCAGATTGTCAAGGAGTATCCTAGTTGCCTTGCAATTAGGTTTAATTTCGTCACGAATTTAATTTTATAAAACGTTTACTGTTTTCTAGCAGCCCTAGTGCTAGTGCTACTTGACAATGTCGCCGGGTCGCAGTGGACGAGCCGCGTCAGCAGAAACCGACGCTGACTACACTCCACTCCTCTCACATGTAATCTCTTAACGACACCGTTCTACATAATCGATAGCCTTATATAGTCCTAATATTACATATAATTATCATTAAGTGTAGTCCTAATATAGCCGTACAAGTACTTACAACAAGCTTAGTGAATCCATTTGCGAAACAAATATAAACCCATGAACGAAAGTTGTTAACTTCAGTTGAATGGAAGAGCCTTTTGAAGGGTTTCTATTTATATCACGAATATTTTTTAACATTTCCTGTTTTTGTTTTTATATGTAAGAAAAACGGTAACTTGACGGCAGCCCTCTGACATACAATAATTCATCTAAAAAATTATTCATTCGATAAAAAGTTGTAAGATAAATTTTATTCTTTTTCCTGAATAATATAATGTGTCACACCATCATAACCACAAAAAAAATCTAATACTTCGTTGCATCACGTAACAAATGATTCCACGTCACTCCAAAAAGCTTTCAGTTTTCAGCAGAACGAATCTATCTACCTACAATATATACGTAACCGTTAAGCGACTTGCGCCCGAAGGCCGAAGTGAAAAGAAATCATACAAATTATCTTAAAAGGAACGCTGAGGACTGGTCCAATGTCAATCTTTTTACGAATTTAGTTTTTCACTTTACGTAATTGGAAAAAATATCGGCGTAGGCGAATGTTTGGGATTGCCTTTAAAAATGAAAACGTAAATTAAGAACGAGCCTAATGGAGTGGGCGTTTGAGTATTAGGAACACAGGAATACTAACAGTAGTCAATACATGCCAAGCCTTTATTCTACATGACAGGTGGCTTGGCGGATGGGTGACCATCTTTACATACCGAGACTCCTCCGTGCCTTGGAAAGCACGTTAAGCCGTTGGTCCCGGCTGTCATTTGTGGATCTTTAACAGTCGTTACGGGTCGTCAGAATCTCGAAAGTCTGACAACCAGTCTTACCAAGGGGTATCGTATTACCCAGTTACTGGATTGTGGAGATCCGATAGGCAGTCGCTCCATGTAAAATACTGGTATTCAGCTGCATCCGGTTAGACTGGAAGCCTACCCCAACATAGTTGGGAAAAGGCTAGGTAGATGATGAGGTGGCTTGGCGGAAGTATTTCCGTCCACCAAGTCCACGTAAGTTTATAATGAAATTGTCCGTTGAGGGATGATACTGAGAGTAGTTTTGTGCTATCCTAATCCTAACTATATCCTTACATATTATAAAACAAAGTCCTCTGCCGCGTCTGTCTGTCGTTCTGTTTGCGATAAACTCAAAAACTACTGCATCGATACTTTTTATCCGGGTATTCCCACGGGATCGGGCTTACGCGGGTGAAAATTCGGGGCACAGCTATAGTTTGTTAATAATATTAACAATATAACAGTTACATATACTTATATATTAAATAATAAGAAAGCTTGTAAAACATCGTATCAATTTTCACATAATTAAGAAGAGAACTCTTAGGAGTAGGATTAATTGCACAACATCCAGTTAATCATAAGGAAAATGAGTGTTATCAGCGTAACAAGGAGATAACTATCATGTGAAGGGAGAGGCGTTATGTTACTCGCATGGTTACTAGTTATTCGTCAGGGCTGCCCAACATGCCCAACGTACGGGGCTTGTAATACCAACCTCATTACAACGTCACAAAGCGAGCCAGCCGACGGATAAACTGGCCAACAGGTAGGAACGTTATCAGTGTAATCACACACGAATGTAATTAGCCGTAAACTGTATTACTAGTGCCCGCTTTCCCCAGCAGGGTCCAAATTGACACGCTACGTCAATTTGCCATATTATCGCCATTTCACTGTCAATAAATTACAGTTGTAATTGAAATATACGGACAATTTAAGTTGGTAGTCACATTGATAAACAATTCATTTCCCTGACTTTTCACAGCTAAAATAGAGAATCAATTTTATCAGTTTCGGATAGGTAGCTTTGGTACCCGGAAAGGGAAATAGAATCCATTCCATCCCAGAAAATTAAAAAACGAACCCCGTCCGCCCGCCAATTTCGTCCGTTATGTATATTAGTCCCTGAGGTAGAGCTACTCGTATTAAGTCTTGGACAGCCCTGACGTAGAGCGTCACTTGAAACGTATCATTATGTTCTAGATATCCGGCTCGTACGTGGCTCTCTTTAAGTCTGTACTGATGTTAATATTGTTTGATGCAGAACCCGCTACAGTTGTACCAAATTACTGTTAGATAACGATTGGTTTGCTTTGAAACCAAATATTAGAGAATACCATCACGTAAAGTCTCGAAACGCAAGTTTGTCCTTTGTTTGCTTAGTTTTCTAAATTCACATCACGTACGTAGACCAATAAGAATACGTGTTTTATTTCAAATGCATAATTTTCTGATCTGCACGCCGCCGGCCATCGACTAATGAAGCATTTTTTCTGAATTGATATCGAAGTCAGCTAAATTAATTCTGAGGAAGGCCGCCTTTAGTTTTGCAAACTTTCCAAATAGCATCTCATTAAAATGCTGGCGGTATGTCCTGACGTCTGCGGAATAAGAATAGGAGGCCAAGAAAAGTATGAAACGTGAAGTGTGTGCCACTAGAACTTGTCCGTGGTGTCACCTGTATAGCATAAACAGACTATATTGTTCCCACTGCTGGGACACAGGCCTCCTCTCTTCGAGAGGGAGTGGGCTTTTAATCTACCACGCGGGCCCAGTGCGGGTTGGTAGAACGTCTTCGAATTTTTTGGTTCTAGGACATGCCGGTTTCCTCGCGATGTTTTCCTTCACCGTTTTGAGAGCAGTGGCGATGAAATAATTTACTCAAAGTAAAACCCTGTCAGGGTTCGAACCTACGGCCTACAACTCGTAAGTCGTGGCCGTTACCACTAAGCCACCACTGCTCTCGTGACCTGTATGTCCTACCCTATTGATTGTGTAACACACGATCAATCACAATCTGTTTAATTTTGACAGGTCAACAACATTCATTGTGATATTTTAACGTTGTTGAGAAGACAAATCTTTGGAACATATTAAGCAATGGGTCCTTCAAAATGATTCAGATTATGATTGATTGGGTGTTACGCAATTAGGGTGCTGGCTGTGATCTTAATATCAATTGAGCCTATTGTAAGAGCCTAAAAATGTCATTTATTTACCCAAAATATCTTTTTTTTCGTTTTTTTTTGTGTTTGTTGACCCCGCAAAGCTAAGAGAGGTGGCCAGTGTCCCAGCAGTGGGAACATTATAGGCTGATTATGCTAAAGCAAACAAATAAAAATTTATATATTATTTCCCCCCTATCAACATTCTCCGGAACACAATGGACCATGTTTCTTGATGGTGCCTCTAAACATACAAAAAGAAAGACATTTTAAAGAAAAATAACGCAGAGAAAGACGCACTTTTTCTTACAGAAACGCCCTCATTATGTCTAGACATTTATTCAATTACACGCGAAACAAAATGGAAATGCGGAATCTGATGCGGGAATACTCGACCGGCGATTATTAAAAGCACTCGAATCTTCTGCTGTTCTCATTATTGCGTTGCCTCAAAAGAATGTCGTTAAAAATTCGAGATATATCTTCAGGTTAGGAAATTGCTTGTCGTTCGTAACCTTTTCACTATTCAAATGCCTTTGAGAGTAACCTCCCCACGTTATTAGGGTCATGCTGTAAAAATCCGATATTACTCGTAAATATAGCAAGTTTGGTGAATTTGTATGGAACGAGTTCTGAAGCACTCCCAACTTGGAAACCTCCATTTCTCAAATGCATTCACCCACAAATGTAAATCTTTGACGCAGCCTGCGGCTAGGTCCGCGTGTGCCTTTTCGTCAATCTTCGGGATTACATACGACGGAAAATGTAATAAAAATTGCAGTTCCTAGTCTAAAGTACTACGTACAAACATAAAATATTCCACCTCAAGTGGGTGCAGTAAGTACGTGACTTACAAATTTAGGATTTTTCAAATATTTAGGTAAACCGACATCCGTAGTTGTAGTTTTCTGGTACGAAAGCTAACATTTTACGAATAGAGTTTATTAGGTACCCTAATATTTCGTCTAACTTTTTGATTATAGGGGTAGTTTCATTAGTTTGTTCAAGTGGGATACGACGTGCGTAATATAGGGGTAGCCCTTAGTGTAATTAGTTGAATAAAGCTCGCAAAATATGGGTCTATCCGGCGGAGCTGTCAATTTAAGAGAGATTCGCCGACAATTGGCTTATCCCTGTCATATCCGATCCGAAGCCCAACTTATACAGACTCGACAGATACGTGACCCGAATATATATTTTTTCATTGTGGAGTTCATACGTTTTCAAAAATAGATATTATTTGTTTAAATATGACATCAAAAATCTTTGAAATACCTACGTGATTGCTGACACAGGAACCTTTTTTTAGATGCACTGTACACATTGAAAATAATAAATTCACAGAATAAAAAATCCGTTTAAGATAAGACAAGTAAACGGGGCTCGGTCGCATAAAACGGAATATCCAAAGAAACGGCCGATTTTATAGCACGGCCAATCACTGTCGAGAATCGATACCGTTCACGAATATTATATGCCTACTTGAATGTTGGGCACAAATGTTCAACATACGTAATTGAACACAATGTTTAGCCCCCTCTTGTAATATTATCCTGTGCTTCCGGGAACATTGATTTACATAAATATTCAGTGTGTGTCTATCATCACCATACTCTGGTAAACCATAATTGAGAAACAGATTATCATAATAGTTTGAGTTAACTAATGAATTTTAACACGAGTGATGTGAAGTGTGAAATTATTTTAGAGTCACTGGCACACGCTTAAATTATGGCTCATGAATATGGATTCTGAAAACCGCATTTCCTTCATAAAATAAATGGAACTGGAGTTGTTATTAGAATTGTAGAAGCAAAAATGTTCAGTCATACGGAAGACACTGTAATTACGATTGGTATTCAAACTAATTGCATCAGTGTTGGCTTTTCCTAGTTTGAAAGCTACGACTAAATTAAGTTTCCAGCCACAGTACCTACTGTCAAGCTTGGTTGACGTTCTTACTTTTTATTGCCTTCACAGTCTTCTCCCGTTTTTCGTATTTACCTAGTTCTTGCTCATTACTAGAACAAAAGACGGTAGACGTTAATTAAAGAGATTGAACAAACTGACTTCTTGGTACGTATATTTACGCAACGTTGACCGGGAATACGAGTATACTCGTAATCATAGTTTCAAATTGTTCTTTTGATATCTGTCGTTTTTAATGACGATTTATGTCGAATCCGTAACTCGGCTGGGCAGCGTTCGGGAAGCTACGCAATATTATCTTCTCGTCCCAAATACTGCAGTTTCTGAAGACGAAAGTCTTGGACCAGTGCGTGTTGCCTGTGATGATCTATGGAACTGAAACGTGGTCGCTGAAAATGGGCCTAAGGGCGCACCCTACCTCAGATTTTATCCCGCTCGCACCATACTACTCGTGACCTGCAGGCGTAGCATGAGCACCGTTTTGTCGACGGAAGAGTAGACAAAAATGACGTTTCCTGTAGACAGTAAACAGTACGAGACGGCAGCAAAATAGAGTCAACTGCACTTTTTACGAAATTCACTCTTTTACATAATTCGACTCAGAATACTTTGTTTTATCATAGGATTTATCGGTTGTCAGTGTGATTTTGACAGTAAGGATAGAAAACTTTGTTCCGAAATAGTCTACATATAAAAAGACCTAGACAAAGATCGTTAGAAATGAAAGACAAAATGACAGATTGTAGAAAGATTTCTACGGTGGATGTCAAAAATGAAGAAACGAACTGTCACTTTGTATAGAAAAAGCTATGTCTATTCTTCGTAGAGATAGAAAACGCCATGCTACGTCTGCTGAGTGAGAACGAGACGGAGTGGGGCGCTAGCGGCTCTGAAGCGTCGAAAAGTTTAGGTAATTGCTTTTTACGTTGAAAACAATGGTAATTAAAAAAAATGACACACATAAGACCTGCTTTATAGTTAGTTCAGTTATCATGCAAAGTTTCATGATCTAATTTGAAGTATTTTTTGAATACCAGCGGTTTATAATTCTGTGCAGAGGTAACTTTGGATTTTTTTTCTATAGAGAACATTTTATGTAATCGTGTTTTCGCCTCACATAAGACCTAGCATCAATCGTCAACTTTAACATATATTTATTGCAAAATTAATGCTGCAGTGTTTTCGGCATAACAGAAGATCATGCTAAGCAATTTGTGATTGGGTGCGCCCTTAATAGAAGGCTAAAAGTCACCCAAAGGGCATTGGAGAGGGCTATGCTTGGAATTTCCCTACGCGATCGAATCAGAAATGAAGAGATCCGTAGGAGAACCAAGGTAATTGACATAGCCCGAAAAATTGCCAAACTTAAGTGGCAATGGGCAGGACACATTGCTCGCAGAGTATATGGCCAATTTATATCGCATTTTTTATTTGTTAATTTAATTATGTATCTCGCGTTTCTATTTAAACTTTAAATATAATCGCGGGGTATTCTAGTAGAAGTATGCTTAGGCACTTAGGCAATACACTTGGATCCAACTATCATTTCAATTCAAACATCAACATCTGTGTCTTTCCCCAATACAGTGTTTTAACAAGTTAGAGAATCCTACGGAACAGAGTCAATAACATTTATTTTTATCGAATACCAGTGTTCATATAGCTTCTATATATAAGAGTAAGTTATACTGAAAGGCCTCGATTAGAGCGGCGCCGTGGGATTAGAGCGCGTTCACCTGGCCCGTTGGACTCGTTCATACAACGATCTATTTTATTTTTCCTCCCCTAACACCTATCTGTTCTTTGATGTTCAGAATCGTTTATTTTATTGAGCCAATCCCGATTCTCCGATACTTCAACATAAATATTAATATTTGTATAAATGATTTACTTTATCCCGAGTGGAGTAATAACAGTAAAATTACGTTATAACACGAGCTGATAACTTGATGAAGAATTTATGAGTTCATGCAAGTGAATAACTACGTAACACGAGAAGGATATGAAATAAATTGGAAGTATTCCTCTTGAGATGTGGTCGTCGTTCTTAGTTGAAGTGGGTTGGCCCTCCGAGGTATGTATCTAAGTACAGCTTGAGAAATAAGAAAAAGAAAAGTTATAAAGGCCGCTAGGTCAAGACCATCGCCGGGGAGATAAGATAAGTGGCTTCGTAATGTCCGAAACAAACGGCCAAATAATTACATTTTCTTGTGAATTCAAGGGAGTCGACATACAAAGAGCATAATAAAGTTTTACGCGAAGAACAAAATTACGTACACATTCACATAACTTGAAATGGTACAAGAATTCCTTTAATTCATTTTCTTGAAGTGAACGGGGCAGTTTTATGATTGGAGTCGTAGACTATTGATGACTGCGCGTTACGAGGGCGCTTATCATAAATTTTACGCTAATGCAAGCAGGAGGGTAGTAAAACATTTGAGGCGGTATCAGTTGACAGAGGTCCGAGTTTACGACCCTGCGCATCCGTCGCCCGTCCGCCGGAACGAGACCAACATGAAAGGCACCGCTGAAAGTGATTCACGCTGAGATACTGTGGACACTGTGTTCTCTGTCAACGTACGTTTGTAACGGTTTTTTTGGCTTAGATAGGTACAGAATGGACGAGGCTGTATGCTGGTTTAATTTGATTTACTATATCATGTATCACTTAAATATAAATGCGTTTACTATATTCCGTTTGCCACTGACTCGAGGTGCGTTTTCTTGAATGAAATGTGCTATGATTTGAATTTTCAACAAATGATTTAATTTCCTTCCCCATATTTATGAACTAGTAAATAATGTAATAAAGTCCAAAGGAATACTTAGGTGCCAAGCTTCAGTAAGTAAACGGTCATAAACTTGCCTTTAACTTTGTTTAAACTCGCTCGCGCTATTCTCTCTTAATCGGCACTCGAAGTTTGTTCGGAACGATAAAACACGGCTTAAATCGCTACATCGATTAACTTGATCGTTGATATTTCCGAGTCCCCGTTCTATTTATTATTCAGTATTTAGTTCATGTTTGTGGCAGATGTTTCATGAATTTTGTTATTTAGTGTCGCTAAATGTAGCTACTTCTGTTATCGAATTATACTCATTAAATCCAATTCCAAGACCATTAATGTCTAGACGGTATTCGCGAAATTATTCGCATGTATTCGGGTACTCATGACGTCATTGTATTGACTATTCTTAGACGCGTGTGTTATTATCGAAGCCTAATTGGTGCTAACTGAACTGTGAATGTTCAGAACGATTTTTCTGCGCGCGTGAGCAATCTGATCATGCGGTGTTGGCCTTTATGGCGTGTCTACGTACATAAGTACTACGTGATTTTCTTACAAATGGTAAACCAATAAATATATAGAATCTAAATTCCTAGCGGGATACTTCGCTCGCAGATTTTAAAAGGTACTTAATGATTTTGGTAACGTTTTAGAGTTTTCGGTATCGCTAATACGACGTGACTAGGAATTGATGTCGATAGAATTATTATTTTACAGTAAGACACATTATAAGTACCTTTACGTTTACTATAATTTGGAATATATTTTGGATTACATTTATCCATCACTAGATGCGCCCCGCGGTTCCACATGCGTTAGTCTCGATCCCGTGGGAATATCGGCATAAATATATCTCTGGCATATAATATCCTATGTCCAGGTCATGGTCTACCTATGTGCCAAATCGGTTCAGCCGTTTAACCGTGAAAGCGTAAAAAACAAACAAACTCACTTTAGCATTTATAATGGACCTGAACTCTACAATAAGATAAACAAAGAATTAGGTATTTTTAAATTCAATAAATCTAAATGAAAACGTATATTGACTAACTGGCTACTAAAATTAAATTACAAAAAAACAGAAGAGCTACTAGTCGTAAAAACGTAAAAAAAAACCATTCGACGAAATAGGACATGAACCTACTCACATACCCTCTCATCACTTCCTACACACACACACACACACACACACACACACACACATACACACACACAAACACACACACACACAACAAACCACAAAATACATCACACCCTCATCCCACATGCACCTTGAACTCCACTACTCTTCATACAATTTTTTATTTTTATTATTTTTTTCTTCTCGTCCAACAAATAGTTTTTCCCTTTAACATAAAAACGTAACTTACAATATGTTTTTTATTTATTAATGTTTTTGATGATATTTTCTGTTAAATAAATTACTGGTTTATATCCATTAGTTTAATACATAATTTAATAATTTTCAACTAATGACACAACGATGATGTTTCCCTTTTTTCTCGTCTATCACCTTGTTTCCAAGGAGTTATTGTTCTAAACAAGAAGGCGAAGGCTGAATATATATCAGTCCTCCGCCACCATTCTAGGATCCGGTACTCGCGAAGCCGGCAGGATCTGGTCAATGTGTCTCCTCCATACTACACCGTCATCCGTTTGTACTTCATAGTGGAGGAGACCGATCCGTTGTAAAATTATTCCAAATTTCCATTTCTTATGACCTGAGTAATTTCGGGCTTGCACTCTGTCCCCCGTAGCAAATTTTCTTAGTACTTTAGTTAGGAATTTATCCTTCCCTGAATTAGACTTATGTGGGTTATCTGAGAACATTACATGTAAATGGGTCCTCACATCTCGCCCAAACATTAATTGATAAGGCGTAAGCCCGTTTCGGCCGGGGGTGCGCCGCAGTCTATTTTTGATAATTAGAAGCTTCTCATTTAAACAGTCACTCTCGCCCTCCATTGCGCGTAAGGCTCTCTTTATAGTTTGAACAAAGCGTTCTGCCTGTCCATTCGTCGCGGGGTGGTAAGGGGCGGATGTCCTGTGTGTAACTCCAATTTCTTTAAGAAAACTCTCAAATTCCTGCGCAGTAAACTGTCGCCCATTATCCGACACCAAAATATTAGGTATTCCAAAGGTACAGAATATCTCCTTCAGCTTCTGTATGCACCAAAAACTTGTAGTGGTCTTAGTCGGTATGACCTCTACCCACTTAGTGAATGAATCCACTAGAATAAATAAATATTGTCCTGAAATAGGGCCGGCGAAATCAATATGTATTCTTTGCCATTGGTCTGTTGGTTCTTCCCAATGATGTAAGGGTGCCTTTGGTGGTTCGTTCTGTTGTAGGCGACACGCCCTACATGATTTTACCTTATCCTCAATCTCTCTATCAATATTTTTCCAAAAAACAAAACTACGGGCTAATAATTTCATCTTAAGAGTGCCCATATGCCCAGCATGTAGTTCATCTAGAACGCGTAGGCGTAAGGTCTGCGGAATCATAATTCGGGTTCCTTTCAATATACATTCGTCTTGAAGGGTTAATTCATTGTCCTTATAACCAAGTTCTCGTAGCGATCTACCAGTTCGTAAGTGTTGTAACAATTGCTGCAGTTCAGGATCCTTTTTTGTTTCTTGAGCTATTATGTTAGGACGGACTTCTAATATGTTGATCTGCTGTATTTGAAAAGCGCAATGTTGGTCGATGGAACTTTCTTTAGGGTTTTCAACAGGGAATCTTGAAAGGTAATCTGCATTGGCATGGTTCAAAGACCTTCTATATTCGATTTCATAATCGAATCCGGATAGAAAATGAGCATAATGAAATAACCGCATTGTACTAAGGGCCGGCAAGGTCTGATTGGGATGAAAAATTGATGTGAGTGGTTTGTGGTCTGTCACAAGGGTAAATTTCCGGCCATAACAATAATGAAAGAATTTTCTTAGGCCCCAATAAATCGATGTAGCTTCCTTGTCGATTTGGCTGTACTTCTTTTCACTGTTCGTTAAAGATCTTGATGCAAAAGCAATCGGACGTTCTGATCCGTCTGGAAGCCTATGTGATAAGACGGCCCCGAGTCCTGTAGGTGAGGCGTCTGTTGCCAATATCAACGTTTTGGATGCGTCAAAGTGTGTTAGCACTCTTTCGCTAAGAATCTCTTCCTTCACTTTGTTGAAACTTTCTTCACATTTCGATGACCATATGAATTCAGTCCTTTTTTTCAACAATTCATTTAATGGGCTCGTAATAGAAGCCAGTTTAGGTATGAATTTGTTGTAGTAATTTGCCATACCCAAGAACGTTCGCAGTTCATTCACATTCTTAGGACTGGAAGTCTTCGTGATTGCCTTTACTTTTTCTTTATTCTTGTGAAGTCCATCTTTGTCAATTGTATGGCCGAGATAGTTTATTTTGTGTTTGAAAAAGTGACATTTCTCTTTATTCACTCGTAGATTACTTTCTTTTAGTTTTTGTAAAACCTGTCTTAGTCGTTTAAGTAGTTCTTTTTCTGAAGATCCTTGTAAAATAATATCGTCGAAGAAACATTTCACGCCTTCTATTCCTTGTAACAATTTATCCATGAATTTTTGCCATAAACTTGGGGCAACCTTAACTCCAAACATTAGCCTGTTTACCTTGTACGTTCCTTTGTGTGTACTTATTGTTTGTAGAAGTGCACTCTCGTCATCCATAACCATATTTAAGTAAGCTTGACAGATGTCTAATGTACAGAATAGCTGGCCTCCGTTCATCTCTGCGAAAATATCTTCTATGATAGGAATTGGGTATTTTTCATCTTTTATAACTTTATTCAAAGTAACTTTGTAATCTGCGCAAAGCCGTATATTCCCATTTGGTTTCACAATTGGAACAATAGGAGTTCCCCAATCTGAATGATCTATCTTAGTGATTATACCTTGTGTGCATAAACGTTCAATTTCTTCATCTACTTTTGATTTCAGGGCGTATGGAATGCGTCTCGGTTTAATAAAAATGGGTTGAGAATTCTCTTTTAGATATAAGTGTGCTTTCATATTAGGTATTTCCCCCAAGTCATTTTTAAATACACTGTCCGTATATTGTTCAAGCAATTCGTCCAATCTTGTAGGTTCCATGGATTGTAACATGTGCATGTCGGCTAGTTCAATTTTTACCTCTTTCATCCAGCTTCGGCCAAATATTGGATCTACTTGTTGGTTAATGATGTACAGTTTTCCATAAAAAAACTGGTTTTTGTAGTTGCAATTAACGAATGCTACTCCTGTAGGTTTGATAACTTCACCCGTGTATGTTCTACGAGACCAACATGAAAGGCACCGCTGAAAGTGATTCACGCTGAGATACTGTGGACACTGTGTTCTCTGTCAACGTACGTTTGTAACGGTTTTTTTGGCTTAGATAGGTACAGAATGGACGAGGCTGTATGCTGGTTTAATTTGATTTACTATATCATGTATCACTTAAATATAAATGCGTTTACTATATTCCGTTTGCCACTGACTCGAGGTGCGTTTTCTTGAATGAAATGTGCTATGATTTGAATTTTCAACAAATGATTTAATTTCCTTCCCCATATTTATGAACTAGTAAATAATGTAATAAAATCCAAAGGAATACTTAGGTGCCAAGCTTCAGTAAGTAAACGGTCATAAACTTGTCTTTAACTTTGTTTAAACTCGCTCGCGCTATTCTCTCTTAATCGGCACTCGAAGTTTGTTCGGAACGATAAAACACGGCTTAAATCGTTACATCGATTAACTTGATCGTTGATATTTCCGAGTCCCTGTTCTATTTATTATTCAGTATTTAGTTCATGTTTGTGGCAGATGTTTCATGAATTTTGTTATTTAGTGTCGCTAAATTTAGCTACTTCTGTTATCGAATTATACTCATTAAATCCAATTCCAGGACCATTAATGTCTAGACGGTATTCGCGAAATTATTCGCATGTATTCGGGTACTCATGACGTCATTGTATTGACTATTCTTAGACGCGTGTGTTATTATCGAAGCCTAATTGGTGCTAACCGAACTGTGAATGTTCAGAACGATTTTTCTGCGCGCGTGAGCAATCTGATCATGCGGTGTTGGCCTTTATGGCGTGTCTACGTACATAAGTACTACGTGATTTTCTTACAAATGGTAAACCAATAAATATATATCTAAATTCCTAGCGGGATACTTCGCTCGCAGATTTTAAATGGTACTTAATGATTTTGGTAACGTTTTAGAGTTTTCGGTATCGCTAATACGACGTGACTAGGAATTGATGTCGATAGAATTATTATTTTACAGTAAGACACATTATAAGTACCTTTACGTTTACTATAATTTGGAATATATTTTGGATTACATTTATCCATCACTAGATGCGCCCCGCGGTTCCACATGCGTTAGTCTCGATCCCGTGGGAATATCGGCATAAATATATCTCTGGCATATAATATCCTATGTCCAGGTCATGGTCTACCTATGTGCCAAATCGGTTCAGCCGTTTAACCGTGAAAGCGTAAAAAACAAACAAACTCACTTTAGCATTTATAATGGACCTGAACTCTACAATAAGATAAACAAAGAATTAGGTATTTTTAAATTCAATAAATCTAAATGAAAACGTATATTGACTAACTGGCTACTAAAATTAAATTACAAAAAAACAGAAGAGCTACTAGTCGTAAAAACGTAAAAAAAAACCATTCGACGAAATAGGACATGAACCTACTCACATACCCTCTCATCACTTCCTACACACACACACACACACACACACACACACACATACACACACACAAACACACACACACACAACAAACCACAAAATACATCACACCCTCATCCCACATGCACCTTGAACTCCACTACTCTTCATACAATTTTTTATTTTTATTATTTTTTTCTTCTCGTCCAACAAATAGTTTTTCCCTTTAACATAAAAACGTAACTTACAATATGTTTTTTATTTATTAATGTTTTTGATGATATTTTCTGTTAAATAAATTACTGGTTTATATCCATTAGTTTAATACATAATTTAATAATTTTCAACTAATGACACAACGATGATGTTTCCCTTTTTTCTCGTCTATCACCTTGTTTCCAAGGAGTTATTGTTCTAAACAAGAAGGCGAAGGCTGAATATATATCAGTCCTCCGCCACCATTCTAGGATCCGGTACTCGCGAAGCCGGCAGGATCTGGTCAATGTGTCTCCTCCATACTACACCGTCATCCGTTTGTACTTCATAGTGGAGGAGACCGATCCGTTGTAAAATTATTCCAAATTTCCATTTCTTATGACCTGAGTAATTTCGGGCTTGCACTCTGTCCCCCGTAGCAAATTTTCTTAGTACTTTAGTTAGGAATTTATCCTTCCCTGAATTAGACTTATGTGGGTTATCTGAGAACATTACATGTAAATGGGTCCTCACATCTCGCCCAAACATTAATTGATAAGGCGTAAGCCCGTTTCGGCCGGGGGTGCGCCGCAGTCTATTTTTGATAATTAGAAGCTTCTCATTTAAACAGTCACTCTCGCCCTCCATTGCGCGTAAGGCTCTCTTTATAGTTTGAACAAAGCGTTCTGCCTGTCCATTCGTCGCGGGGTGGTAAGGGGCGGATGTCCTGTGTGTAACTCCAATTTCTTTAAGAAAACTCTCAAATTCCTGCGCAGTAAACTGTCGCCCATTATCCGACACCAAAATATTAGGTATTCCAAAGGTACAGAATATCTCCTTCAGCTTCTGTATGCACCAAAAACTTGTAGTGGTCTTAGTCGGTATGACCTCTACCCACTTAGTGAATGAATCCACTAGAATAAATAAATATTGTCCTGAAATAGGGCCGGCGAAATCAATATGTATTCTTTGCCATTGGTCTGTTGGTTCTTCCCAATGATGTAAGGGTGCCTTTGGTGGTTCGTTCTGTTGTAGGCGACACGCCCTACATGATTTTACCTTATCCTCAATCTCTCTATCAATATTTTTCCAAAAAACAAAACTACGGGCTAATAATTTCATCTTAAGAGTGCCCATATGCCCAGCATGTAGTTCATCTAGAACGCGTAGGCGTAAGGTCTGCGGAATCATAATTCGGGTTCCTTTCAATATACATTCGTCTTGAAGGGTTAATTCATTGTCCTTATAACCAAGTTCTCGTAGCGATCTACCAGTTCGTAAGTGTTGTAACAATTGCTGCAGTTCAGGATCCTTTTTTGTTTCTTGAGCTATTATGTTAGGACGGACTTCTAATATGTTGATCTGCTGTATTTGAAAAGCGCAATGTTGGTCGATGGAACTTTCTTTAGGGTTTTCAACAGGGAATCTTGAAAGGTAATCTGCATTGGCATGGTTCAAAGACCTTCTATATTCGATTTCATAATCGAATCCGGATAGAAAATGAGCATAATGAAATAACCGCATTGTACTAAGGGCCGGCAAGGTCTGATTGGGATGAAAAATTGATGTGAGTGGTTTGTGGTCTGTCACAAGGGTAAATTTCCGGCCATAACAATAATGAAAGAATTTTCTTAGGCCCCAATAAATCGATGTAGCTTCCTTGTCGATTTGGCTGTACTTCTTTTCACTGTTCGTTAAAGATCTTGATGCAAAAGCAATCGGACGTTCTGATCCGTCTGGAAGCCTATGTGATAAGACGGCCCCGAGTCCTGTAGGTGAGGCGTCTGTTGCCAATATCAACGTTTTGGATGCGTCAAAGTGTGTTAGCACTCTTTCGCTAAGAATCTCTTCCTTCACTTTGTTGAAACTTTCTTCACATTTCGATGACCATATGAATTCAGTCCTTTTTTTCAACAATTCATTTAATGGGCTCGTAATAGAAGCCAGTTTAGGTATGAATTTGTTGTAGTAATTTGCCATACCCAAGAACGTTCGCAGTTCATTCACATTC
The DNA here is from genome assembly GCA_947522985.1 of Lithophane socia. Classification (NCBI taxonomy): domain Eukaryota; kingdom Metazoa; phylum Arthropoda; class Insecta; order Lepidoptera; family Noctuidae; genus Lithophane; species Lithophane socia. Next base: position 7,349,236 of record OX383269.1, read on the forward strand.
TTAGGACTGGAAGTCTTCGTGATTGCCTTTACTTTTTCTTTATTCTTGTGAAGTCCATCTTTGTCAATTGTATGGCCGAGATACTTTATTTTGTGTTTGAAAAAGTGACATTTCTCTTTATTCACTCGTAGATTACTTTCTTTTAGTTTTTGTAAAACCTGTCTTAGTCGTTTAAGTAGTTCTTTTTCTGAAGATCCTTGTAAAATAATATCGTCGAAGAAACATTTCACGCCTTCTATTCCTTGTAACAATTTATCCATGAATTTTTGCCATAAACTTGGGGCAACCTTAACTCCAAACATTAGCCTGTTTACCTTGTACGTTCCTTTGTGTGTACTTATTGTTTGTAGAAGTGCACTCTCGTCATCCATAACCATATTTAAGTAAGCTTGACAGATGTCTAATGTACAGAATAGCTGGCCTCCGTTCATCTCTGCGAAAATATCTTCTATGATAGGAATTGGGTATTTTTCATCTTTTATAACTTTATTCAAAGTAACTTTGTAATCTGCGCAAAGCCGTATATTCCCATTTGGTTTCACAATTGGAACAATAGGAGTTCCCCAATCTGAATGATCTATCTTAGTGATTATACCTTGTGTGCATAAACGTTCAATTTCTTCATCTACTTTTGATTTCAGGGCGTATGGAATGCGTCTCGGTTTAATAAAAATGGGTTGAGAATTCTCTTTTAGATATAAGTGTGCTTTCATATTAGGTATTTCCCCCAAGTCATTTTTAAATACACTGTCCGTATATTGTTCAAGCAATTCGTCCAATCTTGTAGGTTCCATGGATTGTAACATGTGCATGTCGGCTAGTTCAATTTTTACCTCTTTCATCCAGCTTCGGCCAAATATTGGATCTACTTGTTGGTTAATGATGTACAGTTTTCCATAAAAAAACTGGTTTTTGTAGTTGCAATTAACGAATGCTACTCCTGTAGGTTTGATAACTTCACCCGTGTATGTTCTCAGTTTCATGTCAGTTTTGAATATTTTCTTCTCTATTTTTAATTTTTGGTACTGATTTAGTGACATAGACGATAATGCAGCGCCAGTGTCGAATTCCATTTGTACTTTTTTATTTTCGATGGATAATGAAACTAGGTACCGCTCTTGAATTTCGCTTTTAATCATGTTGATTTCACCAATGCTTTCTACAGAGATGTTACTAGAGGTGTCATCGACTTGGTTCGTATTAATGTTGCGTTGTAAGCAAACTCGAGCTAAGTGTCCTTCTTTCTGACATTTTCGGCATACTGATTTAATGGCACCACACTCATTAGCTCGGTGATCGGTTTTACCACAGCGGAAACATTTCCCTTTCAAATCCTTGATTGTAAGTGATGGCCTTTTCTTAGAGTTGGTAGGCGAGGGTTGAAAAGTTGGTCTATTCGTAAGTGAAATTTTATTGATTCCGTCAGTGTTTCTTTTAATTTCAGTAGCCATGGTACAATTTTCTGCTTTTCCCATTTCTATTGACGTTGCGATCTGCACTAATTTAGAAAACGGTGGGGTATCTCTGTCTTGCAGAATTCTTGATCGTATTTCGCCATCTTGTAGTCCTCGTATGAGTTGCAACGATAAGAAGTTGTCTGAGGTAGACTTCTTGCAATGTTGACATTTGAACTCACAGTTTGAGCAAAGCCTCTTTAGTTCTGCAGCGTATGTCGCGACTGGTTCCGTCGGTTGTTGCATCCTTGAAATGAATTTGTGCTGTAGATGCCAAACGCTAGGTTTTGGGTCAATGTATTCACCAAGTATATCCGATAATTCATCGAATTCTTTGTTCAATGGGTCTTCTGGTGAGCATAAATCGTAAATCTTTTGATGTAACTCTGGGCTTAAAGTTGCCAGTAGCGTGTGAACCCTTGCCTTTGGATCCATTACTCTGTTCATTATAAAGAACAATGTCAATCTCTTGATGAAGTTTTCAAAAGATTCTGTATCTTGTAAGGGTTGAAAATTCAGTTTCGGATAATATTCTTGTTGTGCCAGGTTGACGCAGCTTGCGTAATCTATTGTTGTTGCAGGTTGCGTAGTTATTTCATTATTCTTTCTCATTGTTAGTAATTTGCATTTGAGGGAGGTGTATAGTTCTTCAAATTCGTACCTGTATTGAGTTTCCTCCTCCAATTCCCCCTGGTCAGTCTCGAGTTCGATTTCCGCTTGTAGTTCTTGAAATTTTTGGAAGTTTTCTCGTAGATTTTCTAAACGAGTTTCAACTTCTTCCGTTGAAAGTTCGGTTTTCGAAATTAGTATATTTTCTGTCCGTGTAAGAACGCCTCGTAATGAAGCACGAACTCTTTTTTGTCTTTTTATATCGTTCGGCATTTTCGTCGCCAATTTGTTAAATAAATTACTGGTTTATATCCATTAGTTTAATACATAATTTAATAATTTTCAACTAATGACACAACGATGATGTTTCCCTTTTTTCTCGTCTATCACCTTGTTTCCAAGGAGTTATTGTTCTAAACAAGAAGGCGAAGGCTGAATATATATCATTTTCCATTTCCATTTTTAAGTTTTAGTCATTAAGTGTCATTTGTGGAAGAAAAATAAACATGATTTTTATTTTATTTATTTTAATATAAATACCTAAGATATGGTTAGGATTAGTATCTCCATAATCCAATCTTGGTAGTGACAATTTGACCTTATGCCAAAATCTTGGTTAACAGTATCTTTGTCTTATAAAAACGCCCCAAGAGATGAGGTCAAACTTCCATACTTATTCGTTCCAAGTACTTATTAAGTATTAATATTAGTGGAGTTACGGACAGCATTACGATGATATTATTGGCTTGTAATTATACGATCGTCAGATATTATTTGGGGTATTCTTATCTGATTCTATTAACGTCTGCGCGCCTACGTTCATGGTGGAATTAAATCGGTAGGGTGATATATTTGTACGGATATATTTATGGTTCTCAGCGTGGGAATATAGGAAAAATAAATGTTGTGATAGCTATATTTATCTTTACGAATTAATTCATTAGGAAAAACTGTTGGCTGATAAATCAGGAACTTATGGTTTTATTTGGCTTGCAACATGCCAATTTTGAGATTACGTAGGTACCTACTTTTAATTATAAGATAACAGCGCGCAACTTTGCAAAAAACATATTTTTATTAAATTAGATTAGATATCTTAGATTGTTTTATTATATAAAAATAGCAGTTTGAATAGCAACGCAATCCACAGGCCGACACGAAAAGCGACTGTAATTATAATAAGTATACTTACTTATTGATTTTGTATACGAAAAGCGACTTTAATGCCTTTCTCATTCGCTGTATTCGTTCTTGTTTATTGAGATCCAAAATAGAATAGCTTTGAAAGTGGGAATTAATTGATTCAAGCTCTAACGATTCGCAGTCCCAGACTTGAAAAAGAGAACGTCCGCTTTGCACCTTTAAAGTGCACAAAGTTTAATAAATAATCAAATGTTGCGGTCGAGATATTTTTATATGTCGTTTCTAGCTTGACATTTCAATAAGTATGAAACTTCCGCAGTGCGTTCACTTATTGTAGAAGACGCCGCGTCAAAGCCACAAGCTAGGGAAATGGCCAAGGGGTCGTAGATGAACATTTTATATAAAGCGGCGACTACTAGAGGCCGCGTAACCGCGGTTGAGCTTGTAGCCGTGACTTGTCACCGCCAGCCACTAATCACTCGGCCCGGCCACCAAACTATTGAATAAACACTCTTGCCTCTATGTGCATAAATGCCAAAATTCCAGACATTTAATTCAATATAGTATTCATTAAGAAAAACAATGTTTTGAGAGTCGTGACATCTCGTGTTGTCGAGCACAATTGTTATCTGTCGACACAAATTCCGACACGACAAGTGTACAGTCAAGAGCAAAAATATGCCGAGACTTGCAAAATTTAAAAGCGGCCTTGTTGTAGAGTATCTGTTCTTTACTTAATGTTTAAAAGTAGCTTATGTGTCCGATGATACTATCTCATGATTTCAATCAAAAGTTTAGAAGGCTTTGGTAACAGGTAGGTTTTAGTACATATGGTCGCCCTTGACGGTACGTGCGTATGTAGGCACATGTGTGTGTGTGGCACATAAGTACGAACAACGGTAATTCACCGGCGACGTAATTGAAAAGCGTTTTAATTACTACCCAACTAAATGATGTTGTTCATAAAATATGCACTTTGTGCGAGTGACTGCTCGACAATCCACTTATGAATGCTATATAAATAGTGGCCCTGTATTTACTGTTCGGAAAATGTGGTTTCAGAGTCATTAATATGAATCAAAATGTTAATATATGGACATGGATTGTTTCACTGCTAAACCGGTCTTGTCGTCAGAGTCTGTTAAGGAATAGTCCTTAATTCAGAATATATTCATTAATCTATTTCAATTCTCGATTCCATACATAAATATTGTATCTTTGCCAACAGCGAGTCGTAGTCTTCATAACCTAAACCATAGAAATCCCTGTCACCATTCAGAGCCGTTTTCAGGTGTCTGGATCTTTTTAAACGACCCTGTTAGGCTGTGGCCCTGTATCTTTATAAGGGCTGGAAGTAACTAATTAGGCCTTCGTACATAAAGAGATACAGCCTCAATCAAAAGTGGATCCAGGGGGGGAGGCACTGGGGCACGTGCCATACCCCCTAACGGTTTAACTAAAATAAAATCGTCTGCATGGACTGGCCTGAAAACCTGAATCCATATTATCTATCAAGACATGGGTTCAATGATGAAGGAGTAGGCTTCCGACTATAATATCTTCATTGAAAATGAATTAATCCCGAAAACAGCATAGTGCAATACAAGATATGGGAGACACTTTTTATCTGTTTGGCCCATGTGCCCCTCCCAGAAATAAATCTTGGATCCACCCTTGGCCTCAATTATTTTATGAGGGCTCAAAATTAGTCTAAATAAACTGCCAGGTCACACCCACCCTGGAGTTCCAGATTCAATTAAAACTGTTTTCTTTTTGATACCGGTTCTTGTGATAACGACTCAAAGCGCAATGTTGAGAGCAGTTTCAAGTTGACGCTACAAGAACTCTTATAATTCCATCACGTTCGCCGCTCGCGAGATGTCTGTTGCTTCAATTTGTCAGTGATTATAACATTTCGCTAGAGTGTTTGTGAGTTGTTGTGCTTCTAAGGGAAATGTTGATGGCGAAAAAATGTAGGAAGTTTACACAGTTTGTGTCGGTTTTTGATTATTTGGAAGCGCGTAATGATAGGTAAAAGTTAGTAAGTCAGCCAAATGAAAACAAGTTTTAAAATCTTTTGATGAAAATAATGTTTTTTTTTTGTTGTGACTCGGTTTAAATCAACTACCCATGGTTTGAGTGACAACGGTGTTTACCCTTACATCCTGTATATTGAAAACTCAAAAAAAATGTTCCACGTGTATTGTATCAAAAAGGTGAGGTTAGTTTTAAGGGTGTGATAAAGAGCATCAAACTGAACAACTCTCCCATGGTAACAAAATCGTAATCGCGTTTAAAATCAATACTCAATACTCAATATATTTATTTGCATTCCACAATGTTAACTTAGGTGGTAGGTACATTAAAAAATATACATTATTTTAGATCATTGTGGACCCTGTCGGGCACAGCAAGATAGGATAGAGGAAGAGGGCTAATATTATAATATTATTATTTGAAAAAGAAAAAAAAAAAAAGTAAATGAATTAATGTTTTTCTACTACTCACTTCCACTATAATTTTAATTATTATATTCAATTAATCAACTGTCCCATACAAAACTTTAATACCTTTTCGAACCAAATGTATGGGAGGGCTGAAAATTTCCGGGAACTTGGAACTTGGGGAAATCCAGCGTCACCCATTATTTCTTACCTTTCTGATACATTATTATGCCGTACTATTATGAAATACAGGTTCAATAAATGTTCTGAGAATAAGGCAAGCATGTCACGATTATTTTAGAAGCATTACCATATCGTGTGGCGACGTTCAATAGCAGCCAAAGGTTCTAGGTAAAATGTGGATATGAAAACACAAAGTGTATTTCGTGGAAATATCACTCGCTTAAAAATATATTAATAGTAGGTACAGTCAGCCTCAAAAAGATGTACCTACCTAGACACTGACAGGGATTCATTTAATTGTCTACAATCTTTGTTCCATAAATTGTATTAATGTGCAGCAACAAAACATGTTACACACAAGTCATGTACTCCACGGGATTTCCCATCGGCAAAATGAAGAACTTCCATACAAACTTTCATCCCCTCTTTAAACTCTTTACGGAATCAATTTTCTAAAGTCCTTTTAGTCGCTGTTGCACACTTTCGTTATTTAAGAAAGGAACAAAAATTGGTTTATTGCCATAGAAACCCGTGTCGTGTGTAAGGAACTCTTGGGCCAAATTTCTTGCTTCTAGACCCAGCGGTTAACCCTTGCGTTATCTGTCAGTAAATTAATGAATGAATTTAAGATTTTTATTATTTTGATAGGGTACTCGATACTTTACTTGGGTATTGTATCAATTAGCGGCTACAGTTAAGTACCCACAAATTAATACAATATTATAGAACAAAGATTGTAGACAATTAAATGAATCTTGCTCCGTGTATCGGTAGCTACATCTTTTTGAGGCTGACTGTACCTACTACCTACGTTTGGTCTTTCATGTTCATTCCTAGAATATGTCACACATATCAAATCAGCCTAAAAATAATTTGTTGGTCGCTCGAGAAAATGTGTTGAACCTTGTTTTTTCACGATTTCATAGTTGTTACTATCATAAAGTTGTTCATAACGACGAATACAATGACTTCTTTCAGGTTTAAGGTAAACAACATATTATAATTTATAAATAGGTATTTTTTCCATTTCATTCAAAAACTTATACCTAATTAACAAGGTAACTATACACAATTAATGGTAGTCAGCCTCAAAAAGATGTATATGTATATCGACTAGAATTCATTTAACTGTCTACTATCTTTGTTTAGTTTGTTCCGTAATATTGTGTTAATGTGTAGTCACAAAACATACATTATGACCGCAACGTTGTGCATTTTTTTCCAAAATGAATATATCTTAATTATGTTCTTAATTGTAGCTATACTTTGATTCAGAAGGAACACAAATTGGAGATAATGAAATGAATTCTTGTCGACGCGACGTACCTATACATCTTTTTGTAGCTGACTGTACCTACCTAATTTAGATATCAAGTGATTATTCTAGGAGCAACTGCAAAATATAATATCTTTTCTGCCTCCCCTTGTAGAAAGAATGTGAGAGTGTCAAGTTTTACTTTCTGAGAATATTTCATAGCTTTTGTTCCACGTTGTTCAAAGAATTTCGAATTTTATTCCGTCCAAGACGTTGATTTGGGATTTAAAGATAAACGTGGAGTTAAACAAAGTTAGGTACAACTAGTGATGTGCCGTTCCCGGGAATATCTAGGAACATTCGGAATTTCAATCCTAGTTGAAGTTGTAAGGAATTTTGATAAGTCGTAGATTGTTACTAAAATCCCATTTAAATGTCTTATTATAGGTATTTCAATTATTTTCTTCGTTTATATTTTAAGCTAAAATACCAAAATCAGTGAATAATTTGTACCGTAATTAAATTAAATGAAACACAGGTTTTCAATATTTTTGTAATGTCAAGGCCAAGCTGTAAGCTATTGTACTCATAAGATTGAATATTACGTTTATTCAGAGAAATCACGGCAATCTTCAGCTAAACGCAACGCACCACGCGCCGAGCCGACGAATAAGAATCTACGTATTCACTGAGTCGCCCTAATTCTTTACAATATATCTTATTTCATTTGAATAGCCTCTCGCCTCATTACTCTTCCGAATTTAAAAGAAAAATCTACTAAAGAACGAATCTACGACTATAACAAAAACGTGCAGACGTTGATAAGTTGATCTGTATGTAACGAACAAAATTCTATTAGAATGTTTACAAAATAATCACTCAGAGATAAAAGGCAGAAAATTAAGTTTCACTTGCACGGAAATAAGCTTTTTTGTTTCATGAAGGAAAATTTTATTTTATACGAAGTTTGTTTTTCTTTTATCTTTTTAAGCAGCGTAAAAGGGTTGGTTTTCCTTTTAGATTAATGATTAAGGACTAACTTATAATGGTGTGCATAATATAACTTCGGGACTGCACTAATCAAAACTTCGGCGTATCATGTCTACCACTTTATATAGAGACCTTAGCAAAACTTATACATTATTAAAGTTATGAAAACTACACCTTAACTCGGGGTACCTACTTAAATTGTTTCAACACACCTTATGTTTTTATGCCTTGGTACCTAATTCCACAGATCTCGTGCCTTTCACGACCTTCGGGTACATCTGAAAATGAACAGTATTTCACATTTCTATTTATTAAAAATTCTTAGTACCTATTCAGAACCCCATCTAACTAACCCTAATCTGTGCCCTAAGTAACTAAAGTATTTTATCTTTAAATTCTAGTCGTTTTTTCTGCCGCGGCACCGCTCCTTTCGCTCGCTCGGCTCGTGTGTCACAGTGAAGCATTCTACCATTTGGCGGCAAATGTAAATATTCTGTAGTCAGTTATAGAACGAACGCAAGGAGCTGTACTTAATACTGAATACTTTGTAAACATGTCATGTGTTCAAACATGAATAATTTTCTTTTAATAAAAAAATACGTACTTAAATAAAGTAACACAATTAATTATTTCTTGTGAATCGAATCAAAACTATTATACTTAAAGTAAATAAATACATAGAGTACCTACTCTACTCTAAAGTACTCTACACTCTTTAGCGCCACACGCCTCCAGGGCGAAATAAAGGAAAAGCCACAGCCTAGACCGCAAGAGAAAGAGAGGTCCGATTTAAAAAAAAATTAAAAGCCCAACCCAATACCCCGAAGGTTTTTTTTTAATTTTTTCGGTATCGCTTTTTCTTTTCGTAATATGGATTTTTTTTAACCAGTTTATAGTCCGCGGCGAGATGCATCTTTTGAGATTTCAACCATTCACCGCCCATGCCTCACTCTGAGCGAAATTGGGGAGCTATACAGAAGCGATCGAAAAAACATTTTCAATGTTAAAACTTTCAAGCTGCGATGGTGTTTGACAAAACACAACAGTTCTAACAAAAGAAACGGAACCAGTGATCCCCAATACACGTCGCTGCACAAACTGCTGGTCATGCTCCATTAGTAGCACTAACTCTTCTCCCCTAGTGATTTCCACAGCTTCCGCAAAACGCAACCACAGATTTATTTTCAATACTTTTCTCGTTTCAGTGAATTTTCTTCCCGAAATCAATATAAAAACCCCGTCATACGAGTAATAACTCGACTATACAAGAACCACTGAAGCAATAATGAGGACAGGAAGTAATTTTGAGTGCGGCGGGAAGTGATTCTTCCTTACCGTTGTCCCAACATTCAGTTAGGGACTTCTTTGATATATTACAGTAACAGTGGGGGGTAATTGCGTGACACACATGAAATGACAATCGATCGCAATGCCATTTTAGCCACGTTCATTGCGTTATTTACGTTGTTGAGCAGAGGAATTTTTCAAACCAATGAAGCAATGTATTAGGAATTTCGTTCAAAACCCTCGGATTGTGAATGAAAGTCTGCTTTGATTATACTCGTAAACATGGGTGTAGATATAGTCGTTGCAAATCATGAGCGCGCGTCATGCGACTTTTATGTCATTTACATTTTTCTTCTTCTTTCCGTATGGTTAGTGACTAACCTGGTATCAGAGCTTTAACGCTGCTCAAGGGCCTCTGACTTGACTTCACATGCCGTCGAGAAATATCTCCCTGGCATGCCGGTTTCCTCACGATGTTTTCCTTTACCGTTTGATAATTATACAATGCACATGAATCCGAAAAGTCAGAGGTGCGTGTCTTGGTTTCGAGCTCGAGACCTGTGACTTGGCAGTCCGACTGTCTATCACTGCTTTCATTGATTCATTCATCACTAATTTCATTGACATTAAGATGCGACTTTTATGCAAGAACATCTATACTTATGCAACAACTGTTGGTGTATAAAAGGTGGAGACGCCAATACGACAAAAAATTAAACTCCGTATATCTTATGACGTTCTCGGTCTACATACAAAAAATTAATCAAATATAACCAATAGTTTAGTTACAATAGCTAGTCAAAGATCGGCAAATCCCATAGTCAGCCCATCACTACTTTTTAGTTTGTTTGAAAAAAATGACTTTTTTAATTTATTTATTTATTTATTTAAACTTTTCGCACTAAAAAAAGGTACAAAGGCGGACTTAATGCCTGAGGCATTCTCTACCAGTCAACCAAGGGTGGTGAAGAGATTAGATGGCAGGTGCTCTAATTGAGAGGAACGAAGAGAAAAAAATAATAATAATATATCATATTGCATTATAGATAAAGCAGTACAGTACATAAATAAGCTATAAACATATGATACATATACTTACACATATATTTACTATAATAAATACTATAATATATATATATAACATACAAATTCAAGGATGAGAGGTGATGACATGACTCTACTCTATTTATTTTGAGAAAAAACTCCGCAATTTCCGCTTAAATGCATAACGACTGGTGGCCGTCCTGATATCAAGAGGAAGCGCATTCCAAAGAAGAATGGACTGAATATGAAAAGAAGAATGAACAAAGTCAGAAGTATGAGAAGGACAGAGTAGGAGAAGATTGTTAGAAGAACGCAGGGTCTTAGTGTGTGAAGAACACAGATATTGGAAGTGAGAAACAAGATAAGAAGGAGGAGTAGGACAGTTGAGAACGGAGTAAAGCGTGGTCAAAGCACGCAAACTTCTTCTTTGGCGAATGGACATCCATTTGAGCTCAGACCTATAGCTCGACACGTGGTCATATTTCCTAAGGTTGAATATGAACCTGATACAGTTGTTGAGTAGTCGGTCAAGCTTATCCAGCAAAACTGCATTCAAGTCAAAGTAGCACACGTCACCATAGTCGATGACAGGGAAAATTAAAGTCTGCACAAGCATAGCTTTCGTCTTAGCGGGTAAAAAGTTCCTCAGACGATACAGGGATCGCAGAGTACCGCTGACCCTTTGACTAACACTAGAGACCTGGCGTTGCCAGCTTAGTGTCGAGTCCAGATGCAAACCGAGATCCTTCACAGTAGGGGTAATGGGAATGACGGTACCATTGAAAATTAGAGGAGGAAGAGAGCTAAGCGTCACCCTACTCATCATGCGTGAGCTCCCAATTACAATGGCCTGACACTTTGTGGGGTTAACTGACACCCCAAAACTATCAGACCACTTTTTGATGGCATCTAAATCTCGGTTTACATCTGCTATAGCGTCCGACAAACCTTCAACCCGCCCAGCTGTATATAATTGAAGATCATCGGCATAAAGATGATACGAACATCGAAGACAGTGAGTTATAAAATTAATGAAGATGGAAAATAACAATGGAGAAAGAATACCGCCTTGTGGAACACCGGCATCCAGGTCGCGCCAACTCGAAGAGCTCTCATCAACGCGAACCGACTGCTGACGTCCCCGAAGATAAGAAGAGAACCATTCCAGAGCCTCGACCGAAACCATAAGATGAGAGAGGATAGAAAGGAGAATATCGTGGCTAACGGCGTTAAAGGCATTAGAGAAATCAATTAATACCAAAACGGTAACCCTGGTATCCTCCATGGCTTCTCTAACGTCGCCAGTCACTTTAAGGAGAGCGGAAGCTGTACTGTGCCCAGGCCTGAATCCAGACTGAAAAGAGCTAACAAGGTTGTTCCGGTGAACAAACCCCGCAAACTGCTTGTGTACGCAGGCCTCAAGCACTTTAGACAGGAACGGGAGAATGGAAATGGGTCGGAAGTGACTGGGTAAGGAAGGATTTGAAATTTTAGGGAGTGGGCGTACATACGCCTTACGCCACAAGGATGGGAATTGTCCGGAATCAAGAGAAAAATTGATGATGTGGGTAATCGGAGGGAGAAGGATATCAAGGATCCACACGACCATACTACGACTGATGCCGTCACAGCCCACAGCCTTGGATTTTATGGACAGGATGATCTTTTTAATTTCATCCAAGGTGACCGGAGAGAGGTGAAATGGTTCTATTATTGGACTGGCTAGACCAGTAATGTAATCGACCGTCTGGGACAACATTTGGGAATCCAAATGACAAGTGGTTGTGAAGTGACGGTTGATATCATCAAGGCCAATTGTATTAGGAAAATCCACATGACGTGGGCTGCCGATACCGAGAGTACCAAGGAACTTCCAGATATCAGCAGGTGAAGAAGAAGATATGTTCTCGAGAATATGGCTGATTTCGATGTTAGGATTTATTTGATAGTTCCAAAATACTCTTATGCATTAGTATTGCCAGTGTTTTCATTTATTGTTGTATTGTCGTCTCCACATTGTGTCGTAAATATGTAGGTATGCAAGGTCTGCTTTCCTAAACAGATAGTTTTCGAATATTAAAGATGGGAGTACATTTTGAAAACACTTTGAATTCTAGTCTACATATTCAAAGGAGAACTTTGCTAGACTTGGTTTGAAAGGTATTCAGAATCTTCGAAAGTTTCTTACTATGAATGTTAAATGTTTGAATACCAATTCCTGGTATAAAGATAGATACAAGATACATCATGCACATGCTAAATATAAATTAATGTAATTAAAAACAGGAAACGTTATTAGGACACAGTTCGTGAAACACAAAATACAAGCAGTAACAAAATAAATCAGTGAAAAATAATGTTTAACTCTATTTGTGAGGACATGCTTAGTTGAAATTCTCTTTTTTGAGGGTGGGAAATCTTCAAATGACTTCTCCCGCTCTCGGCGGAGCGGGAGGGCGTGTCAGACTTTTACTGACTAAAACCCACAAGTGTTCCTTCAGATACCTGTTGCCAAGGGTCTCGGTATCCCTTCCGGATTTTCCCTTTCAGTCACCTGTCTTTCACTTTGCGCCAAACCCTGGCTTTAAAATCAGGTTAGCAAAACTATTTCAAAACTGAAATGTCAACATTTTATACAGTCATTCTAGGTTGGGAAATCATCCAATGACTTCTCCCGCTCTGGGCTGAGCGGAAGGGCGTGTTAGACTTTTAGTGAATAAAACCCTCCCGTGTTCCTTCAGTTGCCTGTTGCCAAGGGTCCCGGTAACTTCGGACTTTCCCGCAACCCTGGCAGGATTATTGGACGAATTGAATTAACCTTCAGCTAGGTATATTATAGCTATGTATATTATGGCTAGGTATAGGTATATTCTAGGTATACCTGCCTTAACCTATCAGGTTTGCGTATACAATACAATAAGGTGTGGTTTAACACAGGGATAATATGATAAGCGAATTATATTCAAAACTAGCTAATGCCCGCGGCTTCGCCTTTCGACGAAAACCTTCCTCGAGAACCACCCTATCCATTGGTGAAAACAGCATTAAAATCTGTGCAGTCGTTTTTGAGTTTATTGCGAACAGGACGACAGACAGACGCGGCGGGGGACTATGTTTTATAATATGTAAGGATAAGGATACACGGAAAAGTCAATTACCGCTAATTAATTAGGGGTTTGTTTATAAACGTTGCTTAAAGATAAGTAATGATTAGCGACTGTTTAGCCATACGTTTTTGACGTTTGAACGTCACTCAACTTTAAGCAACGTTTATAAATAAACCCTTAATAATTGCATTATATCAATGTTCCCGGAGTTCATACAGTATTGATCTCATTCGGGGACAAGTCTCCGCTCTGCGATATGCATTGCTTTGTAATTAGAAGCTCTCTGAATTGATTTGAACAAATACGTATGTAATTGAAAATTAGTGTTATTTGCTTTGAGATAATAATACCTACTCAATCAAAAGGTATTAGGCATCTATGTCCGAGTGATTCCACATTCAATGCTCCTTTAATTTAGACATTATATATCCCCATAACATTTTTTTCACAGTGCCCTTCACTAATCTATATGTTTTTGTTTTACTTTGACTTCAGATAAGTACCTAGTTTTTTACTATTCGTTTAGTAAGCACCTTCTGTCCAATATCTTTTTCTTTCGGTGAATATTATATACCTACTCCTATGTATATATTTGTGCATACATTTAAAGTAACATCGACATAACTACTGTTTTAAGCTAATGTTATAAGTATATGCTGATGGTGTACTTATTGAATAAATAAATAAATCCTTGTTCGACGACAATTCATGGGTGTTATTTTTACCCGACTACGGCGAAGAAGAAGGAGGGTTATGATTTTGACCGGTATGTATGTATGTATGTATGTATGTATGTATGTATGTATGTATGTATGTATGTATGTATGTATGTTCATCTGTTCCCTCCTATCTTCCAAACCACTTATCACAATTTGACAAATGAGGTATCGTTAGAAGCGTCGTGATTGTCCGCTGGTTATAGGCTATGTGAAATCACATTAAATTAAAAATGGCGCCCTCTAGAGGACATAAAGGGAGGAACTTAAAAAAAAATATGGTTTAATCGTACCATGTTGGGTATCAAATGAAAGGGCTTAATGAGCACATTTCAAAAATATATATATTATAACCCCAAAAGTATTTAAAAAAAAATCAAGTAACAAAAACTAAAACCCAACTACGACTTAAAAGATATAAACAAGGCACCACAGACAGACAAATTAAAAATCCGGAGTCACACGTAATCTGTTCGATTTATGCCCTAACACGTGTGACTCCGGATTTTTAATTTGTCTGTCTGTGGTGCCTTGTTTATATCTTTTAAGTCGTAGTTGGGTTTTAGTTTTTGTTACTTGATTTTTTTTATGGTTGATATTTGATAGTGACTTAGTCACTTTAGAAAGTTTAATAAAGTAGCTTGGCATGTACAATTTTGGAGAATAACATAAGACTGTTGCATGCATGTTTACCTTTAATTAACACGCAAACTTGAGAGAGAGGTCGTGAGTTTGAAGTTGGATCCGACCGGTTGCAAAATTAACGTGAACAACACACTCGTAGGTAATACAAGGATATTTAGCTTCGTTGGAGAGGTTACTCAGAAAAATAGTAACGAAAGTCAGATGGGATGATCCGAGAAGAAACGGTGAGAAGAAAAATGAGGGTAAAATGACATCACATAACTCCTACATATCCTGAAGGGTAAGGCAAAGGCGTACCTTTAGTACACTCATATTTCACCAGTTACAACATATCTAACCAACAAAAACATCTACCAACCAAATAATAAGACTACACAAGCACAGGTGTAAATGTTTCCTCTCATAGTCCGAACGCAAGCAAAGGAAAGCACCAGTCCGTTCCATTACCATAATCCCGTACAAATATATGCGGCGCACGCGGCGTTGTCCGTTGTTCGTCTTAATTATGAGCGCTCCTGTGACGGACGGCGCCGCTCCGTGAATACTGAATCAAATTATTCAAAACCCGATCACCTGCCTGTATTATCTGTTGCTGGCTTTATTTTTGTTTAAATAAAAGACTGGATGGGCTGTTGGGTAGGTTTTATAATTTTGGTGTTCGATGTTAAATAGAAGGCTTTTTTTTAAGTAGGTACAATAATCCTTTGGGGATTACAGGAGTTATACTATAATATTTTTGGGTAACGCGTGTTGTGTAATAATGGAAATTCTAGTGGACTATGTTTTTAGCTGATTAAATCACTAAGTCACTGACATAGATCAACTCCTTTTATAGTGTTAAAAAGAAAAGAGCAACATCAACTATTTAAAAATAATATGAAAAACATGAAGCTTATAAGAAAGATCACAACAAAATTGGTTTCAAAAATTGTGAAATTAAAAATGTAAAAACTAATTTAAGAGCGTCCCAAACACCTTCAATGCAGCTATGTCACGCACGAAAATCGCACAAAAGCTGTTTTTACTATTATGTTATTTTGCAAGTTTCAGTTAAAGCAACCTGTAAATATTTCTACATAATTTAAATCTCTCAGATTCAAACGCCAAGCAGGTCCTACGAGTTTATCCGTCCCCATTCTCTAACATTTTATATTTTTTTGGTTTTATTTTCACAAGTATTTATGTCGCCGTGACTAGAGTGTGAGTCCTTTGTTCACGAAACGCGATTCACCCGACAATACACACAATATCGTAAAAGTCACGGAAAACGTGAGCTATATTTTAAGTCAAGTCCATTGTTTAAAACATTTACTCCAGCTGCCGTTAACTTGGAAGAAAAATTGCAGCTAAAGCTTTGAAAGGTCTTTAATTCTTTAGATGTATTGGAAAGAAATATAAAATGTACACGAGTAGAAACTCGGTATCTACAAAGTGCATTTGGGATTTAAAAATATCAAACATGGCACCGGTTACTATATAAATGGGTTTTAAAATTTCAGCAGCTGTGGCCGTCGGATATAAAGTCAGCTCTCTATGACGCATGGAATGAGATTACGATACGGCGTCGTTATTTGGAAATTCAGTTGAATTACCGAATAAAATTGGGAGCTCATTTTCGGGTTCCATCTTCATTTGAAGTGGGGATGGAATTGGGGGGATTAAATGGGATTTCTTTGATGATATTTTCCAGACTACCTAAGTCCTACACTGGTGACTAATTTCAGACAATCTCGTAAAAGGTAAAAAGACGTCGTACAATGGTCTGGAATTCGTAAAGAAAGAAACATAAAGTTAGAGGGGATGAATTAATGGTTAAAAATATATACCTACCTACTTATAAGTGAGAAGATTCTGTGATAACATTGTCTGATCTAAATAACTAGTAGAGGTCAAGGTACCGATTGGTATATCGCCATTTTCCAACCTCTTGAAGCTTACAGCTGGAATCTCCGTATGGCTGCCGACAGTTCCGACAACGTCTTCAATCAGAGCTCCGGCCAAGAACCGCTTGTGTGAGCAAAAACTGGCTGCAATTCAATTGTGCATAATCATATCAAGCACAGTTCAGATTGATATTGAGAGGTGTAAGTCCGTTTCAGTTACCAAGACAGTTGAAACATGGTTCTGGATTTAGAATACCTACATACTTAGGGCTGAATTTATCAAAGTCAGATTTATCTTTTATCCGTGGAATAAAATTGACGTCTGACAGTTTTTGTATGGAAAAACTGTCAAAAATTCAAAATTTATTCGCAGGATATGACTTATACTCGGTATAAAAGTTTAACCTTATTACCACAAAACCGTGTTTATCAGTTGTTTAGCCTAAACACCTTTTAAACATGACATTTCTGTATGGAGTTTGACATCAAACACGCGTTAAACAAGGGTCTAAGGTTTTGTGGTAAGGCCCTTCGTTTTCAAGTCTTTTACATCACTATTGAAAGTGTATCCAAGCTTAAAACGTTAATAACCATAATAAAAATGAATGTAAAAAATCTAACTGGTGGAAAGATGAATATTT
This sequence comes from Lithophane socia, assembly GCA_947522985.1. Taxonomy (NCBI): domain Eukaryota; kingdom Metazoa; phylum Arthropoda; class Insecta; order Lepidoptera; family Noctuidae; genus Lithophane; species Lithophane socia. Next base: position 7,366,637 of record OX383269.1, read on the forward strand.
TTGCCTGTTTTTAACTCTTTGGTTGACTGAACATTCTCGTAGCAATGTATTAACGAAGTTAATTTTATTCCATATCCCATAAGCATAAAACAATCCATTTTATTCAATAAAGGGCCGTGAAAAGGCAACCTCAATGTTTTCTGTGCGTTTTCCCTGGAGCAGTCGAATTTAATTTTTGAGTTCAATACAACTGTTTGTAGGCAAATATGTAAATGTTTGAAACACGGGCACGTCGGGCACATTTTAACCTTCTCGTTTAACCTAAATAAAATTATAAGGGAAGGTACACCCGAGAATGGAATACGCAATGAAAGTAGACAGTAGGTATGCTAAACTCTTAATTTTTTATTTATCACCAAAACTGTAATCACACTTTGGTACAAAAACAACAAATCTTGTAACGACAAAATATAATTATTACCTCTAAACAATAGTCATAACATTAATAGAACAAAACTATCTAACTCATCTCCTTAAAACAGTTATTATGTTCGCTAGAATTGACTTTGTTTTTATCAAACAGACTATTGATTTACATATACAAACATACATGTTTCATTATTCTTCACAGTGCTATAATAAATATTTCGGTTTCCAATTCATCATTTATTGAGAATAACACAAAGACAAATTCATTATTTTATAGTCTCAGATAAGATAGGTAAATATGACACAAAGATTGAAGAATTTATGATTCAAAAGTGTTGGCTCTACATTATAAATTATGAATATTAACTACGACAAAGGTCCCACGAGTACTTTAAGAAGTAGGAAAAATTAGCTATTTTATTTATTTTACAGTTAATATTCTACTCTCCAGCTTGATGTAGAAGGTATATTTGGATTGGTGGTTAACAAGCAAACATGGTTACGACCCAATGTTGGGCGGCTATCGGCTATTATACCGTTTGGTAAATAATAACAATGTTTTATTGTACGCGATAGGAATACATAGACAAAGAAAAACATTCAGTCCACTGGTTTGTGAAGGTACCTAATAAAAGGATCAAATATTATTTTGTTTCAGTTTATTGCTTTCTCAATAAATCTATCACTTCAGCTTCCACTTCAATTACTAGATTAGGTACATAATTTTCTACGGAAACAATTATTTACACAATTCCTTCATTAGTCACTAATAAAAATAAAAATTGTTTGCGAGCTCTTCATCACAAGAACTGCGCGCACTATCGCACTATCATACGGAAGTGGTGATCTGTTCTATGAGGTGATGTTCACGACGGCGGCAGGCGGGCCGGCACGAGCCACCGCGCGTCCACGTGGCGCCGCGCGTCGCCAGCCCCTCGGGCACCGAGCGCGACGGGCGCAGCGGCGGCGCGCGCCGGTAGCAGTCGGGGCAGTGCGCGGCCGTGCAGCACGCGCGGTCCAGCGGCGCCGCGTATGAGAGTGACTTCGGCAAGCGTGTGCCGCAAGTAGGACCAGGCCAAGCACAGTAGGCTGTGGCCCCACCGGCACTGCAAGCACACCATGCCGGCTCACAGCGCGGCGGCGGCGTCACACACGGACACGCTTCCACCAGTGTAGGAGCCGGGGCCGGCGGCGGCGGCTCCGGCTCCCGCTTAGAAAACCCAACGAAAAACAACAGCATAGCGCCCGCCAGAGTCGCCGCCGACGAGAAGTAGAAGCCTGCTCTTGGCACTTGTTGATTGATGTACCCTGTCATTGGCACACCCACCATGACTGGAATAGCTTCAGCGCCTTGCACGAAACCTGTTCAATAAAAAATCTTATAACCATCCCCTTTTAAAGCGAAACCTATAAAAAGACAATTTAAAATTCTTACCCCAAACTCTAGTAAAATGTCGTCCTCGAACACGCTCCATTGTGAGCATCTTTATAGAATATAAAAATCCTCCCAAACATAGTCCGTACATCCAAGCAAACAGCACGTAACCGTGATAGCCTTCCACGCTGCTTAGCGCGAGCATGGAAATTCCTGGAAACATTATTTTTTATTAGTTCTGAAATGTATTACATTTTCGTGGAAGTGAACGTAAGACAAATATTTATTAATAATGTACCTATTCCCACCATAGCCGTTTGACAAAGATATTGCTTGGAGACGAGGCACTGCGCCGACGGTCGCACCAGCACGAGCCCAAAGCCGGCACAACCGAGCACCGCAGCGAAACCCAGGAACGTTTGTAACAACACCAGAGCACTCTCTTCTAAGCCTTCTTGAAAACCTTGCAAAGCCTTATAAAAAACAAATATTAATATTAATCACGAAAACTTTTTGATTTACCAAAACTTTAGCAATTAGACTTACCAAAAAAAAGACGGGAGTGTAAAGTCCAAAAGCAGCTAATCCCGCGGCCAGCAACAAAACTTTCGCCGGCCGGGATTGGAGAGGGCTTAAATCGAAGATTGGTCCTTCTCTCTTTAGGCCTTTCTTTTCTTTTACCTAACGCAAATACAAACGAGTTCATTTAATTATAACCAATCAATTAAACTTGCTCGTAACATCTTCAAATTGGCAAATATTAATTAAAGAGAAACTTTGCATCACCAAGTTGAGAAAAGGGTCTAAATCTAAATGAAATGTTCCTTACATAAATTAGTGTCAGTTTCCGTTGAGTACAAATTGCGGGAAAATAATTTGTCTAAATCGGTGAGTTGATTGAATAATGTAAAAAGTTTTACTCTTACCGGCCTTACCTTTCGACGTTGGTTCTTGAGGTGAAGTATGGCGCGTCGTTGGGGGTGATATAGGGATGCACTCCGGTATACGGCGCTTAGGAAGAAAGCTAGGACGAGCACACCAGTTACTGCCTGTAAGCCCAAACGCCAGCCTAGTTTCCTGGTAAAAATCACAAACATTTATTAAAATATTTTTATTTTATTGCTCTATGTCCAGAAATGGCCTTCAATTTACCAAATTGATAATTATCGATTTCCAAAGTCAAATAAAAAGTATTGTATTAATGAATTTTAGAATGAATTAGTTTAGATACTTCAATATAATTATTTTCCATGCCATACCCCACGGCTTCCTTATAGGCGACGCTGAAGAGTGCGATGCCCACGCCACCCCCAGCGTGAGCCACCAGCTCAACGAACTGCCTCCGTCTCCTGAAGTAGGCGCCCAGCACCAGACCAGCAGACTCACGCACGAACCCACATCCCACACCCAACACCACGCCTGGGTTGGATATATCAGAATTAAAATAGGCACAAAAAATAAGTTGCGGAATTCACGCGTGATTAAAAAATGTCATGATTATTCATTTTGATGTATGAAACCCTCGCCTTGTGCGTTTATGTTCCTTGATGAAATCAAATGCAATGTTATTTGAGAGGCGTAAAATGTCCAATTCTACTAGAGTACGTTTCAAATAGTTTAGCCGTAATGTTGGCTCCAATGTTCTAGGAACAATACGATACGATACGCTACGCCGCCACGGCGCTACATAATAGATCCGTTTTTTTTAAATTTAACAGTGGAACCAACATTACGGCACATTAACTATTTGATGAAACGCACTCTAGGGTTTTCTATTTATTTATTTACATACACGTCACGCCTGAATTTACCCAAAAAGCTAGCAGTGACGTCTATAATAAATTATACACAAGAAACCAAGAGTCACCAGAGTCGGTATTGAGTCCTATTCAATATGACACAATTTCAACTTCTGGACGGCTACTGCAAATTTCCTTTTACATCTCATTAATACCAGAGCAAGAAAGCAGCAAAGAGCAAGAATTTTCTTGACTTATATTTTATAAGAAAAATTGTTGTGCATTTTTCCCTTTCTTTGCTTATCTGACGTTATTACGACCGGTAACAGCTATAATTAGCAGGTTCTACTGCCCCTTAAAGTAGCAAGTAACGATCGCGGTAAAATCCTACAAAGTTTTTTTAGAAAACCTAAAGAACCTTCAGAACTTTGAATACTTACAGTTAGACAAAATATTTGAAAAATTGGCAAAAAAGTACACAACAATCGATTCTTGTAAATAAAACGATGATTTCGGTAAAAATATATTTAACCCTCGCAACCAAGCGCTACGTATGGTAACGATATCACGCTTAGCAAGCATCCTCGAATAGTAAGCAAAACTAACAAGCGAGCTTGATTCAATATCCCGAGAACCCGCATTGTGTGGAGAGGATAACATATTGAACCGAACACGCGTTTTATACAAAACTTAGCTTTGCTCCATTGTTTTAGAGAGATAAAACAAAGAATTTACTGCACGTGACTTGGAACGCGAAGTTTTTTGCCCAGTTCATTTATGGCTTAGCAAATGTTATCGGTTAAAGTAACACTCTCGTAACTTCACAGACTCAAAAGCTTAACGTAGATCACATTCTATCGTTAAGAGTTTTTTGAAGTACCATATCGTGTTCAGACTTTCTTAAGTAGTTTGGTAAGTAGTCTAGTCCATCGTTAGTATAAACACTGTATATCTAAAGGTTATGCCCAGAATTGGGCTAAACAAACCCATCAATTTCGAAAATATTTGATTCTAGTGAAGAGTTTTAATGTTTATTTAATTGTCTTGTAGGAAACCGTACTTACCGTAACTAAGCAATGTCTGATGAAGTTGCGTGGCGAATGAAGTGAAGAGGCAAGCTAGGGGCAGAAGCAGTCCTCCAAGGAGTGCCACGAGGCGCGGAGACTTCCTGCGTGTTGCCGCAAAGGCACCGGCAGCGCGTGACACTCCCACACATATCGCGCCAGCCCACACTGAGGGACATAATGTTGATATAGTATTGAATAGACAGTAGGTAGGCCTCCGAGGAGTGTCACAAGGCGGGTAGACATCCTACGTATTGCCGCCGCGCGTGATACTCCCACGCCAGCTCAAACTAAGGAAAAAAAATACATGCGTTAGAGGCCACAAGTCTCAGTGTCATAAAAACGCACCACGCGGCGCAGAAACTCCTCCGTACTCTCATGACTTTTGTAGATATTTTCATCCTGCAATCCCAAAGTATTTACGTTCTTACAGAACTAACGTGGCAATAATATTATAATTTATGATATCACTGATATTTTGTCTCGATGAAAAATATATACATACCAGACGTAGTATTATAATATCTGTGATACCAGTTTTAATTTCATAATACGTAGGTATTTTGTAAACACAGTGTGCAATGAAAACCGATTTACATACCTACAAATGTTTCATATTTAAACAAACATTTATACCATGTACATCCAATATGGCATGTTAACTCTTTACATTTCCTGTTGACCTTTTCGTAGTTTAGCGAGCTTTTCAGCGCTCTCGTTGACGAGGGACCCACGTTTCAATTCAAATTCGCTGGATTAAAGTTTGGTGGGCCGTGCTTGCTATGTGAGGGAATTAGACAACTTTCAGGAATAGATTAATCTCACGTATTCCGTGTAGTACTTTGCTTGATAACAGAGAGACACACACGGTGTGTTGATACTACAAGTTTGAGCACTGTAATTTGGCAAATCGTCAGACTTTCAGCTCGGCACTCAGTGCCTTTGTTTATCCGAACAACACAAAAACGGTTTGATCAATTTTATCAAACAAGGTGTCAAATCACTTTTCAACAGGTATTAACGGCTCAGTGGATCGTCCCGATGCCGACGTTCCCACGAGGGAACTTGTCGGAAAAAATTGTGTTGACAACATTTTTGGGACGAAATTGAGAACACAACGCGAGTTTCGGACCGAATTTCTACTAATTGGAAGCTGTGTTTCAGTCAGATTATTTCGCATAATATCCGTACATTTCAGATGACGTGTTATGAATAAAGTTGAAAATATAAATGAAATAGAAAAATGAAATTCATGTGATTATGTTACATTATTTCATTCTAAAATCCGTTTTCTATTGTAGTTTAGCATATCTTTTGCACGATCATGTATCTTATGAAAATTTCACCAAGACAAATAATGTGGTCTTCTAAAGAAATATTTTAGCATTTTCCTTTATTTTATTATCGTGGAATTGTTCTCCATTCTGTGATCCTCCTTAGGGCCATGGCCGTCCTAGCCCGACATAGACGGACGTACAATAAAATCTGAGCGATAAAACCCTGCCAGTGTCTCGAGAAAACTCTTTACCTTTGAGTATCACGTCAACAAAAACACATTTAGATTATTGTTGATAAGAGGCAAACAAAGGAAATATAACGCAAAAAGCCGGCCATTGGGATCCACCTAGAAGTTTATTTACACATAAGTGCAATTACAGACAAAATACCAGAAGTACCTATATGTATTCTAGGCCTAGGATAATAATGCAAGTTAAGATAATAACTATGACGAAATGTAAACATTGCCAACTGCAATGGATCATTAGATAATATCACACACGCCATTACGTCATCAGATGCGTATTATGATAACAAACAATGTCCCATTGTATTTCACACAACGTCATGTTCGATGCGAACAGAATTACAGATAACTTCTTATTTTAGCTTTAATTGGTCCTGCTAAGATAGTGCGGTCGACGTAAAACACATTAGTCGGATGTGAGAGAGTGGTAATTTGGGAAATACCGCCGCCCTCCCATCGTTCCGAGATTTCACTTAACACGATTGCCCGAATGGTCGTTCCCCGTTATAAATATTGTCGTACGCATTATCGTTCCCTTCAGAATGTACCAAGAAATCGTGAGGCGAAGTTAAAGCCGACATAATTAAATTAGCCTTTGGGATATAGGGGATAATAAAATTGTGTCAATTTTATCTTGCAGCTTAAGAGTTATAATTACTTGGCCTGATTTTTCACTTTATTGCGTTTTAATTATTGGCACCGTAAGACTGGATTAAAGTTAATTAACGTTTTTAATTTTGTTGGGATCATGCGGTGTCGTGGGCTGCAATATTGCCCGAGTATAATAAGGTTCGGTTTTAATAAGTGCAGTGTTCGTCATCGATACCGTCTTGTCTGTTCACCGTCTCTACCTCAACTCGTTAACTTCGCTGAATTCCAATTTGAAAGCGGCGCAAATGGCGAACCTGACAGAGTTATGTCCCCCCGCACCGCCCCCACCACTGACAACAAAGACCGCGCTCATAACCGAAATTACTTCTGCCTCTTAATATTCAACCCCAGTCGTGAATCTTGGAAAATTAATTCAATAAATCAACCTGGTCCACAAATACCGGTGACTCGGAAAGTTCATTTACTTAATAACCAATATTAAATTGTAGTTGTCAAAACACAATCTCTTGGCTTTGTTCACATAAATTACGCCTAAATGGAGACGTCATGAAGAACATTAAAAATGCTAACAGGCCGAACAAAGTTGTAACAAGTGAGCAGATGAGCCTCTTTATTAAATTGGAAGTTAACAAAATGATAGTAATTAAAGGTTGTGAAGGTGAACTCGTTTATTTTGTCTGTAACGTTGTTACGCTTTCATTTTGCGTCGTAAATATTTTTTCGTCGTTGTCTGTTTATTTAAGTATTATATCCGGAGGGTTGCCGTTGATAGATTACTTTTCTACTCAGAGTCCCTCGTAGGCCTCGACTACGCATTCTAAATTATTTTCTTCCTCAATCTTACGTTCAGTTATGACATATAAGAGCTATTGTCGTTTCCTCGTCCTTACTTTATTTATTATTTGTCATGTCTAATAATAATATACAATCCTAATGCAAGCAGAATTTCTTCTTATTTTACGCACGATTGAATTTTATAGGATGCCAGCGTAGGTACAGATACAGACAATAACAACGTAAATAACGGAACTTTGTTCAGGCGATGGAAAAGTAGAGAGAGAAGGTATATCAGTATACATTACATTAGATAAAACTGATCTATATTGTTTGGATTATAAGATTTTCTGTTCAAAAAGCGTTTGAAGTTTAAAAGCTCTTACCAGCATGATCAGCTGAGGGTCCAAGGTGTCTCAGGGCATACACATGAAGCGCTCCGTAGGCTAGCTGCAGCCCAGTGGACAGGAGATGGGCCAAGAATGCGGCACCGCAGACGATCCATCTGAAAACAATCCCAAACTTAAACAACGTGCATTTTCTAATATCACTTACGCACAGTCGGCGGACGGTAAACGCACATAGACGTAATAACAATAAAAACTCCAATTGTCTCTCATTCACTGTCCGCCAAAGTGTTAAATTACGAATCCAAACTGACACCTTAGTACCACATGGCTGATTCACCCAGATTGTTCTGTCGTGCATGTAAATCACGTCTAAATTCTAGCGTATCCCGGATCCATGACGCGAGGCGTGTGAAGCCTGAAGCCCGCGACGTAATTAAATCGGTGCGATTATTTCGCCGCAGTATAATTCTCGCGGCGAAGCTCCGGTAAGTCGGCAGGAAGTTAACGCAGTAATTCGTATTTTAAGGCTTACCTCTATTACAGCAATTAGTAGTGTGAATTATTAATACACTCGTTACCACGTTAAAGGTGAGACACTCCGGGGACACAAAGTGGCCTACCTTATTTACTTCACTTAAATTATGTAAGGAAACAAACAACGCTCATAAATCATGATCATATTTCTTTGTAAAATACCTGAAAAGTAATTTTATGAAATTCTTATTGCATTCAAAGTGAGACAGTTTCAAAGAGCCATTCAATGAAACCCAGATGGATGTGAAGATGGAGCAAAAAGATTTTTCAATGTAGCGTTCGTTCAAAAAATTTGAGCATTAAATTTCCTCCTACGAAGAACTTTTTTTGTCATGCCTTTTTGGATGTCCTGAAAGCGTCATCCTGTGGAAATCCGTCAAAGAACGGTGAACGTAGGAAAAACTTGTGAATTATATTCATAACCATTTACGAATATTTAAAGATAACAGCTTCGATACGGATTTCGGGCAATTATAATAACAAATTGGTTTTTCAATTTCATTATTTCAGCTGTTCGGACCAATTGTGAAAAACATCATACTTCTGAAACCCAATTTTAAAATGAAATCATTATTAACATGTATGAGGAGGAGTGGTACTGTCACCGCCAGAAACCTGCACATTAATAGCCGCGGCACGCAGTCAATATCCGAAACATAAATTCGTTTATCGTCTGATGAGACCGTCGAATTATGTCCGTATCAGATTCGCGAATTCCCTGCTGGCCTCGTGTTCGCATCGAATTTATCTTGTAGTCGGAATAAAGTTGCTTCACGACTGATGATGATATTATGTGTCTTCATCTTGTGTCTCGTCACGAACTAGGGGGAAATTCGAGATTCGTGTTCATTGTGCCACATAGCTTGTCGGAGCATTTATCTGCGACCGAAGACGGCTTATGACGTGTCGTGTCGTATCTAGAGGTACATCAAATCATATATGTAGTACGTATTTTATTAGAATAATATTCTATTTTATTAAAGGGATGAGGTAAAACAATAGCAAGACACATGAATAAGAATGATTAGATTACATGAATAATTCTTTCAATAATTTCATGATTGGTCAAAAAAGGAGTATGTATAACTATGCATTGTGTTTATTTCTACTGTAATATTATTATTTAGGGAAATAGTTACAGCTGCAATACACAGTAATAGTTCAGAATCCGTAATTAATGTGTGATATTGGATGTGCTTGCGTAATCCCAGCGGATTTAGCTTAATCTTAGCTCTGGATATCTTACAGCTACATCTACCCGGTGCTGTAGGTTAATACTCTAAATACTTAATTGTTTTACCTTTAACCAGGTAACTTTTTCCTTTATATACTTGTACATAATTTATGTTTTTATTTTAGTGTTGCATGTTTATGTAGTTTTGAATAAAAATAAAATAATTCCCAGGTAAACATAAAAGGATTATTAGCACACTGAATGAGATTAATATTTACCATTTTAGCATTGTATGTTTTGTCTTCTTATAATCCTTTGACTTTGAACACCTACTATGGCCCTCACTTCAAAGAAGTTAAACATAGTACCTAAACATCCCGTTTTATATGCTAATAATAACTTGTCATGTTACCTGTAAGCTGAAGTAAACAGACAGGTATAAATATATAATAAACGAACGTCAAAATAAACCAATCCTAAATAACGATTATTTCCGTTTTTCTTATTCAGTTACTCGTCTGACTTCACAATTTATTTCGTTTCGAATGTGATAAGAAATATTGATCGAAGCACTTTATAGGAGAACTAAAAAAAGTAATAAAACAGTAGGTAGGCACTTATTCTTGATATTTCAAAAGTTTGTTTGATGAACATGGTTATCGACAGTCGTAGAATGTTATAGCAACGAGCTTTCGACTTTCGTTTTGTCCCGTATTCTTCGTCAAACCATTTTTATATTTAGTGTTAGTTTTTGCTCGCGTATGCTTAGTTTTTATGCTCCTGTTGCGTGCTCCAAAATTCACGATAATAGTTTGGTTTCATGTTGCTGGCTGTCAAAGGCTTCATATATGATATCGCAGCCATTATGCTATGGCAGCCTTGCTGCCTTACAATACTTGGCCGGATATTCCATTTGGTGGGTGCAGAGTTACTCAAACTGAAGTTAATGAAATTGACCACTAGCTGAACAGTCCAACTTTTCCCTAACCTAACTACAACCAATGGAGAGTGTTCGAGAGCATTATTAACGCTAACTTTCAGCTGTTCCAGTTTATATGATGCTAATAAGCTGCTTACTGTGTAAATAGCTGTGGCTGTTGAGGAATTGTAGATATGTACCCATGCACATTTATGGGAGAAATTCTATGTTATGTTAGCTTTTGATCTCAGGCTAGTTGACAACTTGTGTATTCAGTACTGTTGTTGATATTTTGTTATATAAAGTCTGACTATTGTTATAATTGAATGCGGTTGATGATGTGGGCACTTACCCCCATCCTCCCTCTGGGTAGAAATGGTGCTTGATGGCGCGGGTGTCGAGCTCTCGGCGACGCAGTGCGGGCACGGTGCGGTGCAGAGAACGCAACTCGCGCTCCCGCAACGCACCTCCCGAGGATTCTTCCTCACCATCTGGCCATCCATCTGCGTATAAAGTACATTGTTAACAAAATTCTTGAATTTTGCAGTTTTTAGTTGCATCTTTAGCAACCGCACAGGGAAACAAGTTAGTGATAAATGATAAAAGATAGAGTGGAAAATGTTATTTTGGGCTGGAGTTATTCTGGATAGTGTTTTATACTTTACAGTGGAGTATGGCGTCAAAAAGCCCCGTAGGTAATAGGTAATACAGGCTGATATCCGCAACTCCACGTCAAAGCGCGTATTTTGCGTACGGGTGGGAAATCGCTTATTCGATCCACCCCAGCTCCTCCAAGAAGGCCAGATTTCTTTTATTAAAAAGGAGCCAAAACCAAGAGAGCATAACTTTTTTCCCACTTTTTTATTTACAAAGAATGCTCCCATAAAAATAAATAAAACAATGTGGAACACTATATGGCAGTCATTTCCGAATTTTTATTTGGCGTTATACCTCTTAACAATTTCGGTTTACGTGAACTCGATACAAATTGCCGGAGGTTAGTAAAGGCGAGTGTAACCAATTGTTAACCTAATATTAAACATAAAAGCGAAATTCGATAATACTGATATTGTTGAGCAAAGTCTTTTATACTTATTTTATGACTCAGAACAAGCCATTTGACACCGCCTTATCAGAAAAGGTACTGTTCTTCACATCTTAAAAAAGTGAGTAAAAAAGAAAATAATTCGATAAAAGAAGCGTTCTAACGGAATCTTAAGACAACACCTACAAATTGTTCTTTTGTTTTATTATTTCCCTTTGAATTAGCTCAGAATCTCACAAAAGATAGAGCTTCAATGATTGGTAGACAAAAGTTATTCAATTATCGTTACCCAAAGGAATTAGATTGTGTGCTCCGAATCGCTAAAACTGATTACACGGCAAACGTACCTACGTGCAAAAGAGTGCTGTAAACATTACGTAAGTTTAACTGTGTCGATTCAGCTATATTTTCATTCGGTATAAATCTTTTAGGGAGACAAAACAACTCGAAAAGGATCTCTTAAATGTAAGGTTCGCATGGAAGCAGCCGAGCGGCTAAGTGCTTCGTATCCGGCGGAGGAACCATACATTCGTTAGAATAAAATTGTGTTGACCGTTGTTGTCGAGAAATAAATTCGCGCAAAGTTTTTTCAACGTGTAGCCGTCACCATGTGTTTTTCCTTGCTTGGCTTAGACCGCGGAGATTGTGAATCTTTACAAAAAGATTCAAGATTTATTTGCGCGGAAGAATTACGGAAACGACGTTTTTAGGCCAGTAAGTTTAATATATGTTCTTATAAACGTGAAGGTAGTTAATGGGGTGGAATGAGGCATGGGGAATCGGACAATATACCTATTGCTTCTTCAGAAGTTCAAAGGTTAATTTCACCTGTCCGTGATGGCTCGAGAGGCCCTTTGGTCCCGAGGGCCTTCGTGATGACACTCACGCTTCCTGACAGCATGATGACAATGGGCCATGCTTACCGGGTCCCCTATGTTGTTTCGAACGCCGCTGTTGCGACACACGCTGTTGCGAATTATTTTTCCACTGCCTCACAGGTTCGAAAGCTCATGGACTCGAATGAAGTAGTCGCGAAAGACGCTGTTTCGAAAAACATTTTCACTGCCTCATACGCTCGAATGCTTGTGATTTCGATTTATTTAGTCATAAAGTGTACAGAAAAATATTTAAGCAGTAATTAAATAAAATCAACAAATTCGGTGTCAACATCAACATTTAATATTATTATTAACGTACTGTTCTACGTTTGTTGTTTACATCGTACATCAAACATTATTTACCTATTCGTGAGTCTCGCGTCCTATAGGTACCTATTTATAGGTTTTATAATTGCGCAGTTTTGCTTCCCATTCCTGCCTAGATAATAATAATGCATAGAATAAACGCAACGCATTCAGTTTCATCGATTTCAATAAAAAACCAAACGCAATCATTTCAAAATGTGAGTGTAGGTGGCCACCACAAAGTATATGTATTTTCTAAATACGATTTTAGATGTACCCACGAATATGTTTTTTTTTGCAATATCTTATTCCAACGTAAAGTGTGATGTAGAAAACATTGAAAGATGAGCGTTAATAGTTTTATTCGTCCTGTGACTACTCGATATGGAAAAAGTAATCTAATTATAGATGGATATATTATGTCTCACAATAAAACTGTAAAAAACAATAATGAAATCACAAGCATTCGAGCGTATGAGGCAGTGAAAATGTTTTTCGAAACAGCGTCTTTCGCGACTACTTCATTCGAGTCCATGAGCTTTCGAACCTGTGAGGCAGTGGAAAAATAATTCGCAACAGCGTGTGTCGCAACAGCGGCGTTCGAAACAACATAGGGGACCCATGCTTACCTACCTGTTACTTGAGAGGGCTTAATGCTTAATTCATTAACTCATTTAACAGCGAACTCCTGCCCGACTAAGACACTTAAAGAACTGGATAGAGTGTGGTCTCGCCGACCGGACACCATCACAGGTTCCGTCTCTTCAGATAATTGCTCGAAATTTTTTAGGATGAATTTATGCATAATGTATAAAAAATCATATTAAAGTTTTGATGTTTTGTCAAGTCGACAAAACTTGCGAATTACGGATGGATCGCTAGTATATAATATGAAATTGATCAGCTAATAACAGCTAATACATACCATAGTGCGGCAAGCAAGTGTAGCTGGTAGAAAAGGGTTGTCGGCAACGGCAGCGCGGCGGCGGGGCGCGGGGCGGCGGCGGCGGCGAGGCCGACGGCGAGGGCGACCACCAGCCGGGCTCCATCAGCCGGCCATGGCACCCGCACCCGCACCCGCACCCGCGCCCGCGCTACCTGCAAACATAAGAAAGAAATAATAGAAATGAAGTGGTCAACTACTGTGCCCAAGTACCCCTATAGTTGGCCCGTAATTGGACCCGAACACACGAAACTCCGCCGGTGCGGTAGTGGGTCCCATTGAACCCCAGAATGACAACATACGACACCCCAAATTGATAATGTGAATATTGATATGCTACCCATCGAATTTTATGAGTGAGAAAGCTCATAATTTAATTATTAAATCTTTCATATTTATAGCGCACAAGATTATTAATTTACCTTAAAAAAAACCAAATGTTTAAAAGCGATAATCGACATTATGATAACACCCAAGCAGCACATTAGAGGAGATTACAGGTATAAACATGCTGTATTATAGCCAAAGGCTCTTATGCAGCTGTGCTAACGGATAAAACGAGTCTTGAGACTGTATTAGGGGTGATCACGTACACTGTTAAACAGCACAACTGAGTAATGGCTCTATAATGGAGAAAAAAACAACTAAATGCATTTGAGTAGAATTTTGAACCACTGTCCAGCCTTTGGCTACATGATATGACGGTACAAAGTTTATAAACGGCTGCTTAACGTGATAAAGTCACACCTCATTTAAACATTTATTATAATGCTCTCCTCAATGAGCTTATTAGTAGCTGATTAAAAGATAATATGGAGTATCTAAAAATTCAATATAAGAGAGCATCAGATCACTGGTTGAGCTGTAAATTAGTGTAGTCACTCTCCACTATAATTTCAAAGCATAAAGTGAAGCTATTGTACAGCCGCTGGAGTTATTGAAGAGTAAAAAAAATTGTCATAACCTCGCAACACGACTTTACCGTGCGAAAATAAATTAAAATTAAAAATGAATCATTTAAATCCATGAAATATATGTAGAGGATGTTGATATGTGGATGTAACTTCGCTTTTTACCACAAAGCATGAAGCATCATGAAGATGAAACTTTACCCTCTCGTGGTAAGCACACTAACTTACCCACCACGAAACGTTATACTGTTGCTCGATTACCAAGAATTGTGGTTGTCGTACAAACAGCTTTAAAGCCTCGCCATCCTGCGGAAGGATAGATACTTGGACTCATGGGTTAACTTATACCCAGCGAATAGACAAGCCTTGGTCACATAGAGGTTATCTCATGACGAATGTACATTATACCAGATCAAATAGGTAATAACGACACTACATTACCAAAACAGTTCTACGAAGTATGAACCACTTTAACTTCACGATACACGTTAGACTAAAAGGTGATTTAAGAATCCAATCAAAATTGAGTGTTCTTCATTTACTTAATTGGGGAATGGTGGACAGCATTCTAGCGATTACATCATACTAACACACAAAAACAAAAACACAAAAATCTATCGAAAACGAACTTGACCAATCAACACTTTGGAGAGCGACACTTCGTTATTTTAATGATCGTTGCATCGTTAGTAGGCGTTGATTTGTGAATACAATAGAATGATTCAAAATAAAATATGAGCTACATAGGAAAATCTCTCCAAATGAAGAAGGAAACTGTGTTTTCTGGCCTTAATTTAGCTCGTTGGGCGCCATGCTCGGAATGTTAATGAAATTAATTTGAATTCGCAATTTACATTAAATTACCTTTGTAATCTTTATACCAACGTTATAATCTTTAATCAATGGTATAACATAAACAACAATAAGTCGGAATTGTGACTTGGATACAAGTTATGCCTATTTAGGTGATGCTTTTTGATTATAATATTCTGCGGAGATATGATTTTAATACAAAAGCTTTTTTTAAATAAAATGCTGTTTTTTAAATAAAAGCGATTAACGCTTTAGTAAAACAGGTCGAAGCCAACTCGCAGAGGCCTCTTATATAATTTTAAGAGTTGAGGTACCCACGACGATTATCCCTGTTTGCTCTATGCAAGTGCACCCAAGGACAACCCCCGGTTGATACAGGACTATTGCAGAACATGGAAACAAAACATATTGGGCTATAAGTTTGGGTGACTTTAGTGGATTGGTTACCTAGAACTGTGGAAGGACTATGCCCCTGCCCGATCAATGTTATGTTATACACGGATAAAATGGTAGAGGGTGGCTTGCACACTCAATAGTAGCGACAAGGGGGCAACACTTCCTGAGGTGCTTAAGGAGTGGAGAGGCGAGAGGAGATTCAACAGCTATCAGGACAATCCCGGAAGTAAGGTCAAGACCACCCAGCATCTTACTGGAATACTAGCTTCGTCCAAACACGTTTGCTCTTGTGAATCTCCACTCAACCCGGCCAATAAAGGCAAAATAAAGCTCTGATCCTCGGCAGTTCCTGACCCCGGGGCTCCAACCTAAAACTTTTCAAATACCTATATTTTCGCTGTTCTCTCTAGCCGCACCCAGGCGCAGTTCGAGGGGGGGAGTCCGGGGGGGTCATGACCCCCCCCCCCCCAAATCATTCAAGCTGTCGAGAGACTGAATGATTTACGTGCTTCACTAACTAAAAACTGTAGGTAATTGAGCCAGTTGAGCCACAGTGAACCCGATGGGCTTATACAAAAAAAGTTTTTAGAGTACCTACTTATCAATTAGGTAACCATTTCCCTAAAAATATTCCTCGGCAGCAATGGTGACCCCCCTCCCAAAATCTTGAGCTGCAACCGCGCCTGGCCGCACCTCAGCTATCAACTTTTCCCCTGCATATGCTAGCTCAAAAAAACCCTTTGGGTTCTACCATTAGGTAATAGTTAAAGAGCTGAGAAAAATAAATAAGATGTCACACACGGAAACCGCTTGTTACACTCATACAAAGTATAAAGTTTGCCACGCACGTACGGAACCGAAGAATCTTGAGTATTTTCCTCACATACTGGCGGTCGCAGGAAAACGTCCCCACGTCGACTTTATCCATAATAGTATTTTCAGAAATTTACGCCAACATGACTCATGGAAATAAAAACAGGCGACGGAAATGGCGTCGGTCACACCAACATGACGGGTATGATGATGTTGCGTCGAAATGGATGCGAAATGACGAAATTAAATTCGGCGACTGTCCGTAGGGCTGGTTGATTGTTTATTTTCAGCTGTCATCAGTATATTGCGAACCTCTACCTGACTGAGATTTACTGCAAAGTGTTTCGAAATGCAATTTTGGACATGTTTATTTTGAAACCTAGTATGGAGATACGAACTGTCGCTTATGCTAACATCATGGAGCTCCGTAAAATCCGGTCAGAATCCCAGTCAAATGCAATGCAAGTACGTTGTAGTTAAATCAATTTTGAACTGCAAATTCATTAGTGGCCCGCTTTGAGAATGCTGCAAGGGATACTAAAAACACAGAACAAGCAATAATCCTAACCCTATTGTAGTCTGTGATTCTAACTAAGTGATTAGAGTGCTCGCAAGATAATTAGTCTGCGCGCGACTGAAATCGGAACTAAGTATGCCGCCGTCTTGTCGTTTATGTAAGTTCAAGTTAAGGAAATATTTTTTAAATTAATTAATATTAATATTAAGATTAATTATTAAGATAGATTTAATATTTTAAATATTAGAGTATAGAATTAAGCACGCCAGCGCCACCAGTCGCGCGCAGACTTTTCTTGCGCGCACTCTAAGGGTCAGTTTACACCGAGACGCGACGCGACGTGCACTTTTTTATGATCCGATACAATATCGAATCTATTTACTACACAATAAGGCACACGCGCTGCGCAGCACCGCGCATCTCAGCGTACTTTGACATGTGTCAACGCTCGCACTGAAATTAACGTTTTCGTGAAGAAAATAAGTTCGATAATGGTTAAAAAGTACGCGCAGAGTCGCGTCGCTTCACGTCGCGGTCTGAACTGACCCTAATTCGTTTTCCTCACAAAAGTAATACGTAGGTATTATTGGTAGATAAAGGTAAGAAGTCACAATAGTGAGACGCAAAAATACAATATCTTTGCTAACCTAAATGAAGAATAGATATCTATAACAATAAATGCTGACTCCTGTAACTATCATCAATTAATCTTTATTATTATTGAAACAAATAACTATTATTATGACATAAATAAAAACAAACGATCCGCACCAATAAAACATGATATTTATAGCCTTCAAACATTTTACCCGACGCGTTTACTAAACACCTTTTAAATGGCCACCACTTCCATATAACTTGTATTGACGGTAGTTTCAACATCGCCAGACGCCATTGATAATAAAACGTGCTTTTATTTTAATGAATCGTTACCAACCACCTGAAGTGAGATTAAACGTTAAATAATTTAAAAACACGTCCGTACCGGATAATTAGAGCGTTCGCCAGGAATCCCGGATAACCTGACAATTAAGATACGGGTAACACCGTGCAGTTTTCCAATGAAGCAAGCGATATAAGACCTTATACGTAGCGCAGTATGGCTTAATAAAGACTAGCCATAAAACTAAAGCACCTTTAAGACGTCATTACATTGGGAGAGTGTCTAGCCCAATCATTCTGGCCAAATGGCAATAAGTAACCCCAGCTTTCACGCATATAGACTACGTACACTACCGATGTAAATTATTAGCCTTATAAATGTTCAGTACCTACTGAAGTACTATTTACTCGAAATCGACCTAGCGTAAACGCGCCTTTACTAAAAGTTCATTGTACTTTCAATGACCTGATACGATAAAACGAGAAGTCAATTCGTTATCTTACAGTAAAGAGTATTTAATGGCAGCACATTTAATTGTAATGTGTTTTAATGCGTATGCCGCGGTATATTACGAAAGGTACATTAAAATAAATACCTACCGCTCGCTTCAGATGCAAATGTTGTCTGGGGTATCGGAATTATTCGTATATTGTGACAATGTCGGAAAGTGAAAATGTGTATGTATGGAATATGTATATATTTTTTGCAAAAACAATCAGCCAATTGGCATCCTTAAAGCGTAAGGAGTGATAGATTAAAATTGATTTGAAGCCCTAGAATTCGTAATCTCAGTTTAGTACTTCTTTGTAATTCTCTGTTATTTCAATATTCTGGGTTCATATTCACAAAACATAGCACAGCTGGAATGGAAGTACCTTTGTTTGTTTTTCGGTCTCCTATGCTCTTTAACGAATGTCGACCAAGAGATATGTAGGATTTTTAATGTCAGAAGCACTGTAAAATGAGCGTTTTACCTTCGTGTGTTTTGAGTGGGTGGTACGGTACATTCGGGTCTGACAAATAAAACGGACAAATGACTGGCTGACAGGCAACGTACAGCCTAAACCACTAAACACAGAGGCATAAGCGAAGGTATTCTAATGCCGTTTTGAGCGACATGCGGATTTGTTCCCACATTGACTACTTTTCAGAAATGTGTTCGTTATGATGCGTGTTGCTTATCCCGCATGCTGGGCAAATGCGCGGACGTGAGAAAATCCGGATGGCATTAAAAAGGCTCTTGCCAAATTGCACCCAAGATATATGTAAGTACCTACTTATGTTTGTATACGAATTAATTCTATTAATGAAGGTGTGTCGTACCTAGTACAGGCGCACCGCTCCAGGCCCTCGCTCACACTGTACACGCTGGCGCGCCGCATCCGCCGCGGTGCCGCTGGCTGCCCGCTCGTCACACGCCACGCCTCCGCATCCCTTACAGCCGCTTTACCGCTTTATTCAAGCGCTCGACTGTTGCATGCTCTGTCCACACCATATACGACGTTCACTGTGCACTGTTCCGTCCCACACTACAAGTTTTTGTTTTTGGCATACTTTTTCACGATCTTATTGTTCAGTGTTGCTTTAACAAACACATTCACACACACATTTTAAAGCGTCCGCTCGCTTTTCGGCATCCTCTGTGGTTTTGTTTAGAGATGATTATCAGATGACACGGATGCTTCCGACATATCTGTAAAAGAAAGAAAAGCACTTAGATTATTATACAGTATCATAATGCTTTGTTTTGTTGTATCGTATCATACTTGAAAATATAATACCTAATGCTGACTGTTTTATTCTCTTTAGTGATATATGCGGGAACTGTGCATTCGGTTAGAAAGATAAACATAAATGTGTTCAGAATAGCCTCGGCCTTTAGCGTAGCCTTTCCCCAGGATCTTTGATCGCTGTTGAATTTTGTGAAATCCCATTTTATCCCTTGCGACCCAAAAGAGAGCGCTTATGCAAAATTCCACACGGCTCGTGTGATACCGTGATGAATGAGTCGGTGGGTTTTGCCTTTTAGATTAAAATGATAAACGCAAGTAGAACCTGTTTGCCGTCTAACACCTTATGAAGCAGAAAAAGGGGTGTTTTAATATTCAGAATGTTCTTTAACGTATGTTATTCACAGTTGCTTGCCGCGGAATCGGAGAATTGTTGCGATCTACGAGTATATTACGTGTTGAATTAGATTGGGCGTTTATTTTGTCACGTGTTCATCTAAAATTTGAATGAAATCGAAGGTGGTACGTGCGCGGAGCGGGCTTCGGTTGTTGGTTGAAGTATAATTTGCATTGAATGTGCCGCGGCTCGCGAGGCGATTGAGTGTAATCGTAACCGCACCGAGAGCCATTAGTTGGACTAGCGACACGGAAATTGGTACGTTATCGACTGCTACATACGTATAGAAACACAATAGTAGGTACCTAATATCCTTTTAATCGTGTCTTCGTTTACATTTTTTGTTTATTCCATTTTGTACTAACTTGGTTTATAGAGGTCAGTTTACTTACTCTCTAGCTCCTATGAAACAGTTAGGTACCAAGACACAAATGGATAGTTATTATTTTCGAATGAAGATACTTATTATGTATTTGCTGATTCAATGGCTAACGAGAAACACGTCTTCGCTTCCCCTTATGTGGTTTTAACTGTTTATGGTTTCATCAATATTGCATAAAATATGAGCATAAAGCATTAGGTATTTCAATATTGCACACTTCCCAGCCACCGGCCGGCGCTGTCGGTATGAGAAGGTATTTTTAAAGAGAGTCATCACTGGTGCGGTTCCCAGCTCATCGCAATGCTAAATTCTACGGTCGGATTCATGAATACATTTTCGTCGGCTGCAACCGTTCTGCCCTGCCCAATAGTTCATCAAACGTATGCAAACTGTATGCTCAGATTTCTGACTTGTATTAGATGCTTCAACAATGTAAGGGGCATTTTCAATGAGGATGTTTTTATCCTATCCTAACTAATAAATACGAAAGTAAGTTTGTTACGCTTTCACGCTAAAACGGCTGAACGGATTTAGATGAAATTTGGCACATAGATAGACTATGACTTGGAATAGGATTTGATACTTTTTATCCCGAAATTCCCACGGGATCGCGACTTACGCGCATGAAACCGCGGGGCACAGCTAGTCTTCAATAAAATTTAGTTTGGGTTACATACGTCAAAAAACTTATAAAAGGTTGATAGAAAGTGTAGATAGATCTACTGAATATTCTTAAGCCTTCTTTTACAATTTCGTAGAATAATATGACATGCAGATGGCACAGTCCCATTCAGGATCGATTCAGACGACATGTAATAGGAAAAAAGTATAAAAGAGGAAGGAGCTGTCTTCTCAGAAAAATGAAACCTCATGGGTGCATCCAAAATTGGATTCTTTGGATTTCTATGAAGATGTTGTGAGAAGTAAAAAATGTGTTAATTCCTAACATAATGAAAATAACTAGGTACCTTTACCTACCCATAGACAGCAACAGATGCTCCTGTAAAGCACAAATGTAAAAGCAATTTCATTCGTGCCGTATTCTATGAATACTCATTGCACGGAAGCATTCTTTAAGAGCTTATTTAAATATTCCACAGCTGCGGAATTCGTTCTAAGAGGAATAATTATCAATGTCGTTTGCATTCTCATATTGTTCAACGGTACATAACAAGTTAATTTACTGTTAAAATATTTTAGCAACAATTTCGGACATTTATTACTGCCGACATTGTTCAGAAATTAAACGCGACGAGAGCAGCAGTGCAAGTTTCTGCAAATATTTTATAATAGGTGCTGAATTGCTGATTAAGGAATGAGTGATAATAAATGTAGTTTTGCATAAGATGTAAATAGAATTCGAATATTCATCATCTAAGAGTTTGTACACAATGTTGTAACTATTAATCTGTAGCCTGCAGGTTGTTCCAAGACATCTGGACGCAAGGTTAATTTATTAAAGCAATTATTCACGGCGGGGACGGCGCCGTGGTGACGTCACGCATGCCAATGTACGCTTAGCTTTTTCCGTAGCCCTCTTAAATAATTGGCCACCATGCTTCATTCAAATGCTTGCCTCGTTAACCTTAATAGTTTCTATGATTTGTGGACGCCATTCTGTCCACCAGTAAGACGTTCCCTAGTGGGACCACCGATTAACAAGAACAAGAGATATTCCAGTTGTCAACTGTCTTGATGAAGTATTGCTTTTTATGATAAAACTGGGACACTTCTGTCGTTGTACGTGAACACTTTTTGCTCGAGGATTTTTCCCCGAACGCTCGTCTTGTGGAAAGTTTTTCTGCACCATGAAAAGAGTTTCGTAGATAAAAAGTTGGAGACGCGGGTACAACATTGTGTTAGCGAGTTCTTAACAAACTTATTAGATGTTGGAACCGTGATGTTTTCATTTTTACTCTGTTAGGTTAACAAAGAGTAGTTTGTATTGGAAAATTGTGTTTGTTAGTGCGATAGCTCAGTTCACGGATGAACGAGTTATCCAATTTTTCTAAAAATTCTTTGTTCAAACAATCCAATATTCTTTCAATTTAGGAAGAGAGCTCCGAACTTTGATACCTAATGTCATTTGAGTTTTTGCGTGAAGTTTTTGTTTTAGACGGTTTTAGAACTTCTAAAATATTTTATGGAGTAAGAGTTATTTGCATAAATCCCGACTAAAACATGCTTTAATCTCACAATTTATGGTCTGTATTTTGCCTTTATTTCACTGTTCAATTAAGTATTAAACTTAGTTTTATATAAAAAGTTGATAATTCTAATATAAATTGCAACTTAAAAACATGTCTTATTCTCAAGGAATAAACTGTTCAACTGTTTTGAAATTCGAATTATTTTAAGGAACATCTAAATATAACCTTAGTGGTACGGGAATCCTAGGAATTATGTCATAATGTGAACATTTAATGTGACATAATTAAAGTCGTTTCCTGACATAAAATAGATAAAGCTCAGTAATAACGGTCCGTAGTGCGTTTGCGCAGCCCCGTAATGAACGTATGAAATC
The DNA here is from genome assembly GCA_947522985.1 of Lithophane socia. NCBI lineage: Eukaryota > Metazoa > Arthropoda > Insecta > Lepidoptera > Noctuidae > Lithophane > Lithophane socia. Next base: position 7,389,610 of record OX383269.1, read on the forward strand.
TCTAAGATATCTAATATTGCGCGTTATGACCGGGATTTATGATTATTAAACCCAACAGACGCAGCAAGCGATAGGGATAGTCGGTTTAGTGTTAATTACTGACCGATAACTTTATAACTGCCTTCATAAATAAATAATTATTATTATACATAGAGATACTTAGTTGTTTATGACCTAGATACATATAAATACTTTGATGCCTCAAATACAATCAATCAATATTTGGCCAATCCCATTTCGCTTGAGATAAGATAGTGGCCGAGAGTTCTTGAAACTTTTTAAAGTGTTTTACATAAGAAGCACCTATCTTATTTCAATGAAAAGCAAGCCTCATTTACGTTTATATTAATCAACGTTTGTAAGTCATCAAGTTTTACGAACACTTCCGTTTTACGTATAAGTTAGATTGCAGTTCCGCACCAGAAAGCCATCTCGAGGAAAATGACAATGTAATCCAAGACATTTGCATAACGCGGGCAGGCATTATGACATCATTTATGCCCCGTTTATCTTTGTTGTTGGATTTAGATGAAGCCAAAAGAGGGTTAGGTTTTTATTTCGTATGTAAGTGTATGTAAGAATTGTATTCTGGCGATAAAGGGTTGGCTCAGTGAGGATCATTTGGGGGAGCTTCCAAAAAGCCGCTGGTAGATACGTCAAATTAAGGACAGCGTCATGTTTTTGTTTTATTTTTTGGACTAACGAGTGAGAGGTCATTTCTATCTCAATTAGATAGACCTCAATTTAGAGTCATAACAATTGATGTCGAATGGACGTTACGCATGCTTTTTGTGCTTTATTTGGGAGTCTTAAAATGACTCCTAGGATTGTGCAACCCCTTGATATCTTGTTATGAAAAATGGTTACGTATGTGAATTTTCTTTTACTAAGTGAGGATTTTTTTACAAAGTCTGTCAGTCAGGTGTCAGGCTTCTATGTATGTACAGTCGTATTATTTTGCTGGTGAATAAATACTATGAACGGCAGCCGTCATTACAGAAATATGCGTTCCTAACTATTATTTGGACTAGTTTAGCATCTATTCTATTGGTATTCAACGTGACTCTAAATGGGTCCACATTGTTGAACTGCAATTGAGTGGACGTAACACCATAATCCATGGTTTTGAGGTTAAGCCGGGAAATGATGTGGCTTTTGCACCGTCGTTAGACCTGATTTAATCCTGTACGGTGGACTTTTATTGTGATCAACAGGGTCATTGTCTTTGGGTATGTTTGTAATTAACATAATTATGGATTAATGCTCAGTAATATTGGTAGATTTTCGCAGATATTTTTTTTAATGTTGACCGTTTGATTTTTTTACATTATTCTATTTTATTCTGAAAATAGTTGGCAAAATGCACCTACAACGCAAAAATTGCTGGAAAACCAGACCGAAATCGGCACAAGTATGGCATAAATCATAAAAGGAACAAAGATTCTTTTTCCATTCCACTGCAGAGTAATGGAAAAGACTGAGATGATGACCACACATCCTAAGTAGATACTTTTACATAAGAACTTATTATTTCATCATCAAACTTTCTTAATATACCTAATAGTCAAAACACCATGAACCAAGATGACACTATTTCCCTAAATTACGCACTGTCAACAACAGCTAAAAATGGAATTAAGGTCATAAAGCCGGTTTATATGTTACACTATCAACTGTTTATGTTACACACATAGCTACAACGCACCACGGCCGGCCCAACTCGGTAAGTTATTCACTTCAATAATACTGAATATCCCTGAATTTCATGTGACTTTATGCCCTTTTGATTGTGAGTTTACGAGTTTGTTTTAGCACAGTAGGCAAAAATATGTAGATAGTACTCCAAAATTGTTTTGTCTACCATCATTTTTAGTAGGTTTTCTTTCGTGTGGGGTAAATAACTTGCAGTAGTTAGGCATTTTTCTGTTAACAAAACTACACTGTTGATTCGTCGGACAGTCGGCTAGTGGCGTACCTAATTAAAACAGATCTTTTGTAGGAAAAGTAATTTTCTACACATGCGGACTATCCGCATCGCACTGACGTCACGCAATGTTCTGCATCGCGCAAGCAGAGATTACCGCGTGACTAGCAAATATACAACGTCCCGATCACAATCGTCGGGCATTAGCCCACCAGACATAATACCCGAACCTTACACCCTGTTCCTGATACTTACCTCTTAAGTAGGTATCATTACAGAAAATTGTTCTATAAACAAATAAAAAAGCAAGATAGGTATATAGAGCGAGATGCCATTCAACGTGGCAATGCTGCCAGTCTTCTGGGTACGTTTCCGGATGGCAGCGATGCGGTCGAGTACTTCAACGCCCAAGTGTCATTTTGTTTTTATATTTATTGGTATAGTTAGTCAGTCCTTTTAGTTTTTTAGTTTATTTAGTATAATAAGTTAACCAATGTATATATTTTATCATAAACTTTTTCATAAACTTTATTCCTAAAAACCTATGTTTAGTTACAGCACCAGGCACACACGGATATCTGAAAACTGTCCGAAACAGTTTAAAGTTTATGAGTTTCCACGAACTTACTAAACACAATTATGAGCACTCACGTTAGTAAAGTTTGTCGGTACAGTAGTTAAAACCCAAGTTTACTATAACACTTTCAGTTGGCTGATTCCCGCGGTGTAGCCGTGTCTCCTATAATAAGTACTAAGGTTTTAAGCCCCTTGCAGTACAAACATGCGCATTCAAGTAATATTCTCTCTTCAAAATTAGTTGCTAATATATTCTATGGTTTATTATACCATTCAACCCTTTTCTATGAATATGAACTTTGGAATGTTACGAGAGAATCATTTCAACGAGTGTGTACGGTTTGGGATTAAATATTTTAGATGTCTACAGTGGTTGTAGTGCGGTGCCCGCATGCGGTGTGCGAGTATGTATTTATTATGATGGGTGATAACTTTTTGTAATTTGTTTTATTTTGCAAACTAAATCGTCATTTATTTATCTTGTTTTATGTTTATCTTAGTTAAACAACTGCAACGTATGTGCTGCATATGCTACGAAAGCAAATAGCATCATATTTGTTCTTTATGACTTAAACTTTACCTACATGTTACAGTCCAGTGCAAAATACGATGTAGCTTCCGAAATTTTAGTAATTTACATGTTGATATACAATTTCACGTTAAAAATAAATATGCGTATTTTATCGTGCCATATGGCGTTCACAGACTGTTGGGTTAGGTTGTCTACCATAATTTATGCTCTGCTACATTATGGCACCAGATTTTACGCTAGTTTAATATTATAGCACTAGTTTTTTTATGTATTTTATGCTGATTTGGGTGCAATTTGTGGCGTTAAATTAAATATAGGATGCAGTTTCCAGCGTAACAGAGATAATATTGTAAACAATTGGGATACAATAAAATACAAAAAAGTATTATTTATACTACAGTTACCAACTAGTCCATTTCAATTGTAAAATTCGTTGAAACTTTAGGAATAGCATTCAATCAGTTTTCTAATTTATTTTCTAATTAATTTCCCTTTGATAATTTTCCCTTGTACATAATTATTATTATAGATATTATAAGTCTTTGTTAGTTCTTAAAATTCTAATAATTAAATAAAATTATTTTTACTTTTAAAATCAATTTTCTTAACATCAAATATGACCGTATATTTTTGCATGTCAGCAATGATTCAATTGGGTCCGTAATTGTACCTTAACATCATGGAACGCAAATAAATATTATAATTATGATGCAAGTTTAATTAGCCCAAAATATTATTCTCCTTATCTGTCTAAAAATAGGAACCGGTCTTCAATCCTTAACCGCCCTTTTTGTGTTCCATTTATTATATCCAGCAATGTATTTTATACAGTGACACACGTAGGAAGCTCTCAAAGTTACAACTCGAAGATTGCTCCTATAAAAGTGTACAATGGGTGTTATTTGAATGACAGGCGGGGCTGACCACGCCTCCGAAAGACAATGTAGCCGGCGACTCCTACGCAACCATGTATGTCTACCCAGAATCTGTCCACTTAACCTTTAAGTTTTTATTTTAATTGCTGGGACGGAGCTTTTTTATGTCAAACTTTGATTGCCTAATTTAGAACAAGAAAAGATTTTATTTTTGGTTTGTTACTCAAACACAATTAGATAGTTCTCTTTCTGTATTTGGACTTAACAAGATTCTCTGAAGTTTATTTTAATTACTGTAGCCACAATTTTAGAACATCTCTTAGTGGTTCTTGAGCGTTCAGACTGGAATTTTTAAAGCTTACTCAACTGATTGCCACTTTCAGTTTCACAAGGAAAGTTTTAATTTGATTGTTCCAAAACTAACTTTGGGTTCCAATTTCAAATTCGAATAAAAAGTAAGTTGATACAAAATAAAGCCAGCAGCAATATAAACGAAAGGAGTTTGGTTATCTATGGAAACACAGTTTATACTTCTTTGGGAAGGAGTAGGCTGAACACACGTGTAGTGATAACTAACAATAAACTTAGTTAAGGACTTAAGGTGCCATGAAGGAGTGTGGAAACCGAGATTACATCGCATCATGCGACAACCCCAGATAATAAAGGACCCATACTCGTATTTTTCTGTATAAATAACACCCGAGTCCAGAGCTACGAAGGAAGTCGTTTATTTTTTTATTTTCTCCCGTCTTATAGAGAAAAATAGAACAAAATTGTATTATTCTTGAGAATGTTCAGGCTGCGTGTCTTTTAATATAGTAATGTTTCATTTCTTTGACATATTTGGGCAAAGGTTCTTAATGGGGTTTATGTAATACCTACGTACGCAGATCAAAATAATGGTGTTTGTAAATGCCTAATAATATATGCATCTGTATATATATGCATCGTTGTGGTCTTAACTTATCAATTAATTGAAGCTCTTAAAAATATTAACAAATGCAGACCAAACGATTATCTTACCTTAATCACGGGTAAGCAAATAACGCATGTCAAGAACGTGAAAACCCCACTGCCATAAAACAAACTTCGACTTCACTCCAAAGACTGATGAAAAGAGAAATGATTCGCTTTAATTTACTTGAAACGGAACTTCCAAAATCAATTGAACACTTTCTTAGAAACCAATTACATTCATCTATAAATAAAATGCTTATTTAACTTTGCAATGATTTAAATGCAAAACAGTTCAGAGGTTAAATTGATAATCTAAAGTTTCAATTCTGTAAAACAGGACGAGCGGTTTCCGGCGACGGCGCGAGGTGAGGCGAGGTGTTCGCGTTATTAAACTTGGTCGCTAATGCACTGAAAGTTCATTAACTTGTTATTTCTACGGGCTTCATTAAAGACTTCGGGAAATTATGATCAAAGGACATTTTCAGGATTATATCCCTTTGTATTATTAGGGATGCCACGAAGTTGTCTAAAGCTTTGAGGACTTGACACCTAAAACCGGAAAACAATTCTCAAAAAACTCGTCTGTACTATACAACATTCTCGTTATTCTAAGTTCACGACTTCAGAGAATATTTTGAAGCATAATATTTTAATGGCTCTCTGAACCACGTTTAAGTATAAAGCAGCTGTTTAAAGCTAATCGTTGTTTGTTAAACAAAGCGGAAACCCACCATTCATAATTTGTAAGAAACTCTTACCGTCCACCAAAAGTTAAGGTCTGCTGCTAATGGACATAAGGAACTTACAATATTCTGTTGAAATTTACATTCAAATGAGTGCCGTAGCAGCCCTGCATGCTAAGTGAACTCAAATCGAGCAGGTAACCTTAATTGCAGTTAAGTATCAACTGACTTAGCGAGTTCTTTGAACCTGTTAATTAACAAAAAGCTCCCGGTGTAACTATCTAGTAACAGTTTTTGATGCTTATTTTGTGTAACTTTTCTTTTAATTAAGTTAAACGGGCGTTAGGGAAGAGATTAATTATTATGAAAGCGTTTGTTTTTTTTTTCCTTATTATTGCGTGATTGTTCTCGCAGATAAGTGAGCACACGTATCTGCGAGATGACCAGTAATTATCGCGATGACATGAGATAATTACGAAGACGTGAAGAAAGGCACGTCGGGAATTATACGTATTGTATCGAAGACCCTGTTTTTTGGCTGACATTTGGAATGATTGGAACTGATAATTATCATGGCCTTACACAGTGAACGACGATTAACACTTTAATGTCAAAGACATAGTTAGCTGTAAATACAATAATTATTTAAATACAAAATTCGGGGCGATTATCTGAACACACACACCTTGATGTGTTACGGGGAGGTATGTCAAAGGACATGTCAACATGATTATACCATTGTGCAATTAATTATGTACATTAGTACGGATAAGGACCATAACTAACGGATCTGGGTTTGGCAGATTAGAGGGATTCCACCACACAATCTATATTCTGAATGAGGGCTCAGGGAATCATTGATTGGTTCGCGCTACGCTTTGAATATTGATGATAATCATAATCGAATTATTTATCCTAATGAATTTCATTCTATGGGCGGCTTTTAGCCTGTCATCTGTTCAAAATGTGGTAATTGTTTTCATCTTGAAAGATAACGTCACAGCTTTACAAAATGTGAGTACACAACGATAAGTGAAATATAAAACCATAACACAGATATTTCAAAGATAAGCCCTCAGGTATTCAGACCAAAACAGAAAGCAAGAATTTACGAATGACAAACTGAGCACTAAAAACTGAAAATGAACCAATAAATATGAAAATTTAAATAATTTCGCGTACATTCACGTAACACAGGTTCCGGTGAAATGAGTCGACCGCATATTTGAGTGCACTAACACATAAACAAGAGACACGCACTGACGCGCTGGACACGTAATGAATGCGACGCGACATTGTCACGCGCGAAGACAAATACCTTCATATCCCACGTCATTTTCATTTATGTACACAATTCCCATAATATTCCATAGTCTTATATACCTACCTGAGCTTATCCCTGTTGATACAACTACTAATTCCGACCGCAACACACACGTAAAGTGCTTAGTTAACTCCGAATCCGAGTCCCTTTCCCGGTAACTTCTCGCCTCGTCACCGCGCGCACAGAATGTCTATTCAATTTATGTCTGTCTCACTGCACTTTAATAAGTTTAATTTATGTTGAATACGGAATTCTTATTTAATATAAAATATTTCCACTAGCTGTCCCTCGAGTTTGTTTAATAAACCGGGGCTCATTATATTTGGATTCATCTAATTAGAGAATGAATAAATAAGCTTACCTATATTTTGGTAAGAGAATTCTAGGAATTTTGCAATAATGAGTGGAAACCGGAGAAATGGGATCGGATAAGCAGAATTATGTGTATCAACCGCCGTCACAATCACACTCGGTTCATTTGTATCCAAATGCTTGTTTGTCAGGAGCAAACCTCGGCCATCGCTGCGCCTATTTCACTCAACAAATTGCGTTAAATGATGTACGAAGCATGCGGATGCATATTATCGTCACTATGAGCTGAATAACAAATATAATGTAGTCAGCTATGTTAGTCTGATTGGAACACGTTCCGGGATAGATGCGGTGTTCCGACGTGACGCCGAGGTGTCAGCGTTACGGATGGGGGAAACATGGCGCAATTGAACCAAATGTGGGCTGCGCACCGAACGCCATCCATACCGCAGGGAATTAGTGACGACGTAATTATATAAATAGAAACATACTGTGTATTCTTACAATACCGAGAGAGGCGGCAACGAAATCCTGTCATATTATTCAGCAAATCAGCACTACGACTTTTAATGGAGTAGGTACTTTTAGTAACAGTTTATTTAAAACTATTTCCTCCAACTGTCTTGGGAACAACTCGTAACACTAAAACATTTCGCGAAGTTTAAAGAAACGTCCGGACTAGCGTTTGCAGTCTGTTTCTCCGCACACTTGTTGTGTTTATGTAAAAGGTTTAGCGGAACCGCGAACAATATTGCGCTATCTCCCTTTTTACACAATTCTCCAATACGACCTAATATATTATTCGTTCGTTTCGGGTGCTGTTGGAGAAAATCCAGCTGTTTTCTTTGCTCGTTTAGTATTGTTCAGATTTACTGATGTTTCAAAATAAAACCCCCTTACAATGCTCAATACATCGGGCTTGGAGACATTTTAGAAAGATGGCTCTTACTTATCTTTTTGTTCGTTTTTCGGTTTAAAATAGCAGGTTTTAAAGATTTCAATTGAATATTTAAAATGAGAAGAATCCATCTTCGATTTTGAAAAGGGAATAAATAAGCATGAATGAGAATGATGTTATAAATAAGAAGAAGGCTGCTTCCGTGTACACCTGGATACCTACAGAGTCAATAAACATTGACACCGTATCCTATAGTCGTATGGTCTAGGCGGACGTCACTAAGCAATCATCTTTTCCATTCCGTAGAAACAGATCTGTGTTATGTCGTTCCTGAAGCGGACATAAATACATACCTTTCTCAACTCCATATTTTTTTACTCGCCTTATTTTATCTTTCATTCGAGACTCGATAGATTGGACCATTTCAGCGCTGTCAAGTTTAACGAAATTAGTTTGCTTTAGAAAAATTGGACGGAATTCACTTTTTCGTGCAATTTTTCTTAAGCAAACTAATTTTGTTTCGAATAGATCTCCATAGTTTTAAACAATACAATTTAACCAATGTGGGGTTACGTGAGTTGCTAAATCGCGTGTCAGGCATTGTGGTGGACGGCTGTAGCACCCGATATATCCACGTCGCGTCGTTTTGCGCCCCGCGTGATGGGTGACGATCCCATGCCCCATTACATCGTGGTAATAGTTTATTGATCACGTGAGTTTAGTTTCAGTTTTGTGTGTGATTTTTCTTTTGGGAGGTTCGGGTTATCCTACTTTAAATATAAATCCTAACTTATAATATTATAAATGCGAAAGTGAGTTTGTTTCTTTGTTACGCTTTCACGCTAAAACAGCTGAACGAATTTCGATGAAATTTAGCACAAGGGTAGACCATGACCCGGAGAAGGTCATAGGCTACTTTTCATCCTGGAACGCAGACGAAGTCGCGGGCAGACAGCTAGTTATATTATAAATGTGAATGTTTGTAGTTATATATTTTTGTTAATCAAGCAAAAACGGCTGAACGGATTTGCATGTTTGGCACATAGTTAGTTTATAGCCTGAATTAAGACATAGAATACTTCTTATCCCGGTAAACCGACAACTTTAAAAAAATCATATTACAATGACACGCATAAAATAGTGAAATCGTCAGATTTTTAAACCTATAGCACCGTAGTAGGTACTGTAAATCTAAAAACCTTCTACTTACATTTAATTTATGATTCAGATCACGAACCCGTAATTCGTGTTTTTCCCCTAACAATCCAAATGAAATCGCAACAATTCAGCCTAAAAATTCTGTTTTCAAAAATAACAAAACTCAGTTATCGAGCTTTATTTTTTGAGGCACAAAATTTTAGGATCGAGTTTCATCGGCCGTAGAATACTAATCCGGAACGAAATGTTGCCCTCTAAAAAAGTTGTGTCGCGTTCCGTTCACGAACACTAGTTTGCGAACAAAAAGTATGAACATTAGATAAAAATATATTAGTTTGTGTACACAGTACACACACACATAGTTGAATTTGGTTCAAACAAAACTTTTAAGGATACTGTTGTTAGTAGTAACTTCCTACATCCAAATTAGGGTTTAGAAAGTGCAGTTAAAAGTTAAGTGTGAGGTTTCCCGTACACAACATTGTTACTAGTTTTGGAGTTTCATGCCCGTTCTTCTCCATACCTACCTACTACGCTTTGGAATGGGCAACTAGCTTCATCTTTCTGACTGACCGACCCCTTGACAATTCAAAAGTGCCTGTTGGTTTATTGAAATAAATGCTTCGATTTTGAGTTGAGTTTTTCAGTTGCTATTTTGGGTTTTCCGAGACAAAAACTTAGAAAAACTTCCTCTTAAAGGTAAACTTTTCTTAATGGGAAAATCATGTCTTCAATTATGTATTTCCATTAAAACAGGGAGTCGAAAGGAAAGCGGTCTTGGGAACTGAATCTAAAAATCTTAAAGAAGCATTTTGTTACCCACCTTCTAAATATTTCTATCATAACAATCTGTTGATGACAATAACGAAGACAAACTGCGCCTGTATGTATACAGCTGTTCTGTAAACGATGACATACTTCATCATGTCTTGCGTGCCCTGTGCACAGTAAAGGAAGTTCTAATAATATTTCATATTACCTACTCTTTCAACATTCTTTACAAAAATATCTCATTCTTATCTAAACGTAACATCTTGTAGGCACAGACACAAGCCTTACAAATCCTTGTTTGCTGTTCGATATGTAACGTGACGTCAGTTATAGCCCACAATCTGTATCAACATCGGATGCTGGGGTCGGACGCACGGATGTATGTGTCATGGACGCGGAACATATATATGTATCTACTATAGAATGTAGGTAGGTATATGTGCGTGTCCCATTCAGAAACATCCTTTTGATATCTAAATGGTCAAATGATTAATGTTGTTTTAATTTTGGGATGTGTTTTCAATATTGCTTTTTTTTTCGGGTTCACATGTAAAGTCCGGGCTGGTTATCTTTTCAGTCCGCTGTGCCATAATAGGTCCTTTAACTAAAATAAGAAACATTAAATATTATGTTATAAACGCTAATTACTTATTGAAATGGCTAAAGTAATTAAAGAAACAATTATTACGCATTAAGGCCGAAATTATTCTTGGGATAAACCGACAAATTCGAGATAATCTCTTTTTTGTATGAAAGTGTCTGCAACAAACAGTCCTAATTTAGCAAAATATTTTTCCCTTACAATGCTATTTGCGAAGATCCCTCTTGATACGCAACAAGGGGTAATCGCCGCTCCACCAACCGTCCAGAAAATTACCAAAACATATCATAAAAAATGTACCAAAGTTCGTGAAACAAGGTTCGGACGAAAGTTCAAAACTTAAAGTAAGTGAAAACCAACGGAATTTGATACAAGTTCCGGTGTAAATAAGTGCGGGAAAGTTTTTAGTTATTTTACTTGTGGAATATCTAATCAAGCAACTGGTTCGAGGTTGAATTTCCTGAGGGAACGATTGTAATCAACGACAGTTAGGTAAAACCGCGAAACTTTCCGGCATCTGTTTACTGAAGCAAATATTATGTATCTATAGGTACTTCTCTATAATTTGGTAGATAATATGTTTATTATGCCCACCAAATTCCTCCGTATTTACGTTTGTAAATAGGTACGGAGGGCATGCATCACATTTCATCTGTTTTAATAAAGTCAAATTAAGCTGAAAACTGTCCTGTTTTTGGGAACTGTAAACATAATCCGGGTCGCTGAAAAGCTGTTTATAATTAATGATGTACAGTAATTATTTAATCCACATTAATAATACCTTTGGTTATGCTTCAATTTTAATACGTCGAGAACGATTTGAAGCTTACGAAAATAATGGCGGTTTAATAAAATGAGAAACCGAATACATATCTTGTGTGGGATCCTGCCGTTTTCATAGCGGCAATAGAAATACACAACCTGTGAAAACAACTTTCTACCTATTACGGTTTATGAGATACAGCCCGCTGACAAACCGACGGACAGCGGACGAAGGCTTAATAATACGGTTCCGTTTGGCACCCTTCGGGTACGGAACCCTAATAGAAGGTACATCTACTATCCTAAACGTGTAAACTCGATCAACACAACGTTATGTCACCAACATCAATTTTACGGTGCGATTGTACCCGTTATAATTAATGGCGGCCCAAAATTTATGGTCATGGGGTATTGACTGACTAATTACTTCCAATCTCACGTATTGACATTAACAAGTGCTTATTGTGTGAGTTTCACAAACCGCTTGAGGTCACACACAATGCTGGAAACAGTTATTTCGCACCCGGGCACTGTTCCAATCTCTTGGACTATATAATCACAATTTTATCGCGTCTACTATGTGACTATAAAGTAGTCTGTCCGAAGAATGTTTACTATTTATTCTGTTCGCAATACATCTCATTTTGTCGCGTTTCGTCACCGCCTTAGAACGCCCCAGTCTTTGGCCGGCAATCCTATTTTCCGTAGGATAGACTTTTATAGCATTAGGGGCTATAAGGAAATTAGAATTTTGTTGAAATGACAACGGTTTCCATAAAGGATTTTAATTTCTTATAAGTATCCTTCGGTGGGAAATGGCGTTATTATTTTTATACGAAGAGGTAAAGGACAGGCGTTGACAGGACGCTTGACCTCCCTGGAGCAGGTGAAGAGTGAAATAACCGACCAATATCACCGGACATTTGTAATATCGGGCTGTCGGGAACTCGTACCGTTCAGCGTAATCTTTCGCCACATAAATGGCGAGATAGAATCTCTGATTCTGATGCTCGAAGCCGTACCATCGAACTGCGTTTCCACTTAATAAAGCACAAATGAACCGAGCGAAATGTATATTATATCTTCGAGTAAGTTAAGTTCTCTGCAGCACGGAAATCTATATCGGAAATAGAAATGACTTGTTTATGTTCCAACACACATTAGGGAATACCTCGACTATCAAATAAACTGGTAGATTGTGTAAATTTTATGGCACAACTGTTGTTTGTAATACAATTTAGGTCACAAACGCTCGAAAATTGCGTTTTCGCATCCGAGAATGTGATTAAAGATATCAGTATCAGTAATAGACATCAGTGACGGGATTTTACAAAGAAGTGCAGCAACTTAAATCGCTAATTGCAGCAAACCTTATCTAACACCCTCTCTCTTATATAACACCCGAAGGTTTAAAAACATGATGTTTTACCAAAATTCGTGTTCTCACGAGCACAGTTAAATTCCACAAACGCTCGCGTTGCGGCGGTTCCCTATCAGTAGTACTCGCGAATAGTCTATAAAACTGCACGAGTGCATGGGTGTGAAATTATTTATTTATGAACGACGACGTATTCACTGGTTCCACTACATTTCGTTCGCAGAGAACAGGTAATGCAACATTTTCCGTCCGCAGGGTGCATTGCAGACATTTTCCCGCGTCGACCCCTGTTCGGGAAGCCATTACTATCTCTTTTACTGCCTTGTTTCTTTTTTGTCAGCCTTTGATGCATTATCAAAGAGATTTATTATACAACAGTAAGGAAGATCTCTTCCATTTTGCATCGTGCGCGCTCAGGAGATTTATACTCAACGACTTATCAGATTTAATTCTTGGTTACACGGTTTGCTTCCTGCGTTCCCCTCCTCTTCAATGTTATTTCCTTTGCAGTGCTTATTTGTCGTTTGATAGCATAGACGTTATAAGAAACATTCAGTCACGGAAAAAATAGACATCAAATAAATTTAAATGTGTGCTTCTGTCAGGATTTTCATTAAAAGTCTTGCAGTAAAAGAGTAAAACTATGGTCGTAAAATGAGATACAGCTGATTTTTTATGGAGGAAAATTAGGTTAGACTCAGTATAAGTGCACGGTATCAGCTGGGAGTGCAGTTTGGTGCCAACTTCTCATAGCCGGCAAGTTTCAAGGCCTCATCACACAAAAGCTTCTTTAGGCATCCGCTCAAGTGCTTATTCTTAAGAAGGAGGTCGTCAGAGTGGTACTTATTCAACACGTCATTGGCTGTTTGATAAAATATCTTCGTTGCTTTTTAGCGTTCTTCCTGTATTGTTTATATTTGTTCTTTTCCATTCAAATGTAAAAAATAAAACTATCGGAATGTATGCTAATTGTTTCCCAAAATAACAGAACAAAACACTTGCCAATGTTTAATCTACCATCTATTTTTGATGTGCCTCATATTGAGTGAAGCAGATGTGCAAACACAAGATTAATATCTATTGCAGTCATCGCATGTCTAGACAGGCGTATCATCATGATTGATATACCTACAGACATTCATTTACTTTATACCTAATATTATCTGTCTATAAATAGACCTAAGATTAGGTCAAACTCTTGGAATTGGAATTAAATATCTCAAACACTCTGTATTAAAAGGTTTTTCTACACGCCTTGAGAAAGGAATAAATATAAATTAGCAATTTGAGATGTAATTACCTATGTAAGATTAATAATAGACCTCGTATTACAAACATTAACGGTCCCTTTTCCACCCAATAAAACTGTACAAAGGGACTAAAATACAAGAGACTAATAAACAGCTAACATTATTTTGTTATATTAATATTTGGAAACAAAAACAGGCTTAGTTAAAACATTAGGTTGGGTGGTTTTCACACAAACATTATACTTAATACAATGATAATGACGTGGCTAAAGTGTTAGCGTAATATTGTCATAAAGAGACTAACTCTGACACAAAATAGGTAGGAACAGAAGGTCGGCTACACACAATAAGCGAAGAAGCACGCACACATAGACACGTACGCTTCACGTACACACTTCAAGTACACTCGCGACTAGAATTTGTTTGAGATCGCCGTATGTGTCTAATGTTTATGTGCGCGTGATTATTTCTGCTGGTTGCATGGACCCGGACCTTCTGTACCAATCTTCTTTATGCTACTGATTATTCATGAGGGTTGCCACTCGAGCACAATGCGTGAGAGCCTTCGGGTATGATTGATCATTGTGTCACAAGTCCCTTGAGGTAGTTACGATAGGGTTGAGCGACGACAGATGCAAATAAATAGCTAATGAAGGTAGGCGTCTGAACAGTTTTGGTCTCATGAAGTTTTGGGTATGCGACTATGGAAGTCGATTTTCCATTCGATTTAGGTTTTGAATTATGAAGAAGGGCTTCTACGTAACAAGGGCTCTAAGTCATTGCATGAGATTGAATTTACCTTCGACAAAGTGAATTCAAGAATGCTAGCTTACGAAAAAAAAAATGCGTGTATAAGTTTCAGTTAACAAGCTAGCCTTTTACTATTCGGCGCCGTTCAACGAGTGGCGTGAATGATATTCATTATAGGTTAGATTGTAACTGTGACCTACCACGCGCGAGCCGGATTGGTCGCAGTAACTAAGCCAAAGCAGGTAAAGGTATCTTTATTGACACCACAGTACTCCCACCCCTACTATTCATTGAAAATACCAAAACGACTACTAATACATATTACGACCACTTAATCCGTTAATAACTTTTACCTCGTAAAACAATACTAATCATATCGATCGTCAGCCAGTCCTCATAGAGTAGTACGCGATATGTTATTATTAATACCAGCCATAATTTACACGCGCGTACTAGAATTTCTATTGGCTTCCCGACTATTAATTACTGTGTAACAATAAATGGACGTAAACGGAACATAAATGGTTACGACTAAAGTTATTATTGTTAGTCTGTGGTACCTACGTGTATGTTTAGTTTTAGAACAATATTAGAGAAGTCTGCTTCAAGAATGTCATGTCAGATACTGATGTCAAATTATTTATCGAAAATAAAATACTAGTCCCTAGTCCCCAATATGCAGCAAATATTTAAAGATATTTCGTGGAATAAAATAAGAAACTGAAGAATTATATTTTTGATATTGGTTTTTCTATTTCTAATATCCTGTGGAAATCTCAAAATCGTTGACGAACCTTTAGTAATAATACCTAAGAATAATACAATGTCCTAAAATGAATGAAAAATTCCTACCCATCTAATGCTACGCCGTAGCGGAAGTTACCTACGCCGTAGCAAATGATTACGCTAATGACGTTAAATAGGACAGTGCGCTACATAATAAAGGCATCACGTAGCTTGGTAGCACTACATCGTTTTCTAGCGGTGGTGGTCCGCACAAGTCACACAATAGGTGCCTAGTTGCTGCCTACATTTCGTTTTGCCGGGCGGCAGTCATATCGTGAGTGGATTTCCGCATCCACTGAGAACATTGTGCTCTAAATGGCTTCTATACTGTCTGCGAATAGGACATAATGTAACAAGTTACTTTGTGCACGCTCATGTCAATACCTGAGTGGTGGATAAAAAATCCTTTTTGTTTTATGTTTGAGTTCATTTTGCTTGTTATATGTATTTTGTATTCCTCATTAAGTCTGTAATATTTATATCAGTAGGAGCCAGATTTATATTGGTCTTTTCTTGTTCTTCTTGAAAGAACAAGGCAATCTTAACAAAGTTTCCCAACAACCATTTTATACTTAGCTCAGTCCATTTTTGTAGTTCTAATGAAACTAGATTAGTTTTGTATCGGATATTCCAACACATATAGATAAGAAACTTACTTGAAGTTCCTCCGACTTGCAAGTGAAAGTTTGTGAAAGGTCTTTATTGTGTTGGTGCGGAATTTCGTTTCCTTTCCATCTTTGTTCCAAACTCTTCTCGGAGAAAATTGTTCTACACTCGACGCAAACTTAGTTGTGGGCTTAAAAGACAATCCATGTTGTGAACAGCATTTGTGTTAAACGCCTTGACGGTGGAAATAAAAAAGGAAAGTAATTGCTTAGAGATACGAGTACCTACGCGCCAAGTATATAGCGCGGGCGATGCGACGGCGTAAGCGTGCGATTCTGAATGTTCCGCATCAATTATTTCTTCGCGTTCCGAAGGCGTTTCATGTGCATTAGGTTCTAATCTTATACTTAATCCTCACATTGTGATAAACAGTTACAAATTTTTCGTAAACATAAAAATAAATCCCGTACTTAACCGTATACTTCATGGGGATGATATCAGCGATTTTTGGGGGCCAATAAAAAGTTTATTGCTCTAAATAAAAGTTGTGGTCCATTTATTTGAATTCAAAGTGTCGAACGTTGGATTTCGTACGATTGATGTACGAACTAACCTTGAAGTGAGATCTATACGAGTCATTGTCTACAGGCGCCTGTGGGTATTTGACAGCTGAGACGAAGAGTGCCATAGACACTCTCGTCATAGTCATTCCATTTGTTAGCTTAGGAGTGAAAATAAACTGAAGGATAATAAAGGAAGGACGTGTGAGTGAACACTTACGGCAGATTTACTTTTACGTGTCAGTCTCGGAACTGTGCTGCCATTTAGATGGATACGTGCCTTCAGCGATTATTATCATTCTCCTTTTTATTTCTCATCATTAACATTTAAACATTTATGGCTAGTGTCTGCTTGACAGTTATTTAGATGTAAGAATATGTACATGTATATAAAAAAAATCAAGTAATAAAAACTAAAACCCAACTACGAGTTGGGTTTTAGTTTTTATTACTTGATTTTTATACTTTACACCGGTTTGGTTGCCAGATTTGCGTGCAGAGTGATCGATGGTGTGAACAACAGAGTGGTCGAGAGTGCCAACAAAGTACAGAGTGATAGAGTGCATACAGAGCGCTGCAGAGTGCAGAGTGAGAGTGAAATTTGCGACGAATTTTTGTGTAATCAAAATTGAAATCCCTGATGGTGGCCCTGCCAGAGTCAGTGACACGTGCCACCGTGCCGAGTGATGGAGTGCCTCCGTGCAGAGTGATGAGTGATGAGTGCCTCTGTGAGGAGTGATAAATGATTCCGTGAGGAGTGATTCCGTGGGGAGTGGTGTCGCTGACTCTGGCAGGGCCACCATCAGGGATTTTAATTTTGATTATTACACAATAGTTTTTGAGATATAAATGTGGCCCTGCTGGGGAGACTCTCCAGATCGGCCACCTATAACCCCTTATATCTTTTGAACCAGTGACCGACATATTTGGCGACAAATTTCGACAAATTATGGGAGAAAACAGATCTTCGCTAGGTGTCCTAGTTTTTCAGATATTTTGAACCAGTGACCGACAAATTCTGATATTTGGCGACAAATTTTGTGTAATCAAAGTTAAAATCCCTGATGGTGGCCCTGCCAGAGTCAGTGACACCACCTAACCCCTTTATATCTTTTGAACCAGTGACCGACAAATTCTGATATTTGGCGACAAATTTCGACAAATTAGCGACAAACTTTTTGGGTAATCAAAATTAAAACCCCCTGATGGTGGCCCTGCCAGAGTCAGTGACACTGAGTGATGAGTGTCGTGATGAGTGCCTCCGTGAGGAGTGACGAGTGATTCCGTGCCCGTGCCTTTAGGCATTTGACAGCTACTAGACTCGCGACAAAGAGTGCCCGTGATGAGTGCCTCCGTGAGGAGTGACGAGTGATTCCGTGCCCGTGCCTTTAGGCATTTGACAGCTACTAGACTCGCGACAAAGAGTGCCGTGATGAGTGCCTCCGTGAGGAGTGACGAGTGATTCCGTGCCTTTAGGCATTTGACAGCTACTAGACTCGCGACAAAGAGTGCCGTGATGAGTGCCTCCGTGAGGAGTGACGAGTGATTCCGTGCCTTTAGGCATTTGACAGCTACTAGACTCGCGACAAAGAGTGCCGTGATGAGTGCCTCCGTGACGAGTGACGAGTGATTCCGTGCCTTTAGGCATTTGACAGCTACTAGACTCGCGACAAAGAGTGCCGTGATGAGTGCCTCCGTGAGGAGTGACGAGTGATTCCGTGCCTTTAGGCATTTGACAGCTACTAGACTCGTGACAAAGAGTGCCGTGATGAGTGCCTCCGTGAGGAGTGACGAGCGATTCCGTGCCTTTAGGCATTTGACAGCTACTAGACTCGCGACAAACAGTGCCGTGATGAGTGCCTCCGTGAGGAGTGACGAGTGATTCCGTGTCTTTAGGCATTTGACAGCTACTAGACTCGCGACAAAGAGTGCCGTGACGCGTGCCTCCGTGAGGAGTGATGAGTGCCTCCGTGCTGAGGAGTGAGGAGTGATGGGTGCCTCCGTGCTGAGGAGTGTTGAGTGATGAGTGATGAGTGCCTCCGTGCCGAGGAGTGATGAGTGATGAGTGCCTCCGTGCCGAGGAGTGATGAGTGATGAGTGCCTCCGTGCCGAGGAGTGATGAGTGATGAGTGCCTCCGCGAGTGCCTCCGTGCCGATGAGTGATGAGTGATGAGTGCCTCCGTGCCGAGGAGTGATGAGTGACGAGTGCCTCCGTGCCGAGGAGTGATGAGTGATGAGTGCCTCCGTGCCGAGGAGTGATGAGTGATGAGCGCCTCCGTGCCGAGGAGTGATGAGTGATGAGTGACTCCGTGCCGAGGAGTGATGAGTGATGAGTGCCTCCGTGCCGAGCAGTGATGAGTGATGAGTGCCTCCGTGCCGAGGAGTGAGTGATGAGTGCCTCCGTGCCGAGGAGTGAGAGTGATGAGTGCCTCCGTGCCGAGTGATGTGATGAGTGCCACCGTGCAGAGTAGTGTGCCACCGTGCAGAGTAGTGATGAGTGAGTGATGAGCGACTCCGTGAGTGCCACCGTGCAGAGTAATGAGTGCCACCATGCAGAGTAATGAGTGCCACCGTGCAGAGTAATGAGTGCCACCGTGCAGAGTAGTGATGAGGAGAGTGATGAGTGCCACCGTGCAGAGTAATGTGTGCCACCCTGCAGAGTGATGAGTGCCACCCTGCAGAGTGATGAGGGAGTCCACCGTGCAGTACCGAGTACCGGTCTTGTGTAACAAGATTTCAGCTACAAATTGAAAGACTGACGTAAATTGTGACCTGAACGTATATTTATACAAAAATCCATACATAAACACTGTTAATGACTGCGGACGGCATAACCGCGATATCTTCGTGGAGAAGCCCACACGCACGCTGTAGTTAACCGGTGGATATCGCTCGAAGTCCGTTTGATCCGGTCGGCAGGCACCGTGGTCGAGTCCAGTTGCAGTGCAGCGTAGGGACCTCCCGAGCTCAAGGAGGCCCTAGCTTTGCGCTCGGCGGAGCTAGGCTCGACGCCCGCTCGACGTTGTACTCGCGGCCACAGGCAGCACGAGGAGCTTTGCTCTGAACGGAGCAAGGGCGCTAAGCTTGTGCCACGCTGCGTCATCACGAATGGCCTGTGTGGCAGCGCCCGCTGGGCCTCGGCCCGCAGCCTGCTGCTTCAGCAGCAACCGCCATAGCAGCAGCCACCGCAGGGGCCGCAGCACGGGGAACAACACGAGTAGCACGGGCCGCAGCAGCCGCCGCAGCACGGGCTACAACACGATCCGCAAGGGTAGCAAGGCATCTTGAAGCTTTGAGTACTGCTCAACGAAACGCAACCGTCGCAAACAAAAGAATCACTGCTGAAGAAGGCGAGCTTGTTGAATATTTTCACTTTTTTTGGAGATTTTTTTTATATTTTTTAATACTGTATGTTGAGGGTTTGAAGTATGATTACTAAGTGACCTTAAAACGATTTTGGACGCATTATATAGGCAGGATATTTTCGATTTTCAAATATTTCATTTGCGTTTTTCCTTTTCTGATTGAGTTTTAAATGATATCTACCAGTCTTCTTCCATTTTGAAGGCAAAAGAGTTTCTACTCGACGTAAAATAAAGTAGGTCGAACATCCGTATCGTATCAAAAATATAGTAATAAAAACTAAAACCCAACTACGACTTAAAAGGTATAAACAAGACACCACAGACAGACAAATTAAAAATCCGGAGTCACACGTGTTAGGGCATAAATCGAACAGAGTACGTGTGACTCCGGATTGTTAATTTGTCTGTCTGTGGTGTCTTGTTTATACCTTTTAAGTCGTAGTTGGGTTTTAGTTTTTATTACTATATTTTTTTAAATTCTTTTGGGGTTATAATATATATATTTTTGAAATGTGCTCATTAAGGCCTTTCATTTGATACCCAACATGGTACGATTAAACCATTTTTTTTTTTAAGTTCCTCACTTTATGTCCTCTAGAGGGCGCCATTTTTAATTTAATGTGACTTCACATAGCCTATAACCAGCGGACAATCACGACGCTTCTAACGATACCTCATTTGTCAAATTATGATAAGTGGTTTGGAAGATAGGAGGGAACAGATGAACATACATACATACATACATACATACATACATACATACATACCGGTCAAAATCATAACCCTCCTTTTTTCTTCGCCGTAGTCGGGTAAAAAAGAGGGCAAAGAAATATAGGGCATCAAAAACTTCTTCCGCATCGCTGTCAACAGCAAAAGTGCCACCAACCATTATTTTTATACATGTAAATTTAAACGTAAAAGAAACACTCTGTACACGCACACTTGTATTTCAACGTAAAAAAACAATTGTGACGAGTGGGCGTGTACAGAGAGTTTATTTTCCGTAACAATTTAATATTTTTTGTGAATATTTTACTATACAAAAACAAAAAAAAACATTTATTTTTAATGGTAATACATATTTTTTTTAGCATGTATAGACGCTATACTATTGCAGGTTAACGGGAACGCCCTTTGTTAGTTAACATACTGTATAATATACAATTTATTTAATTCCTAAACTTTAGTTCAACAGGTGTTCACGATGTTTAATATCGGAAGAGAAGGTTAGATATAAGTTCTGTAGTCTCATAAATATTCAAATTAAAATACGTGGATTTTTCGTTTACGCTGCGGTGCTATTGGTTTACCACAAACCTGATTTGGGGATTTATTATGAATCGAGCGTTCGCCCGACTACTGAAACGGTTATTTTATTTAGATACCTAAATAAATGTTCAAATCGAATGAGTGACTTATGCACATAGCCTAACCCACTAAAGATATAAAACATGTTCAGGTACGCCCCTTAAAAATGACGTAGAAGTGCACTAAGAAGTATTTGGACAGCAGCTAGTGTTGCCTACTTAAATAATATTATTCAATTCTAATAAGGAAGCGTCATAATATGTTTATTATGTATGGTACATCAGGCTATCTCTTCGCTTGAGTTGAAGACTAATCTGGGGCTAGAAGTTACCAGAGCGTGAATGGAAAGATAACCATCGGTACATACAGACATACTTGCACTGTTTGTGTGGTCTTGCAATATGAGTATGTTCTTTGTTGAGCTGGATAACTGTTTTCAGTAAGGCAAGGTATCTTATAGGTAAGGGCGAATTCGACCACTGATATACTTAATATAAGTATAATCCAGCGAATAAATTTTTATATTTTGACAGATTTTCCATTCGAAAACTCTCAGACGTCAATTTTATTCCACGAATAAAACATATCTGGCTTTGGTTAAATCAGCCCTAAGTATTCTCCTCTAATGGTAGAGTCACGGACTTTAATTGATGAGCCACCTTCAAACTTTTCAATTTTGCAGTTTCATACTTACACGAGATTACACGATTAAACACGAACTCAAATCGCACGCTCGTTAACAAGATGACAAATAAATTAATTTTAATCGGAAATAGTCTTATGCATAGAGGTTGACTAATAAGTTCTCAATGATAAAAGTAAATACATTGCATTAAGTTTATCCAATCTATTTGATACCGACCTCCTTTGAATCATAGCTCAATAACTCGATAATTCTGAAAACTTAACTGAAGACAGTGACAGTCGATGTCAGAGACGTTACTTTCGAACTTGTCGAAATGACTTTTAATATTTATCCGTACGCGAGCGTTACTACCGCAACAGTAACCTAGCAACGATAAACAATCGTTGCTAGGTTACTGTTGCTAGACCTGCAATTGGTTGACTTTGGGTAGTCACTCTGCTGTCAAGTTTGTAGTTCTGGCTCTCAGGTTAGCCAACCGGTAAAGATATGAAATATAATTTTCTTCTTCTAATACGAAGACATGACTTTGCGTGTCCGGAACCGAATAAACCCGATTTGCATTACACGGCTAAAATACGAACAGTGCAAGGTGGCTCATCAATTAAAGTCCGTGACTGTACATAACGATAGAGGAACTCAGACTAAAAGGGTTTTACTTTTGACTGTTAGATGATGAAAGTCGTTTGATAGTCTAAACAGGAAAAAATGCGCTTATATTACCTTCTTTTGACTAGTCTTCGAGATTTGAATCATGCTACAACTCAGTACATACGAATACGCACGCTGGTTTGAATACGGGCATGAATCGTTAAGAACCTGCTTCATTTCAATACAGAAAAAAAAAGGATTTTTTTTTATTGAATAGAACCAGGGTCTTTACGATTCATTACAAAGACTAAAAAGCAATTTTAATCTAATTTTAATTTTTTACGTAATTATTATTTTAGAACTTAGAATAGTGTTGATTGTTGTTTACAAAAGTCCGTTCGACTTTGTTAGAATCTGATATAATTATATTGTATTTATATAGGTAGGTATATTAGTTATGTTTTTTATAAGCACTTGTTTTAGTTCCAAAACAATCGACAAAACTTATCCAACTATGTCACCAATTTACTATCGCTGTATCTCTCTATATCTCAACGTAACAAACAAAAAGATAACACCAAATATAATCTATTTGACAAATGAGTGTAAGTATTACCTTATCTTACATTTCCGGTTGACTACGTGGTTGAATTTGCTCACAAAATGAATTTGTTAAACGACGGTCGTCATTTATTTCATTGAGCTATTCGGATTTTTTTAATCAAGTAAAACGTTAGTTTTCACGGTAGGTATAAAAAGTAGGTGTTTACTATGAAATGACAGTAATCTCGTACTTAACTATAAGTATTACGCATCACACCGCACGCCCGCGCTATTACTTCGTTTTTGCTTAGCATTTTGCTCGGCTCCATAATGCTGTAGCGCGATGTTTAATAACCTATAAACTTTCTCAAGAATTGAGATATAAAATGTAAAAATAAATTTTCAAAACCGACATGTTAATTTCAGAGAAAAGCGCGCTCAAACAAACATACAGCTTTATATACAAGCTGACCCGATATATATATCCCGATATATGATACATTAACAAAACATTTTTTCGGCTGTTCCTTTAGGTTTTTCCTAAACCACCCCAGTATTGAGGCGAACAAAAAAAAAACTAGTCGGTCGAGTCATTTTCCTGTTTTTTCCGAGATTTGTAAACGGCAATTGATGTTAAGATAAATAAATAGATATACAGTATGTTAACTAACAAAGGGCGTTCCCGTTAACCTGCAATATTATAGCGTCTATACATGCTAAAAAAAATATTACAGTAAAAAAAAAAAAATTTTTTTTTTTTTGTTTATTAAAATATTCACAAAAAATATCAAATTGTTACGGAAAATAAACTCTCTGTACACGCCCACTTGTCACACTTGTTTTTCTACGTTGAAATACAAGTGTGCGTGTACAGAGTGTTTCTTTTACGTTTAAATTTAATCTTTTTGTGAACATTTCAATACATAAATTATTATTATTTATTTTTTTTGATTGATAATATATTTTTTAGCATGTAGGTATACACGCTATAGGTACTATTGCAGGTTAACGAGAACGCCCTTTGTTAGTTAACATACTGTATTATTATTATAACATAAGATACAGATATAAGTAGATGTTTTGTGATAAAGTACCTACCGAGCAGTTTATATTTCTAGTCTTTCCGTTTAATAATAGGTGACATTATTCCAGAAACATGTGGGCTTCGGTTGACATTAGGCTACATCATGGAGATAAAATTATAATTATGTAAGTTGTGTGGGCAACACTGAATTCATGCGGAATGATTACATAGTACGCTCGCGTGAGTTTCGGATTTTCTCAGAACAACTTAAAACCCCATTGTGGAGAGAAATAGGAGTTAGTTTTATATCCAAATAATTACTATATAGTAATTCCATCTATTGTTTATTTGTAACACTATACAGGGTTAAACTTTAGTCGTTTGAATCCTCTTAAGGGGTCATTGTACTCATCATTATGAACAACTTTCACTATGGCACTAACGGGGAAATCGCGAAATCAGCTATTCCCTATATTTTGACGAGTTATGTGAACATAAATGTATGGAACAGCAGATATTTTTTTCGCGATTTCGTGATTGATCCTATTGGGTTTGATTTATCGGTATCGGTTATATCCTGTTTCACTCCACAATAGGGTTTTAAGTTGGTTTGAGAAAATCCGGAATTCGGGGGTTTCGAGGAACCATTATAGTTATAGTGCATCTCCGAATCCTCAAGAACGTACCTATAGCTTCTAGATATATTTCAACAGCATGTATCAAAAATGTGTAGTCATATTTATGGGTATGGTACATACCGTCAAACTGAATAGCGAGAAAATAATCAGTTGACCATACAAAACTTCAATACGTACATGTCAATACCTACATGGGCGTACCAAGGGGGGGGGGGCAGGGGGAAAAAGAAAATGTATGAACTCGCCTATTTACTAATCAAAGTGTAAACGGGGCATTATGCTCTAACTTTTAAATAAACCGCGCAGTAGACACTGGCAAAATGCACGGTGCAATTGCCAAACAACCGCGCGCGACGTCGACGCCGATGGCACACTACACTACATATACCTAATGTTTCATGTAGGTGTGTTTGTGTAGTGTGTATGACAAAACAGCCGCGGACGATCCGACCTAAAAAATCTGACTTGCCCCCCCCCCCCTAGGCCAGAAGGTGGGGACGCCCATGAATACCTACCTACTCGACTCGATTGTATGGGACAGCTGATATTTTTTTCAAGATTACGATCTTGGTCCCATGGAGAACGTGTTCAGTATGATGGTCTGTACCACACCCTTAAATATAATCACACATATCTTATACACGCTGTACTCGTATATTCAGTGGCTACATTATGCATTATCTTCATCATTGTCTGTCAGTCAATCAGTCAGTATTGATAGTTTAGATTAATTTTTATCCCAATCCTATCTAATTTTGTCTAATTCTCGGCACCTAATCTCGATTAATTTATTTGTATTTCATCTTATTTTGTCTAGTTTTATGTAATCCTTATTATCCTTACTTAATATTATAAATGCGAAAGTAACTCTGTCTGTCTGTCGCGCTTTCACGCCAAAACTACTGAACCGATTTAAATGTGGTACATAGATAGTCTAGAGCCTGAGAAAGGACATAGGCTACTTTTTATCGACATACCACGCAGGCGAAGCCGCGGGCGGAAGCTAGTTTAATCTAATTGTATGTGTAATTACTAACAGATATGGACCGATGACTTTTAAGTGTGGTGCAACTGTTAATATAAGTAAGTTTTTTAATAAATAAATGAGACGATCCTTATACGGTGTCACCTACACTTGGTACTACCAAACCAAATCTACCTTTTGGTAGTAATTTGTGTTGTACGTCATTACATATAGTTTACCTAACTTTAGCTAATGACGACCAAATGTCACAACAAAAAATACCCTGTCAAAGGCTAGGTAACGACGCATAAAACACACACTTTATAAATAGGTTACTTCAACAAGTCCACATAGTCACTTAGAGGAAGTACTTTCCAATTACGTGCCTTCACTAAAATTACCGCCGCGGTAAACTTAGGTTACGTGCGCAGGGGTGGCCAATCCCTGGAGTCCTTATCCATCAAAGGCAAGGATACCGAGTTATAAGATTCGTTACAGCATCCCCTAGAGTAAAATCATCGAATTATTTACAAAGTATTAGATAAGTACGCCGAAGGGAGGAAACCTAGGTATTTTATTTCAACAGTGGGCTGTCAATGATGATGATGCAATTATTTGTCAGGGCCATGGATTTCACCAGTGTGGCGGGTGATGACTGGTTTACTTTTTCTTTCTTTTTTCTTGTGGAATTGATACAAAATCAAAATTAACAAAAAAAAAGCTACGGTTACCGCGTCCACGCACGAAAGCCCTCGTTCACTCGGCGATTATGAGTACGATATTTTCAGTACAATTTGGGATCACATTTGTTTCATACTGCATTTGTTTCAAGCTGTAGGAACAGTGGGATATTGGCGTGTGATCCCAACTTTTTGCCGTAAAAAATCGTACAGAGGGCCAATTCTCTTACTTAAAAAACGTTCACATTCAAGTCGCAATCTGTCAAACGTGTCAAAAATGTTGGTAAATTGGTGGTTTTTTTAACAGATTGCAAATAAGATGCGAATATGAACGTTCTTAGAAATAAGGAAACCGCCCCGCTGATCATGTGATGATGGAACGGGGCCAAACATAACACAGATGCATAAACACCCCACAGAACCGCGGCCGTTGTGTGGCCCTCCCTCCGGGTTGGATATAAATCCCGCGTATTAATTACCGAATTCCCTCAGAAAAAACAATTGTCCGGAAAAAGTTTAAAGCTATTAAACAAAGGGAATTTTTCATAAAAAAAGAAAATTAATTTGAGTAGATGTCTGTACCAGAAAACCTGCGAAAAGGTCAATTCGTTAATTTGAAAAATAATGTGGAAAATTATTCTTCAGGAACGTCTAATATGGTCTGTTTGTTATCACGTTATAATTTTTTCGTAAAACATTTTCAATTACGATTGTATTATTTACCTTCTATTCTCGTATAAAAACAAAGGTTTTCTCGTTTCTGTTTTCTAAATGAGGATCTAATTATGAAATTATAGCAGCGCCCCGCGGTTTCACTCGCATAAAACTGACATCTCTTCTCGATCTTTTTGAGAAAATAAAGTTCTTAAACCTTAAAACCCCTAAGAATATCCGGATAACAAGTGTCCTATGTATCAATCCAGGTTATAAACTATCTGTGTGAAAAATTTCATCTAAATCCGTTCAGCAGTTTTTGCATAAAAGATAACATTAGTAGGATTTGTTTAAGTAACGTTATTATTTTTACATTGATTGAAGTGTTACCTACATGATAATAGAATGATATATAGAGTATATACCTGCTTGTTACGTGGACGTATCTTACAAAATATCGGTAATCGGAAAATATTATGAATCATCGTAAAATGTCACAAACAAACAATTCATAGTATGATCTGCATGCGATTCATATTACGAAATAATTCATGTGTTTGACAGTTTTCTATGGAGATTCGTAAAATGGTCCACAAATTAAGAATTGCTTTTGTGTCAAATTAGAGGAATAGCTGGGAATTCAGGAAATAAATTGCTTTTAGAGGAATTGCTAATTTTTTGCGTATTCTTTTCAGTTCCAGTAGAAACCCTTTTTTTCAATCAAGATGTCTAAATCGACGTCCAAATGTAGGTATGAGTAACGAATCAAAGATGTGCGTACAATTCCAATGTTCCTTTTCTTCTCAAACACATCACCTTCATCCCATTAGCATTTTTATAGGCTCTTAAGGGCGCCGACGTTATCTCGCCTCCACGGCATACGCCGAAACCTTCACTAATATACGTATGACTGTGCCCTTTCCTTTATTTCCACTTTCATTGAATATTTTTGCCCTTTTTTTGGGAACTAACGTGTCATTCTCTATTTACTGTGTTTCTTTTGCCTCGGTTTAGGTATTTGAGGAAATTGGCTCTGTCTTTATAGAAGAAAAGGTGTAAGGTATGCTACTATCCTAACTATCCTAATCCTAACTATGTCCTGACTACTAATATAAATACGAAAGTAAGTTTGTTTGTTTGTTACGCTTTTAGACTAAAATGGATGAACAGATTTAGATGAAATTTGGCACATAGGTAGACCATGACCTGGAATAGGACATTCCCACATTTTATCCCGATATTCCCACGGGATCGAGACTAACCCGCAGACTGCGGGGCGCAGCTAGTCAATAATAAATACTCTTTTATTTAAACTTCACCACTTAACTTTCTACGTATTTTCAAATGAGCTAGACCAACACTAGGTTATAGTAAAGCCTTATGAAGATAAAAACAAATGAAAAATTGTTTATTATTCTAGCAAATAAACCTTAACAACTAGTGATTGGGCCTCCTTTTAAGCCTTATGAGTTCATCTATTTTTATTAAATTCCACATTTTAATAATAAATTAATGTTTTGTAGCAACCATTCAGGGTACCTATCCGGAAAATTTACGACGAAACGTAATATAAATTAGAACCTCTCAACAGTTTACCTCGAGTTTATTATGATATTCATGGAATTTTTGAAGCGCATCTTTCTTACAAATTGTTTATACTCCGTTGCAATAAAAACGTTCTTGAAAATTGTATAAAGGTTAGCTTCTGGCTATACATTTGCGTAGAATAAAAATCAGAGAAATCAATACCCACAAATTTTCCTGGTTTAGATAGAGCGGAAGCTGTAAAATTGAACCCACTGAAACGGTTTTCCTATAGGTGCTAAAAATAAGCGATAAGAATCCTATGGGCCCATAAAGTAACTTCAACTTAATGTATAACCAAGAGTTACCAAAATACATTTCCCCAGAGGGTCAAACTCTCATATACTTAGCAAACGTCGGAATAAAGTAAATCTCCACAAGATGAGCGCTTATGCTAATACTATATTTCATTTCCGAGCAGAAAAATGTTAAGTTCAAACGTGCCCGTGTCATGATATCCATGATTTGAAACGTGTTGGAATTGAGAATAAATTTTAAATTGAAACCGGGTAAGAGGATTACAGAACCCGGGGGAAATCTGAATAGCGCATCACTATGGAAGATTTCTAGCTTTTTCTTCTTGCTCTAAATTTAGTATAAAGGTTTTTACATGCTGGTCTTTCTACCGCATTGCCCGCGGCCCCATGAGTCCCCTGAGTGGTACCCACTGCAACATAAATATTTCAATATTAATCACACTACGCATACAGGTCAAATTAAATTAACTAGACAGACTCCACAGACGTTACGGGAGTCGATATCATAATATTATGATGGTTATTGGATGGTTCTTGAAATATCAGTTAAAAAAAAAACAGTTTTTTGTGTTAACTGCACAAACGTGATAAACTGACCTTCTCAACTAATACTTCAAGTACTACAATCAAATGAAACAATGGTGGACATTGGTTTAATCGTGTTTAAATATCGATAAGTACCTGTCACTTCTGCAGAGTTTCGCTAGCTAATGTGATTTGAAAATTCCGCTAAAATAAACATAATTTTCATTTTGGTATTTTTTTTCCGCCAGCACCAATATTTTATTTCGGCCAGCACCAATTTGTTTTTTCTGCAAATAAAATAATTTTTTTTTTGCAAATAACTAACTCGACAGATAAGAGTTTTGCACAGCTGTTTCTGCTGTTGCATATTTAAGAAGCTGGATTCGATCTTGTTTCCACGAGGGTACCCAAACCTTTTTCCTTAAGATAAGAGCAGTCAAGTGCGTAGTTTCTAAGCTGTATAAAGTATTCGTTTATCTCCAACAAGCAACAACTAAGACCAAATCTTTCCTCTTAAAAATAATGTTGTCCAGTCAAAGGTCTAAATCCAAAACAAGAAAAACAGGTGCGGTAGTGACTGCCCCAAACATTAAAAGACAAAAATACACAAATTCTTCATACTCCTCAACCCTTTTGTTTACATTAACTCGAACAGTTTGTCTCTTGTTATTCCAGTTATGCCATACCGTGTCAGAAGGCGAAGGAATTTAATCACTTATTTGTAAATTCAGATTGTCACACGTATCTACTTTCCCCGGGAAACGGGGGCGGACATTTCGCCCTCAGGCTGTGCTATTAATAAAATCAATTTGCTTTCATGTTGGGTCTACCATGTTATTTTAAGATATAATAAGGAAAACAAAAATATGATTACGTAATTTTCGCTACAAAATCGAAAGAAAATGTATAAAATCTTATGTAATGAATCAAGATTGCTGTGAATAAGAGACGGACGAAAGCGTACTTACGCAAAGTTAGAGTATTTCAAACGAAAGTTTTGAGGATTTGCATTTAAAAGTTAAGAGCTAATAGCTAACTCTCGTTAGTTGTTAAAATATTCAAGTCACTACTGTGACTGCTCGCGCTTCTGCATTCAAATGCGATTCTTAGTTATTGTATTAAAAAAAACATAATTAAAAAGTATCAGTAGCCTATATTTTTTCCGTAGAGGTGCTATAACAAAATAGGTTCATGTGCCTAACAAATAAATATCGATATGGATTTGTAGATGTGAACTTCTATTGCCAATATCTTCGCCAAGAGCCCAATAAAAATAATTGTGTACAGAACCACGGCGTGTAGCAACTACATTAGATCATTCACACTTCCCCGATCTCTGTGCGTGTCGGTGACGCAGCAATAACAGATATTTATTACCGCCATTTTGTCGTTATAAACCAACCCCAGGATCCCGTCACCTGAGATTTTTGTAGGATTATTTGTTCTTACGATGATTTAGCCATGAAATATATAAGAGATGTATCACAGAATAAATCATCTGCTTGTCATTCGAGGCTATATTGTGTTAAGGAAGTTACTGAATTATGGAATCCAAATATGAAGTAGGTATAATACTTTTGTTCGTGCTGGCTGTTGCTGACAACTATATTAATTTTACTACTAGGAACTGAATAGTATGCAGGAAATACCTCGTGCAGTAATTAAAGCTCGATGAATGTCGCAGAATAATTAATCCAGGATTAAATAAACAGTTCTGCTTTTCAGTGTTCGAAAATCACGTTAATCACGAGAATTGACTCGAATTGTCAACGATGGTTCTGGGTATCATGTAGGTATTCATATCAAGCCATTACGAAATCCTTGAACAAAAACATAGCCTATAAAGCTGGACAAATGCACAAGATGAATCGGATTACGGAACGTTGGTATAAACTTGACAAAGGGTTTAAATTAGATAGAATTTAATTCAAGGCAATTAGGCAAATTCAAAAGAATGTAATTTTTTACCTGTGTCACTTTTGACAAAGGCTCAACGAACGTGTTGGCTCGATGGCTCATACCTACCTACAATCTACGTAGGTATAAATTACAGGATTCGAGGTCATACGTCGTTAGTATAAAACCTATGTTGTGTTGTGAGTAGATAGAGCGAAAGAAATAAGAACGACGACGTGAATAATCAATGTAAATAATTGTAAAGCATTTGTCATCCGTTCGTGACAAATTACACAGACACCTACGCAATTTCTTTGTGAACACAAACTTACTTTAGTGTACCGTGGTTCTTTGACAGATCAGCAACCTATATACCTACATGATGTGCACTAAAGAAGTTACTTTACAAAAAACAGCCCGCGATAGGGTGCTTTGTTTGCATAAGAAAATAGCAAGATAGATAACAAAATTCTGTGCAAAAGTTACTATCAAACACCAATAATGTATTCAAAACATTCGAAGTCTATATCAGAACTTCACCAATTCATAGTTACATTAAACTCGGAACAGTGCAGTGGCACTTTGTTTGCGAACTGCAGTTTACCGATCTGCTTATTTCAATATTAGATTTATGTATCGGAATCCGGAATGACTTCCGAAACCTAGTGGCTATTGTGTGAGGAATAAATGGCTTTAGTCGTGTGTTTAAAATCAATTGATTCTATCGGACTTCGGTCCACAGGTTGAAACTCCTTCAACCCTTTCGAGTGTGGAGTTCTTTGGATCACAGAAAAGTTTAATCGGGATTCTTTGTTACAACATTCTCTTGGCCGAGATTGAAACTTCACTTTGTTTGATGCGGAATTGGAAATGCTAGCAAAAGTTTTCTAAAAAATAGATTAGAATGATGTGATACCTACATACTGTCAACAGCCAGTCTATTCTGTAAAAATCTCACCGTGACAACATAGGTTATGACGAGGTCCTTCCTTCCATACTCATCCGATAACTTTATTGCTGGCAATCCGTTTTATGGCAGGCCACATCATCATTCGATTTTCAATTCAAATTCAGAACGCCACATAATCCCATGCACTCTCATTTCCAGTCTTGTCCACACACTTCATCTTTAGAGCTTCAAGAGGCTCATTGCTGTCTTAACCATAAACCTATAATCTTGTGCTATAATCTAGAAAGGTGTCGTGTATCAATATATATATAATAAATATACTTATATTTATAATAATTTTATAATCTCGTGAAGTTTTGCAGAATAACACCGCAGGCATAAAAGTAATAAGTGATGTAGAGTGTTATAAAGTTATTAAAAAAATACCTACGTAAGTGTGATTGATATTCCTTTTAGACCTCCGCGTCCTCAACACGATGGATTAATATGACAAAGTTTGAACTTACGACCTTTTGAACGTCACTCAACGCCTAAGCTATTGACGCTTGAATTTATGAAGGTATTAGAAATTCCTAGCCTCCCCATCTGTTGCCAAAATTCCGGGAGCGAAGAGGCTGTTTTCTAAATGCGGGCAGTAAATAACTTTAATAGTATATTTAAATCAGGGGCTGGTCACCCTGTAATAGGATTCGCACGTGCCTGTGACTTTTTCGTTATCCCCTCCTTCGAATAGACTAATTATTTATCCTTTAGCTACGGAAACTTCTCGTGCGTTTATAAAAGTTTTGGGGTAATTGCCCATATTTTAGAGAAGAATACTACAGTTATTTAACCAAATTACCCTACATACTTAGTCGTTTAGTTACTTTTACTACCTCTTGTTTAGTACAGGTGACCCTATCTTCCCCTGGGAGTCGTAAGGACCCTTAAGGGAGTATTTAAGGTGGCCGCATGTGAGAAACTAAATAAACCCATGATCTCTTGAAATAAGAGAGGTAGGATAACCGTCCTACACGCAAGATAAAGAAACTATAGTCATCTTCCTAATGAGCGTGAGCTTTACCGCAAAGCTCGGGTAATGGAGCGCGAAAACTGCATGATTAGAGGGAGAAAGAAAACTAATCTCTGTTGTCATAACATCAGTAGGTACCTATGTGGATAAGGAAACATATTAATTGAGTATTTCGTTGGTATTGTGCTCGAAATCGCGGCGGTTGTACCCAATAGGTCCCGAGGGTTTGATCCTGGGTCAGGCAAAGTGTTATTGAGTTTTTTAGGACAATTTCAGCTGCAGCCCGAACTTTTGAAATTGGCCTTTGCCCTAGCTATGATACTCGGAAAAGGAAAAATTGACATAATCTTTGGCAATTATCGCACCCTGCGTAACCCTTCGGGAAATAAAGGTGTGTTGTTATATCTACATAGTTTTCCAACAAATAAAAACGTAGATACTGGCGTATGAATAGGGGAAATATTGTAACTTTTGGTAACCAGAAAAAGGTCACTACATAGATAAAAGAAAATCGTGTCTTCTTTATTACAAGCTGAACTTACGAATATGAGTTTTATTTACATGAAGTTTTTTTATCAGCCCCATAAATAAAAATATCTAGAAGTAAATACAAAGGGTAAGCCGTAGTTATATGATTGAAGAAATCTTGTTTATGTGTGGTGTTTTTTAGAAGGTAACTATGTACCTTTCGAACAAAAGATTATAAAAACATTCTACTTAATTGCACATATTCCATACTTTTAATAAACCTACACTTACTTTATTGCATTAATTTCTTTTAGATACAAGGAAAATAAAAGGTAAATTATTAAAATATTTGACACAAAATCAATTGAGGACAGTGATTGC
This sequence comes from Lithophane socia, assembly GCA_947522985.1. Classification (NCBI taxonomy): domain Eukaryota; kingdom Metazoa; phylum Arthropoda; class Insecta; order Lepidoptera; family Noctuidae; genus Lithophane; species Lithophane socia. Next base: position 7,423,756 of record OX383269.1, read on the forward strand.
AATAAATTCTACATAAACATAGCCTGCAGCGCTATTCCTATTTAAAAAAAAAACAATTTGTATCAAAAGACAAATGCAAACTCCGACAATCAGCGACAAAAATCTTGGCTTTAAAAAAATATACTAGAGAGAGAAAAAAAACAAAATAATTATTCGCACCAATTTATTACCCGCCAAAAACTGTCAGATAGTACACAAGAACCTTCCGTAGTAACGAACGTTGGCTTTTCACCGTCGCATTTAATGGAATGATTCATAGCAAAATTTTGTTTAAAAGCTTCGCAATATTGGGCTCGTGGTTTTAATAAATGAAGTTGAACAATTCATAGTACGCCCTACAGATAACTTGCGAATAAGTTGAGAAGTAATTAAGGCAGTAGAGATGGGGTTATCGCTGCCCGTTTGTTGTTGGCTAGAGATGCCCGTAAAATGTATAGAAGATATACATTTATTTGAATTTATTGGCTACAATTAAAACAAATGGTTATTGTAAGCCACAACTTTCATTCTGGTTAAGCGTTTGATTTATGGTTTCTATTGTTTTCGTTACCCCGTAATTGACCAGTGAACACTGTGATTAAGATTAAAATAATAATAATAATTATATTTCCATCACCGATATCACATATGAAGAAAACGACAATATTGTCCAATTCAAATTACATACAATACTCGAAAATATCAGCCGTGTATAAATACAATCCAAAAATGAACCGAGTAACATCGTCGTGAAGAATGCGCGTATAAACATAAAATATGACATTATTAATAAAGGCGTAATTAAATCCGAATAAACTGAGCCCCTCTGTAACCAGGCTTAATAGTATTACGCCTTTGTAAGATTTCACAATTCAAAGAAATTAGAGAGGTTTATTCAATTCTACTGATTAATTTAATTTTAAATTAGAGCTGCGATATTACGTTAGTGAAGATCCTATTTCACCGGACCCCAGGGAATTTATTTCGCGAATTTCACAATGAAATTAAAATTTTCTTATCACGAAGATTTTTTAAAATAGATATGTACCTAGTATTTGAAATAGCTATTTTCGAACAATATTATTTTAGTCTATGCTGACGTAGGTTATCAAAATAAAATTATATTTAATATAAAAACACACACAACGTCTTTATATAAATAAACAGACACATATCTACGACCTTCTTATTGAGAGTATCCAGTGCTCTGGACAATCAATTTATTGAAATATTTATCGCAGACAGATTTAGTTTTACACATTCAATTTGTTTACTCACCACTCTCACCTACTTTTATAGTTGGAGGAGTGAAACGTATGTGCCTGTGCTCAATACATATGTATGTAATGTAGGTAACTAGGTACATCTAGTGCTGCCAGATCCGCTAGGCAATAAATTGGTCATCTTCTAGCATTAAGGGGTGTAATTGTTAATTTTATTTATAAAGAACACCGACTTTCAATATTACCCAGGCAAGACACTATACTTACTACGGTAAAAGCAGGTTTTTCAACCCTTTTACATCTCAGATCTTAAATAATAAATGCAACCTTAATAAGTATGAAAGCATCCACTTTTCTTAATATACAGAGACACCTTCTCTTCCTAATTGTGCGTTAATATTAGCCGAGTTACGAGATAAAAATTTATGTGAAAACATGCTGAAAATTTCAGCGCGAGGGCGGGATATTGCCGCTTACGGAGGGTGACGGCGTTCGCACTGCGTTCGCGGTACCACGGGATCTCGACACGGATCTGTTCACCGAAGTGAGGGTTTTGTGGGATGTATTAAACGGTGTTGCTAAAAGTGATAGCAAAGAGTAGTGGTAATGAGGTGTCTTCAATTTCATTCAGCTCTTAGTAATGCCTGTGTGAGTGTGTGCGAGACGTTGCCTGAGTGTTGACAGAGTGGTTCATTATCTTTTGTTAAATTATTCGCACTCCTTTTCATCTCTTACGAGTCCTTTCAGGGCGATGCTCAGTACACTTGTGAGCAGTGGTGTAAAGAAATTAGATGTTAAATGTTGATTTTAAGATCCTTTTGTGTTAAAACGCTCTTAAGTTAATATGTTTATCTTACTTTGGAATGTTTTCTTGTAGATTTTATTACGGTAATAAAATTTAAGGGACATTTTTCTTTGTGTTATTTCAAAGGGTAGTATTACCTAACTGGATACCAACGAAAGAATAAGTATTATATCAAAGAATTAATTATAAAGACACAAAAAATTTAAAATATTAATCTTCCAACAAAAAACCCCAAATTGCCCTTTCCAAAATTCCCTTTAACACCTCAAAAATGCAAATGTAAAAAAAAATACAAGCAATCTCAATTCCAATATTCAAAAACAAAATAACGTTAAAAAGTAATTTATTACTCACTAAACGTATTTATTCGCCAATAAAATTCACGAACAGTAATAAAGGCGGCACATAAAGGCTGTCACTCATTCACAACACGGCGGTGTCACAAACAATATGGTGCATTACGCGGATCGCGGATATTTTCACATCACTAGCGTGCGTGGAAAAGTACGGGAAAGTTGCGGTTCGCGGCGTGCGGAGTCTAGAGGCGGCGTTCGCAGCGGCAGCCGGCGCGGGACTAGAGTCGGCCCGGGTCGCTCCCGCCCCCGAGCGCGGGATCGCCCGGCCGCCTACGCGCACCACGACCCGTACAGCCTCGCCGTAGCGGTCTAGTTTACATGCCTTGGAATGTTGTGCTGAAAAATTACAAAAAAACCCGGATCAGTTTCAGTTTTTTATCAATACTTTTATGACGTTATTTTAACATACTTTCAAAATAGGATAGTACATAAAATATAAGTAAAAATCTTTTTAAAAACAAGCTTTTAATTAACTAAAAAGTACTAAATAAAACTCGTAAACATAGAACTTTAATATTTTCTTAAAACCTTGCTTATCTTCAGGTTTAGTGTAAGAAGGGCATTTACGCCTCGAAATGAAATGAAATGAAATTGTTTATTCTGTAAATAGGATATCGCAATCACTTTTACACGTCATATTATTAAAAAAATAAAATAAGCTAGATGAGGTCGGCGTTTCCTATCTGACTACTCTGAGAAGAAAGGCCGAAACAAACTCAGAGGTCGCAGTCTCTTTTAAGGTCCAGACATAATCTTGGTCAAGCCATATGAGGACCATGTAGATTAATGTCTGAAATGGTCTTTTGAGGAAAGAACCACACAGATTTGAGTGGACCTGTCCAGTCAGTGCAAGCATTTGTCAGTAACCGAGGAGCTCAACTCAGAGCTGAAGGAGCTCAACGACTCGACGAACAATACCAAAAAAAGGACATTTGGGTAGGCCGCAGCTCAAAAATGCCAGACCATCATTAAAACAGGGAAAGAGGAGCAAAAAATAAAAATGATCCACATAGTCCTCACATTCACAATAATCAAAACAAAATAATACTTTACAAAGTAATAATGTCATGTTGTATAAAGAATAATTAACAATGTCAATTTGTAGGTATATAAAACTGGTATAATTACCTCAAGCTAACAAGTGACCAATGAGTAAAACACAATGGTGTTGTCTTGTTTGATTGAGGTTTTCCCATGGCCACCTTCCGGCTCCATCATCAGGCCCTGAACACCACCTAGTGTCAAAGCACTTGTTAATACATGACCAATGAGTAAAACACAATGGTGTTGTCTTGTTTGATTGAGGTTTTCCCATGGCCACCTTCCGGCTCCATCATCAGGCCCTGAACACCACCTAGTGTCAAAGCACTTGTCAATACATAACCAACGAGTCCAAACACGATGGTGCTATCTAGTTTGATTGAGGAGTTCCCATAGCCTCCTTCCGGCTCCATCATCAGACCCTAAACACTACCTACTGTCAAATACTTGTTAAGATATGACCAATGAGTCCAAACACGATGGTGCTATCTTGTTTGATTTAGGTTTTCCCATGGCCACCTTCCGGCTCCATCATCAGACCCTGAACACCACCTAGTGTCAAACCACTCCAATGAATCCAAACACGATGGTGCTATCTTGTTTGATTGACGGATGATCAGACCAGCAACATGGTATCATTTTTTCAAAATGTCTCGGTAGTTGTATAAGTATGCAAAGTTTCAGCTCAATCGGATGCCAGGAAGTGCTTGAAAAATTGATGACAAAAGGAGTAACCGGAAACACATACGAGCAGAGCAAGCTAATATAAAGCATGTAAAATAAAAATGAATGGATGTAGAAAATTATGGTTTATTTTAGAAAGTCTTTAGTCCACTTTGATAATATAAAAGCACAGTCGCAAGTCGAAGTCTAATATTCAAAGAAAATATTTAATAAAGTGTAACGAGGCTTATGGTTTAACATAAAACCTTCAGCTTTGTAAGTCAAGGACCAGGGAAGTGTAGGAAGATGCAACCGAGGTAACTAGAAAATGAATTAGCCACTTTAGTTGGAAAGTTGCTGCAACATCATAAGAATTCTCAAGTGATAATAGTATTGCAATTTCGTATTTCAACCGTGCATTAGAAAAATTAAAGGCAAATACAGACGCTGAAACAACATTTCTACAATTTTATTTTCTTATATTTGAGTGCAGTCGAATGTTAATGGAATGATCTGAATTTTAAGCATGAATTGAAAACTTCAGCTTCCCGTTGAAAATGTTCGGCAAGTTGAATCAAGACATGGTTTTTTTAGTTCCTTACATTTTTTGTTGCTTATGCTGCGTAATTGTTAATGATACCTACTTCCACATATTAGAAACATTTTCAAGACAGGTGCTGTTTTAAATGGTCGAATTGTCACCTGTGCCCTGCCACGGTCGGTTTTATTAATCAAATAGGCCCCAGGTCGACCTATTCAACTTCATGGTTTTTAATTATCCAATTTTTTCGTTAAATATCGTAAAATATATATCACAAAATAAGAAAGGAATACTTAATGGTTATATTATAATGGGTGGAGATTGAATCGACGCCATGATGACTGTTAGTTTGCCAGCCCTTGTCGTAGGCAACACTGGAGGCGACTTATCCCCCAGTGTTGCCACTTATGAAAATTCTTTGTTTGTTTTATCGACGGCCTCTCATTTAATATCTAGTCATATTGTTTCATTATCCAAGACAGTATTGCATTTCTAATAAATATTTTTAAAAAAACCCTTTAGCTACTTGTAATAATCTCGAAAACCAGGATGTTTTTATATATATGAAAATATAAACGAGTTAACACGAATATTACGACATACCTAATACGATTTTCAGGAACATTTATTTTCATAGTACGTATGTATATATTCATACTACGTAGTAGTAAGTGTAGTAGTAAGCTTTTTACGCGTAGATTGAACTAATGATAGCATTAGTTCAATCTACGCGTAAAAAGCTTTATAACTTTTATACCCTTTCGATATCTCGAATTGGGGTTTCCTTTGCCAATGAGCTTAAGCCTATACCGTGGGTTTTCCATGGAACTACACGTTTTATCTCCGGGGAAACTCACACATGCACAAAATGAACACGAATTTATATCTTTCAAGAGGTTGATATAATATTCTTGAACAACTCCGTAACTCACAAATTAGATTGGTAAACTTTGTAATATGTTACTTTATAAAATCTTACTTAGGGGATAAATTTTACTTCTATTTACAATCTTTAATAGAATAATTACATAATTTGTTATTAATTATTGCCAAAATAATCACAAAGTTGACCTGTGTGACACTAGTGACACGTGCCAGAATGTTAAAGGTGCTATTTATTAATTGAACAAGAACCATTCTCTTTTTTATTATAAACTAAATGATTTTAAAGGAGAGTAAAGAATGTGTGAAGACTACAATTTGCTTTCTAAATTTAAGTAAATTCAGAAAGAAAATTGTAATTCTTTATTCAGAAATTTCATCCCGAATAGGCAAGAGATTTCAAGAATAGAGAAATTCAATTTATAACGAAATCACGTTATATGGAAATCGCCAGTCGACTTAATTCAGGAAATGGATTCCGCTCAGTGACCGACTTTTATGTGTGAGTACAAAGGCACATGCTTGTTGTAAAATCACAACCAAATCGTATTTACTTAACTAAATTGAGCTTAAAAGAGGTTCTACTAAAAATACCCGTTTAAATTCGGTTGTCGTCAATTAAAAACTCGATTTTAAAACGTTTTATCCCAAAATTCGTGAAATGTAGAGCTTTGATAGAAAATCACTCAACCCATTTTCCCTTCATTTCAATTTACTCTAACTAAAAGCAAGAACTAAACAAAAGCCTTTTTCCGGGAAGTCGGGTGTCGGATATACAGCGCCGCTAACAAGCTGGTGTACCTATTCAATTAAATATTGCCATGTTTAAAATTCAATGCGTTCATATTGAACAAAGTTGGCAATTGGACGACTTATTGAAATGAAACTGTGGTATCAAGGCCTCGCGTTCTCTCGAGAATCAAAGTCTTGTACTACCAAACAAGAATCAGAACTACCCTCGCCTCGGAGATTAGTATACTTTCGTAGTTTGTCCCCATGTCAACGTAACAGACACATGTCGTGGTCCATGTCTCTGTAAACGACACCCAAATACAGCTGCGTATTGAGGGGATTACCGTTACATAATATATGTACACGAGTAGGTATATAGATAGATACTTCCACTATGCGTACAAACCTATATAAATATTTTATTTAATTAGGCCCATCAAAGTTAGCGCCAACATAAATAAACCCTGCTATTTGCTCCGTTCTACGTAAAGTTGGAGTGGTAAAAGTTGAAATATTTTATTAAAATTCTCTCCGACCGACGTTAGAAAGTTAACTTTGAATTTTTCAATACGCTTCGCCCGGCGTACATCTTAAGTAGACATTAGAATACGGCTGTTTTCATACGTTTAGAGGTAACCAGGAACGCAATTTCAAGTTTGTATGTATACCATCAAATGATAACTTGGGATTGAAAACAATTGCGTGGAGCCAAACTTTTTTAATTAGGTTGCCTTTGGTCCAATAACGGTTCGCCGTTCCAGCCGATTCAGCGAGTCCGGAATCTCAAGAAATTCGTTTGAATTGGAGCTTATCTTTTTTCAAAATACAATTACTTTAATTTGGAACGTTTCCACAAAATGGTAACGACAAAGAAGACAAAATCAAACTGTTTTTGTAGAACATTGCAATCGAACACTAGAGCAATTTCAAGATAGCTTTATAATCCGAAATAGCACTTTAACTTATTAATCTGTGCTTTAACGTCCAGTTAAACCCAACAAAAGGTATTTCATTAGTAATGCAATTAGTTATGCCTACTTATCAATTAAGAATAAAAACAGCTTGATGAAGCCACTAGAAACGCTACGTCATTGCAAGTAATTAAAAGAAAACACCTCGGGCTTTGAATACCTTCCAACATAAGCAGGAACATTCAAGTGTCATTCAAACGTCTTGGTTCGACGCCTGCCACCGAATTCATTCCGCAATATAATCATAACGCAAGAAAATAAAAATACTGCGTATTTGACGAATATTTTAAACACTTCTTCTTTTAGTGTGGTTAGTGATTAGCTTGGTGTCAGAGTTTTAAAGCCGCCAATGGGGCTCTGACTTACCTTCACATTCCGTTGAGAAATATCTCTCAGGCCTCCCGGTTTCCTCACGATGTTTTCCTTCACCGTTTTTGAAGTAAATGATACAATACGCACATGAATGGGAAAAGTCAGAGGTGCGTGGCTTGGGTTCGAACTCGAGACCTATGACTTGGCAGTCTGAAGGTCACACCACTAGGCTATCACTGCTCAATATTTTAAATTCATAAAACAATTTAATTCAGTGGGTTAATATCTCGTAATTCAACAGTTCCGTGACAGACTAAATAGACAACGCACAGCCCTAACCACTGAAAATAGAAATAGAGTAGAGAGACGGAAATAGGTTTCTTGATAGCATAGCGCACCAAGATAGGAGACTTAACCCCTGAGCAGGTCAAACGGGGAATTTGTATGTGAACAAAGTTGCGGGCAACAGCTAGTAAAATATACAATTTATTATGGTTTATATAAAACATAGCGGCAATACAGACCTTACAGTAAAAGTTGGCCACAATTAGGATACGAAAAATGTAAAAAAAACCCTGCTTAAGTAAAACGCACTTAACTGGAACTTAAGTCATTAACAAGCCTTAAAGTAATAAACAGTATTCTAATTCGTTATGTGATACGTTGTTTGTTTTTATGCAAACACGCGCAGGCGTTCATATAGGTTTAATTACGGTAAAAGGACAGAAAGCCAATTACGGTTTGCCTGAAAAGATAATAAAATGTAAATTGCCAATCATATTGTCGAGCGACATTTGGATACGAGTCGCAGAGCTCCAAACATTTGTGTGCGGCTCATTGTTCAAAACGTAATAAGTATTTATGAATTACATGAATAAAGGACTAACAACAATATTTGGATTTATATTCCGGATTTATATAACTCAATAAATATATTTACATTCCCACTTTGTGTTGTTTGTTTTTATTTTTATTTTCATACAAATCATCATCTGCCGAGCGTTTTCCCAACTATGTTGGGGTCGGCTTCCAGTCTAATCGGATAAAGCTGAATACCAGTATTTTACATGGAGCGACTGCCTATCTGACCTCGACAACCCAGTAACTGGGTAATACGATACCTACCCCTTGGTAAGACTAGTTGTCAGACCATGATCTGATGATCTGATTTTCATTCAAAATGGTACTTAATGAACTAATGGTGGTTGTACTTCACTGTACACCTCTGCCCAGCCCTTCGGAGAATCAAGGCGCGATTTGTTATGTTATGGTAATAAAACAGTTAGATTATTCTTCTCTTCTATTTAGGTACTACCTATTTAAAAATGTACGTTGGTTTTTGTTTTTTCAATACCTGTATTAACAATAACTTACATAAAGTCCAACCATAAAGCCAACTGCATGACAGTTTTTCGGCAGTTGTTATCGTCTAGCAATAGATAGAAGAAAATGTATTTTCTAAAACGTAATTATGCTAACTAAACTATTAAATAATATACCTACCTGCAGTCGAGATAAAAAATCTCACATTTTACAAAAAAGTATTTAACAAACGTAAGGTTATATATCAGATTGATCAACTCCAACATCGTTGGACCTATTACCATGAAAGTTGACATCTTAACATATTGTTTCATGGTGGTAAGTTTCAAGTTTTTTATTCCAACCTCTATGGGGGCACACTTGCTGGCAAAAGGTTCATTACATTCAGGTTAGAATACCAAAAACCGATAACTATATTCTAAGGTGTAGTTGTATGGATCTATTGAGTATTATAATCTGTGCAAAACATAACAACAACAAAGGGACATGTCTCTACATAAATATGGAAATTGAATTGAACGGCTAATAGCACTAGTGATCCCGACCATATAGGTACTTTGTAATATACGAGGACCCTTTGTACGGAACCATTGTCCATTAACAATTAGCTCAGACTCTGCTTAATTTGCAGTCTACAGCTTCACTATATCGTGTATTTTCCCGATATTATCATAACATAACATCACGGCTTGTTTCCCCGATGGGCTAGGCAGAGGTGTACCTATATAGTACACCCATTTCGCAATACTATTGGCAAAGGTACCATTTACCAGGTTGTGGAGACCATTTACCATCAGGGTAACCGTAGGTCGGTTACCCTGATGGTAAATGGTCCTCCAGGTTCGTGCTCGCCATTTCAGTGAGAACACTAAAGTTGCAGGCCTTAGGTACACCCTTCAAACCACAGTGGGGCAATTGCGTAGCACACACCAATGGCGATCACTTAGACAGTCCAACAATATTTACGTTGCAGACAATTTGAACATAAAACGCAATGTATTGGCAATATCCTTCAAAATAATTCGGATTGTGATTGATGTGTGTTACGCAATTGGGATGCTGATCACTGTAACGCAGCTTGTCAGTAGAAATAGCAATATGTTGCATCCTCGAACGATCCCTTTCCCAAGTGCTCTACCGCTCGAACGCAAACTATGTTTGTGTATAAGAAAACTAAACTGTTCACTATAAAGTATCGGTTATGTTAACAATATGTTGGGGTGCATTAAAATAGCCTCCACAAGTGGCGATAGTAAAATGTTCGCCCGGCACGCTCTAGCAGTCAGCTCCGCAAGCATCTTACCGACTACCATATACATTTTTATGGCAAAATACCTAATATTGCATTTTGTAGGGAACAGCATATCTTTGAAGTGAAAACTGAAGTTTTCAGTCGTTTTCTTCAAAGATATGCTGTTCCTGTTAAACCTTTAAATTTTTTTCTTCTTCTTTGTTGTTTTTCTTTCTGTTTTGTTGCACTCTAGGATACACCTCTGCCTAACCTTTCGGGGATTACAAGCGTGATATTATGTTATGTAACTTCTTAAGGCGCGTCGAGCGTTTTTTGGTAAGGGAAAATCTTATGGGTTCGCGTCACCGACTGTAATAGCGTTATACTGCTATTACAGCATGTCGGTGACACGTTAAGGCTCTTACATACTAGGGGGGGTTCGTCGCGCGACGCGTATTTTAACAAAACAATTTCTGAGAAAACTACACGGCGAACAATGCGGCGGCGTCGCGTCGCGCGACGAATCGCCCCAGTATGTAAGAGCCTTTATGGGTGAGGTGAGGTGTTGTGCACCATCCTAATACTAACTAATAATATTAAATGAGAAAGTGAGTTTGTTTGTTTATTACGCTTTTATGCTAAAACAGCTGTACGGATTTGGATGAAAGGCACATGGGTAGACCATGACCTAGATTGGGGCATAAGATACTTTTTATCCCGATATGAAACCGCGGGGCGCAGCAAGTTATTTCATGCTAATAACTTGCTTTTTTTTCTCATTTCACGGTTGGCCCCATAATAAAGAAAAACTATTCACTTTCATGGTTCTCGTTTAACTCTATTGCTATTAAAGAGTTAGGTTATTCGTTTTTTACCACGGCATGAGTTATTTTCATATACTTAAATAGTTCGTGCCGATAAAAGAGAACCAGAACAATATGTTTTCCTATTATATTAGATACGTATCGTATAACTTAGTAGATAAAGCCAATGCCGAAGTCACAAATAAGTTTCTACTTTCAAATGCCATAAAAGTTTATTGCTTTTCAGGATGTCAAGTTGGACAAAGTTTTTCGATATATTATTATCACTCTTACACTGAAACCTGACAGCCAACGACTGATTGGTGGAATCAATTTGAATAGCTCTATTTAGAACAATTTTTAATCAAAACTCTATATGGGTTACCACAGTATGCAATGTATGCAGTAGACATGGACCTGTATTCTTAAATACCATTAATCCTAATCTAATCCATACTAATATTATAAATTCGAAAGTAACTCTCTCTGTCTGTCTGTGTCTCGGTCTACCTGTCTGTCTGTATGTTACCTAATTACTGAACGTATTTCGATTTTTTTATTTTATTATTGATGCGAAAGTGAGTTTGTTTGTTACGCTTTCACGCTAAAACGGCTGAACGGATTTGGATGAAATTTGGCACAGGGGTATACCTTGACCTGCAAAAGGACATAGGCTACTTTTCATCCTCGATCGCAGACGAAGTCGCGGGCTACAGCTAGTATTATATAAAACTCAACAAGAACGTAATTATACTTAGCACTTCCATTTTGTTCCAATACCTTTTATTACTTACCAATATCGAAGTTAACTTCTATCGACGTTTGGATTCTTGCTTCCCTCAATTTTCCTCGGTTTCCTTGTTCAGCGTCCTCGAAGTAAACGATATTGTCGTCTGCACAAGATTTAATTGAAGTGGTATTAATGTTGCGGTTACGTCCCGGTATTAAATCCCTATTATGTGTTAAAAGCGGTGTTCATACGAGCGGTACGTTTCGGATATTAAGGCGCTTGGCAAACTCAGCCACTTTCATGCGACTATTATGTACAGCACCTTATTCTGGCCTTATTACACATCGTGTATGTGCAGTTTACAGCTTTAGGTTGAGTTTATTTTATGACAATATGGCAACACTATGAATGATATTCTTCCCCGTTAGCAAACTGCGCCAAGCTTTTATGAATATTTATAGAAAAAAGTTAGAACTATAAGAAGATTATGCTCAAAAATGAAAAACTGAGGGAAAATAACCAACGATCATGAATCTGAAATAGATACCTCAAGTTATTGCCGCTCCGTTCCGTGCCAAAAGTGGAAAATGATACGCTTTTTGTAAATCAACCTTTGTTATTCTTTTATGATATTTATTATCTCTTTTCTAAATTGAAATTTAAGAAGATTAACAGAAAAACTTTAATGTTCTTATTACAGAAAATAGCCTGGTATTTTTGCAGTTCGTAGAACTCCAAGTTACTTTCTATAGTAATGTAAGTTTGCTAAGCTACAACAGTTGCAGCTCCCGACGAAGTTTCAGGCTTAGTACACGAAATTAATTTATAAAACAAGTAATAAAAACTAAAACCCAACTACGACTTAAAAGGTATAAACAAGACACCACAGACAGACAAATTAAAAATCCGGAGTCACACGTGTTAGGGCATAAATCGAACAGATTACGTGTGACTCCGGATTTTTAATTTGTCTGTCTGTGGTGTCTTGTTTATACCTTTTAAGTCGTAGTTGGGTTTTAGTTTTTATTACTTGATTTTTTTTAAATTCTTTTGGGTTTATAATATATATATTTTTGAAATGTGCTCATTCAGCCCTTTCATTTGATACCCAACATGGTACGATTAAACCATATTTTTTTTTAAGTTCCTCACTTTATGTCCTCTAGAGGGCGCCATTTTTAATTTAATGTGACTTCACATAGCCTATAACCAGCGGACCATTACGACGCTTCTAACGATACCTCATTTGTCAAATTGTGATAAGTGGTTTGGAAGATAGGAGGGAACAGATGAACATACATACATACATACATACATACATACCGGTCAAAATCATAACCCTCCTTTTTTCTTCGCCGTAGTCGGGTAATGAACACACTGTTCTACTTTAGTCTGTGGCACGAAAAAAAGACGAAGTTCAAAGATAGATGCGAATTACACTTGTACCTAATGTTAATTTTTATACTGAGCGATTGAACAGCGTTTTATCTGTCTACCCTACAATCCATTAATCCAAAAGTCCGCGCCCGATCAAGTCTAATGGCAATTGGATTTTTTTCTTTTATCGTGTTGCAGACGAAGAGTACCAATCTTTCCTTCTGTAGCTCTTTCATCCAATAAAACTTCACAGTTTTAGAGTTCCCTTCGTTCGGTTGCATTTAGTTTACGATCGGCTGTTAACAACGAAGAAACTTTGTACATGTTGTGGTCTTAAAGTTTACAGTTGAAAATAAAGAAATGGTGAAGAAAATTAAGTTTTGTCTTTTTGATGTCTGTTTTAGCACCTTTCTTTCGAGTAACAAGTTTTCAGTTAGGAACAAAGATAATTAGTACCTACTTACCTAGGTTATATTATGAAAATTATCTTTATCATAAAGTCAGTAAGAAGCAAGCAAGCGTATGCACCCAGAGGAGAGTGAATAATTACTTTCTTACTTACTCCATAAACCATTCACAAATTCATTCATTATTTACTTAACATCTTGATTGGTTTTTCTGCGTCCCTTTTTCCCAGGAATCTTATTTTATTCTTTAGATAATTGCACAGGAAAGTTGAAGATAGATTCTTTTCTAGAGACGTTAATTACTTGTAGTCTTGTACGGACTGAAAAGGTGATCAAGCTCGACAAAATAATACTGAGAACCGGATATCAGATACAGTAAATGTAGGTTTTCCTTCAATCATTCTTTTATTTATTTAGGAACGTTTTTGTTTTCATCAAAATAAGTATATCGATATTAATCTTCCATAAATTAATTAAATAACTGAATAAACAATCCATGCATAATAACGATATTTATTTTATAACCGTTGCAGTGTATAGAAGTACAATATTTTATTACTAAAAACTATAAACAGTTTTAAATAAAACAATACTAAAACAACAAAAATAGTGAAGGGTTAAATCCAGGATTACAAGCACATAGAGCACGAAACGTGTTCTGAACAAAATAAATTTAATCGCCACTGTACATAAATGTGTTGTAGAATTTTAGATGCCCTAAAGCCTTTTATTTTTATGATGATGTATACTGAAAATCTTAACAAAGAACACGCAGTGTTTTTTTTCTGAAAAAAGGTTTCTCGCTCACAGAAAAATACATTAACTTAAACTGTTCAGAAAATACTTAGTCGTTTTTGTGGGACGAGTCTGTTCAGCTCTCATACAAACTAATACTCATAGGAACACCTATAAAAAATTAAATACAAATACAATTATACTTGTACCTACAAGTTTAAATGATTTTGTATTTTTATTTATTTTGAAATAAAGTTAAAAAAGTCTGCTTACGGAAGAAACTCAAAATTAAATATGAGATCTAATTCAATATTCTCTATATTTTATAATAATCGTTGATGTTTTTACATGTGGTGTGTAAACCACATGTAAAAATGAGGTTTTATTAGACTACTAGCTGCCCGCTCCGGCTTCGCACGGGTAGCACTAAGTACCTACCCTACCCCGAATTGGCCAAATTGGTCCAGGCGTTGTTGAGTTACGCGCTTACCAACACATTTTGCGATTCATTTTTATATTATAGATAGAATTAGACCAACTAGCGACCCGTCCCTGCTTCGGTTTTTACAACTGCGCGTTTTTTTACAAATTGACAAAAGATTATTTTATGTAAGTTTATAATTAATGTATTATTCACATAAACCTTCCGGAATAAATTCTCTAAACGATAGTGAGCATGGAGATCCGATGTAAGTTAAAGAGCCGTCGTTCTGCCCTCAAGAATAGACTTTCACAAACGTTTATATCGCGTAATAACAATTCTTGTCAAATGAAAAACTCGTAAATTTGTCAATGATGGTAACCACACTGTTCTATTTATTTAATATCTATCGTGAATCGACAGCGGCAGATGGCACGCGGTGTCATAAATTACACAAAGTAGTGAGTTCGCGGTACGGAGAGGCGCAAATTGTGAAATAAACAGGGTGCCAATAGCTTGAACTGAACTGCGTCAATATAATATGTCTTTTCATAATATTCAACCTTCGTATACCTATAAAATTGCTAAAAACTCAACTCATTATACAGGGTTATTGGTTATATGTTGGCAATCTATTATGGCGATGTAGGAGAGGTCATTTACAACCAAATTACCCCTTTTGACTCGTATGCATATGCCTCCATATGCATATACAACATTATTTTTTGTTAATGCTAAACCCGAAAAGAGGTAATTGTACTCATCATTTTGAACAACTTTTTCTATGGGACAAACCTTGAAATCGCGGGAAAAAAAACAGCTGTTCCATACATTTGTTCACTCAAACGTAAAAAATCAGCTGTTCACTTAAATCGACAAAATGTAGGGAACACCTGATTTGTTTTTATTTTATATTTAATTTAAGCACTTATGCAGAAAACAAATAAGGGAGTAAAGGAACTCTACTACTACTACTGGAATAAAAATACAAAGGAGATGGTTTCTAAGAAATTTCTACTAGCAGAATTGTGAAAAGATAGCTTTGTAAATAAGTGTAACGAAGACACAAAGAGACAATATAAAAACGAATATTTTACGTAATACTAGCGACCCGCCCCTGCTGTGCACAGGTGCAATGGTGACATGTCAAAACATCGAGATTAAAGTTAAATATTGTGATGCACACATACCTAAACCTTCCGGAATAAATGTTCTAATGGTGAAAACCATATTCATACCATATGCATCAAAATATATTGTGTAATTCATAAGATCGCACAAACAGGCTGTTTTAAAATCCTGCCGCATTTTCTGATCTAAGTAAACGAAGTGAACATTAAGTTCGTAATCTCCTTAAAATAAGATTGAAAAGAAAAGCTTCCAGTCATTTCACTCTTTCAAAGCTGCACTTCATTCCAAACGAGCTCATCACTTCCCCTGAATTCTTAAATATCGTTAATCAAGTCTCATTGACGAAACAAACTTCGTTTTGATTGGACGTATCTCCCGTATCTCCGTATTTCTCGGTTCCCTTTCACCCAAGTTTCAGTGCCGACCTGAAAGCATCGCTGATGCAGATCGCATTAAATAAATAGCACTGAAATGGAACTTCATCAATTAGAGTGGCCGATGTTACCAACAAACTGAATACGTGAATAATGTCTATAATTAATATAACGTAATTGAACCATTCGGCCGTTGTATACTTTACCTCCAAGTAACTTAAGACTGTCTTAATTTGAATAGATTTATTAAAAGCAATTTTGGGAACCGTTATTGTTTACTTCAGCATAATACCTATCTAAGAACAAAATATGTTGTCTAAAGACCGTCTATTTCTGTTGGATCCTAATTTAGCTAAGGTTTCTGTACCTATGTATTTATATTTATATTTACGGCATAACATTAGGTTCGGTACAGACTTATAGAACATGTAGTGTAATCAATCAGTGTTGTATTGCACCGTATTTGCTAATTTGTACCCGCTAATTTGGTATGTTCAGCGAACGTGTCCGTTTTTTCACCGTTTATGATACTATCAACAATAACCAAAATAGAGAAATACTTTCTACATTTTCCAACGATATATTTTTATTGATAGTGGATCCAGCTGTCCACAATGGTTTCCGTGAATGGGGTTTCAATATACCCCAAAACTGACGGCACGAAAAAAGTGGCGATAAATAGACATATCGAGGATTCGAACCCCGAATGAAGCTCTTGGAAGATAAACGATGTATCGAAGTTCCTTTAAGGACAATGGTTTGTTTAACGTGAAAAAATAGGGTCATCCGGTACTGCTAGTAGAAAATTATTGCAGGATGATGTGGCACCATTATCGTTAAAATATCATAATTATCATCATCATTTCGGCATTAAAGTAAAATCGTTTATTTCACATTCAGAATTACAATCTTGAGGTACCGTTGCCGTTGGTCCCAAACTAGTTACAGTCTGTACCTTGGGTACTGGTAAATAGGTAAGTATAACATTTTGGTAATATTTAAATAAAATTAAAGGTGAAATTGAAAGTTAGCGTCATCGAGACTAGGTACACAACTAAATACAGGCTGTTAGGGCAAACACCGTTATCCTTGCAACCAGTGGTTTGGTTTCATTTATAGAACGTAAAATCAATGGAAAATTACAACTTTTTTTTTCTTTTTTTTATAGCAACATTTTACCACAAGAGACGCAAGTTCGTTGCCCTATGCGCTAGGGCAATGAACTTGCGTCTCAACACGGGCGGGGGGTGCGGGATGTGTGCCGCGAGCGCGACCCCAACCTCAGTCAGTCAGCTGTTTCGCTAGTGAGCACGGTGTCGGATAGAAACTTTTTAAAATCTTTTAATGAAAATGACGTTTTTTTTTGTTGTGTTCGGTCATTTATTTTTATATTTAGGTCAACTACCCATGGTTTGAATGACAAGAGTGTTTACCCTTACAGCCTGTATACAAACAAATTAACTAATTAAGAGCATCAATAAATTCATAAAATATAAAAGTTAAAACTATGATTTCTGTTTATGCTGCTGTTCTGTATTATTAAGAACAAACGTGTGTCGAACAGACGTGTGTCGAGGTATATACGCACATGCGTATATACCTACACACATGTTGGATGAATTGGATGGCAAAAAAGCTAGCGGCCCACCTGGTGGTAAGTGACCCATGCCCATCTAACCGGAAGACATCAACACTACTTGGCCGTAGATATAAATATGGTGGTAGATCATCCCTGGACCAGCTCCTTCCCAAAGCTCTACTACGAATCAAACTTTAATTTAATCATTTTAAACACGACTACCTATAACATTTCTATTTGGTAGGTCCTACAGAGTATTTGTATTTACATAAGGAGGCGTACGCGATCTACATTATTTACTTAAACATTTTTCAGGCCTTGCCTGCTCTGAATTTCAAACAGACCTGATATGCTAAAGAATATGATTGTTTTTGATTTACTTACTTATATTGTTATTTAGCATAATCAGCTTATAATGTTCCCACTTCTGGGACACAGGCCTTCTCTCTGTGAGAGGTAGTGGGCTGTAATCTACCACGCGGGCCCGGTGCGGGTTGGTAATTGGCAGATGTCACATGTCTTCGAATTTTTGGTTCTAGGACATGGCGGTTTTCTCACGATGTTTTCCTTCACCATTTTGAGAGCAGTGGTCATTAAATAATTCACACAAAGTAAAGCGCCTGGCTGGGTTCGAACCCACGACCTACAACTAGTAAGTCGGGGCAGATCCCACTGGGCCAACACTGCTCATTATCATATTGATATTTGTTTCGGTATAATTCTTGCTATATATAGGTACAATGGGTTGAAGCCAGGAATTCAGAACTATTTGTCGAATTCAAAACTTGTAGATTTAGAAGATAAATTAAATTAAATTGAAATAATTTTATTCGTAGAACATAGGTACCGATACCATACAGATGTTGAAAATTGAAAATGAACGCTACGTCTTACCGTCATGAATTTCAGTGACATTTTATTTGAACATTGTTGAATTTATTTTTCATTGTTACACACAAAACACTTAATAAAGATCATGAAGATCAAAGAGCACAAAGCTGATTCTAAATTTTGATAAGTCCTTTTAATTTTTTATACCTATTTTTCGCCCTTTAGGTATAATGCTGTTTTATAAACGAGCTGTTATTCTGTCTCTACAAATGTGTGTAAACATACTCTTAACGAAGCGGACAGTCACTTGTTCTTCTCGTTATTATGAAATTTTTTTGCACCTGGGAACCTTTTTTACCCGACTACGGCGAAGAAAAAAGGAGGGTTATGATTTTGACCGGTATGTATGTAAGTATGTATGTATGTATGTTCATCTGTTCCCTCCTATCTTCCAAACCACTTATCACAATTTGACAAATGAGGTATCGTTAGTAGCGTCGTGATTGTCCGCTGGTTATAGGCTATGTGAAGTCACATTAAATAAAAAATGGCGCCCTCTAGAGGACATAAAGTGAGGAACTTAAAAAAAAAATGGTTTAATAGTACCATGTTGGGTATCAAATGAAAGGGCTTAATGAGCACATTTCAAAAAAAAATATTCTAACCCCAAAAGAATTTTAAAAAAAATCAAGTAATAAAAACTAAAACCCAACTACGACTTAAAAGGTAAAAGGAAAAAGACACCACAGACAGACAAATTAAAAATCCGGAGTCACACGTAATCTGTTCGATTTATGCCCTAACACGTGTGACTCCGGATTTTTTTTGTTACGAAGATATAGGAGGTCAAAGTTCCAACTGTTTTGGACTTTAAAAAAAATAAAAACAAGTTTTAAATGTTATAAATTTACTTTAAATACTCCCACGGCCCCTGTACTGTTGCATGCACCCTTATGCACAATGTTGTGAGTGTGTTACAGCGCACTACCGTAAACAGCGAATTTTCACAACAAAAATAAAAGTCGTTTCCCAGCAATTCTATTAGCAGAAATTTACTTAGTTTGATATACAAAATGAGTAGATGACGGCTTCGTAAAGGATCTTTATACAATCTGTATATACGACTGAACAAATCGTAGGAAAAGTGGGTAATATTATTTTACCTTCCGTCATCCTTCTGGGCAAAGTTGAGTTTACAAGCACGACGACACAACTTAGATGTAGCATCGGCAAAATTCGTAAAACCAATCACCATTCCGAACTGAGTGCGCCTTAAAAATCTCCAATCTTTACTACTGCTTTAGGTAAATATGATCTTTACGCAAACGCAATAACTTGTAAATACATTCGTAAAATTGAAAAGAAAGAATGCAAATTTTAAAATGTACCTATACTACATCTAAGTTGTGTCGTACTGTACCTATTTTTGGTATTTTACTGAGATAAAGTGATAAAAAGCACGAACAAAATAAAATAAAAATTAACCGCCGAGTGTTGCCCACGATAACGGAGCAATTATTTACTATTAGCGGCATATTGCAATTGTTTTTCTCTAGGCATTATTACGACAGAGCTCATATTATCATACCGTGTTATTTATTAAAGCAGTGTTAATATTGTGTTAGCGATTTCCCACACGGAAAATAAAAAGGAAACATAATTATAGCTTAGAGAACTCATTAAAACTGGTTGGTATATAAGAAAAACATGAATAGAGGCAGTTGGATGGTGGAGGCAGATCTCGTTTTAAAAATATACAATTTTTGACAGGTTTCAAGGACTCTTTTTTGTGGATTTAATGTGATAGATAGAATCAGAACCTCTCAAACTAAATGAGAATGTTGTGAATGCGTGTGGAAACCCTTGACATGAACATTACATTACATATGTATTAAGATTGATCACAAATCATGACAAAAGATACATCTTGCTGCCTAATGGGCTGTCCCGACATTCATTTGTGTTTAATCGTGTCAATGGCGGTACTGTGAGTCTGTGACTGTATCACTCACTTCTATTATATAAAATTTTGTAAAGGTTCTATAGTACACTGAGTTCTTTTTTCAAGTTTTCGATAGGACAGTTTGATACAAAAAACGACTGCAATCAATTAGCTTTCAATTATTAGATTCACTATTCAATGATGCTAGGCGTACGCCAAAAAACTATAGTTTGAATAGCATTATAATAAGCCTATACATAAATCACGGGTTGTTTTTTAAAGGTTTATGTAATAAATAAATCATATTGAAAAACAAGTGCAGCAGTGGCACTAGTGGCTCCAACGATGTTTAAAACATTTTAGTGCTGGCTCCCGCAACCACGACGGCTGTAACAATTAAATTATAAAGCTAAATGGAGTGTTTTCATATTATTTTCCAATAATCAAACGAATATTTTTTAACCACGGGAACCGGAAATGGTGGAAGTTATTTATATTGAGTAATGACCCGTTTCCAATTTTTACCAATGGGAAAATAAACATTAGTAACCAAGTACTTCAGTGGTTATATCAACACATTAAACATATAAACAAGAACAAAGAAAGTGTACTTCGTTAAAGGTAATATACGAATATGTACGTATTGCGTGCGAGAAAATTACTGCCAATTCATACGCTTGGTACTGCGCCTAAACCACATTTAGGTTCCCACATGTGGCCACATTCTGAGGCCAGTGGGCCAGTAATTATTTGCTTACGCACATATTTGCGGCTAACGTTACACGGGCTAAGGGTATTCAATCCCTTACATTTAACAAAGGTAACTTCCTATGAAAGTTGATCATTTCTAAAGCGAATTTTCCTCAAAGAGTAAACTGAAAGGTTTCCTTGGGATTTGCCGACCGGCAATCTGTTCACCTACATTTCTGTAAGCTAAATATTTTTCGTGGATGCCTCTTTGTAGTCGTAGATTCTATTCAGTTATTTGAAAACGGCTGACACACCATTCTATCATGACTGATTTGGTTTTTGGGACCATAAAGGCCATTCTTTAGAGTTTCTCATAAGGTGAACACGGGATTTCGCCCAGAGGATGGGAAAAAGTATCCTTCTGTAGAACAACCTCAACTCAACATTTGTGACCGCGGCAATATTTCCTCATGACTGTTTATGAAAAGGGTTTATGAAACCCCATATTCAACGGTGCACGGAAACAGGCGAATACGCTGATGTCGTTTTTCTCTACCCTTGATTTTTCTTGTCTTTTTTTTTCTCTAAAAATGCGTAATAGAGTTTCTGTTACATTAGATATAAGTTCTTCTAGCTGAGCCAAGGCTAGTCTTGTGAAGCCGGTACTCCGGCTGACCTACTGGTCAGTTAGTATTTTATAATGACAAAGGTAATTTTCCAAGGGCAAAACTAAATGTTGCAAATTATTTAATATTCTAAGGAATCATTAAGTATTCTCTAAGCTAGAATTATAAATACCATGTTGCTTAATCCTTAGCCATTTTAATATTTAAGTACGTAATGGGTGGAGGGTTAATTTATGTCCTCAAGTTTCGGGATACGACTCCCGCGCCGGCTAATTATGATTTATTACCTTTTGCCTTATAATGGATGAGTCACTCCAGATTGTGATGGCTTTGGAACGGTTTTATCTGTTTCCGGAAGATATGAGAGGGTTAACTAAGTACATATATATCTGTGAGTTAATTAAATGTATGTTAAGTGTACCGTTAGGTACACACCTATTCATTTTGTTTTGTTAAGATTTTTGACACTTCTCCAAAAGTCTCAAATCTCACATAATGTAAAATCACGCAGACCGGGGACATCTATCTTTGTGCCATGCCATAAGTATTATGGGGAATTGAAGAGAGACGCGTATAAAGTGAACAACCCAATTGGTTAGCCACCAAGTCGATTATCAACCACCATTCAATCAGAAACCTAATACTAATACATGGTATTATTTAAAAATATATACCTTCCATTATTGTTATACATTCACTTGAGTTTCACATGCTTGATAGTAAACATAAAAAGATACACGTGGTAGAGTCTTTTTTCTGCGGCAAAGAAACCGCTACTGGCGAAAATATTACCTCAGGTTTAGTTCATAAGAATATTTAAATATTAATAACGCAACACGCTTTACTGGACTTTTATAAAGCGAGCAGCAGGTAAATGGTGAAATGGAAAATTATCTAGAAACTGGAAACTGTAAAACTAGCGCTTTACCGAGCCCGAGTTTAAATATGAATATAGATGTACAATTTATATCCGTTGTACCAAGAATTTCCGATGGCTATCCCCCTAGAGCTAGACACAGGTGCACCCAGTTTTCATACAACTATCGCTCGCAGTCACTTCGCAGAAACCCGTATTTGATCCGAGTCTAGTACCTACCCGTATTAGTGCAAGTGAGCCTGTCCCCGTTTATCCAGTTCCAATTTCGAACTGTAAAGGAGACTGGTCAAAAAGAAAAATAAATCAGTCTTGGTTAGTGGGTTACCCGCTGATTCAACGGTCCGTCAGCGGTCGGTCGGTAGTCTGATTTATGGTTTGACGCTAGAGGGACATTGAAATACTTTAAAAGGAAATTAAAATCTACACTGCATGGTACGATCAGTCTGTAACAAATATTTTTCGATAAAGTAAACACAATAAGAGCGTTCATATATTATATAGTTGTGATAAGCGCATCATGGGGTAGTGTTAACCCCTATCCACTTTGATGACTGGCAAATATTTTCACCATGAAATACCCATTGTTATAGGAATATAGCTCCTATGAAAAGAGTATGATAATACCTATAATATATAAAACTTTCGAAATGCCTGTGGATGAAAAAGGCCAAAACCGCACAATTTTTTCATCAATGAATTCAGTCAGATAGGCTCTTGACAATTGCCTATACGTCAATCTACTTACCTATAGTCTTTATCCAACTATGTTGGGGTCGGCTTCCAGTCTAACCAAATGCAGCTGAATACCAGTCTTTTACAAGGAGCGACTGCCTATCTGACCTCCACAAGTGTCCACAACCCACTTACTGGGAAACAAGATACCCCTTGCTAAGGCTGGTTGTCAGACTTTTGGGATTCTGACTACCCGTAATGACTGTCAAAGATCTACGAATGACAGCCGGTACCAACGGCTTAACGTGCTTTCCGAGGCACATTGCCCATTAGTGCGTCAAACTCGCATCAACTGTACAAGAACACCTTCACAGTGAGCATTATAACTAGGTATACCTAAAACCAATATTATTAATTGAACATTATTTGCAATTAAATTGACACAAGCACTACAGGGATTGTGGCTGCAACTGGGTTGGCTTTGAATATGTCAAACTATTTAATATGTTAATTTAATCAAACCAAATCGCACGCACTGCGGCTCTGTAACAATTTATAGGTAAACTAATGATCCCAATATATTAATTGAATTGAGAAACATTTTACGGGCTCATTAGGAATTTATAATGAAAATGCCACGGAAATGCAATATTAAAGCATGTGACACATATTGTGATCAAATCACTGTTTTAACTATTATATACTGACCGTAGATTTATCTATACATAATTATAAATTAAAGTCGCTTTTCATGTTTGTCGGTATGTCCGCGTTGTTCTTCTAAACCACGCAATAGATTTTGATGAGGTTTTCACCATCGTTGAGAGCGTTTATTTCGGAAGGGTTATGTGTTTAATAAATTAATAATAAGCTTACTTAAAACTAGGAAATCTCGATGTTTTTCAAGTCGTCAAATGGCCGATTCCTATAATTTACCGGACCGGACCGTTATCGGTTAATTACCAATAATGAAGCAAAGACATCATAGCTGTGCATAGTATACCACCCTCCCATAAGGACGTCCTTATCACAGGTGTAAAATTAGCTTACGAATCTATTTATATGCCCAGTTTGGCAATAAAACATTCTACCATTGGTAAGCAAAACGATTTGTCTTTGTTTATAGGAACCGAGCAAAAACCGTGCGAAGCAGGAGCGAGTCGCTAGTAATTTTATAATTTACATTATAAACTCATAAAGACTCATATTAGAGGAGCTCGTGGCTAAGTAATAACAGCCGCTCGGGCCGATCCATCAGGTTAAGCTACGCTTGCCGGGGTTGGTCCGTGGATGGGTGACCATTTTCACATATCGAGACTCCTCCGTGCCTTGGAAAGCACGTTAAGCCGTTGGTCCCGGCTGTCATTTGTGGATCTTTGACAGTCGTTACGAGTCGTCAGAAGCACGAAAGTCTGACAACTAGTCTAACCAAGGGGTATCGTATTACCCAGTTACTGGGTTGTGGAGGTCAGATAGGCAGTCGCTCCATGTAAAATACTGGTATTCAGCTGCATCCGGTTAGACTGGAAGCCGACCCCAACATAGTTGGGAAAAGGCTAGGTAGATGATGACATTATAAACTCATAACCTTTCCGAGCATTAAAATAACACGTTTTTTTTCCTACTGTAAAGATAGTAATGAGTTTAATCTCCAAATGCCATCATATTAATGGCAAACATCTTTTTCCCATTACCGTCATGATGTACCTACGTGACGATAAGATAACATTAATGAAGCTACATCAACAGGTCAAACATTGTATTCTAATTTATAGCCAGAAATGAGCAGACGTCATACGCAAGGGTAGATATAGGTGTACTAGCTGTTGCCTGCGACTTCGTCTGCGATCCAGGATAAAAAGTAGCCTTTGTCCTTCTCCAGCTCATGGTCTACCCCTGTGCATGTGTTCATCCAAATCCGTTCCGCCGTTTTAGCGTGAAAGCTTAACAAACAAATAAACTCACTTAGATACGCATTTATAATATTATAGTTAGGATAATATTGTCCTAACTAATATTGTAAATGCGAAAGTGAGTTTGTTTGTTACGCTTTCACGATATTCTACAATATTTACTTGCACGTTATTATTTTTCCGACTACGTCATTACCAACAATTTGAATGAAAATTACGGTTCGAAAAGTTAACATGCGCCCACTAGTGGGAAGGGCTTTTATTTTTAAATTGCTTATCATTATTGCTCTTTGACCGTAACATAAAGACTACAATAAGATGTTAATCTTTTCAGCTGTATAAGAAAATATATCACAACATAGACAAAGAGTTCTCCACACGACTGATCAAGTAATGGGATGTGATAAATATCCACGCATTAATTATACAGAGTGTAGCCAACCGGCCAACAATTCCGTCTCCATCAAAGATCGAAGAAATGAAGCAAAAATAGGGAAGGATCCAATAATAAGGCATTCAGGCGAACTTGCTTGATAAAGCAGAAAGATTTTAATGTGGATAAAGTAGTAAGAAGAACCCATCGATTTTGAAATTTATTATTTTGCACGAGCCGCCCGCTCGGTCGCCGCCGACGGGAGGCGACTATTGGAATAAACTTTACACCTTCCACTATCAATTTATACTCTGACAACTTTATTAGATTTATTGTTTTTGCACAGTTTAAATTAATCGCATCAAACAAACTCCTGAATAGTTTTATGGGGTTATGTATTTTATTCATACCTGAATGTTTTAATCATATTGTCTCTTCTCTCTCTTGATGTTTTATGGATTATTTTGAACTAGGGCTTCGCACGGTTTTTACGACTTGACAAAAAAATAACAATGTTTCTTTTTTTTAAGTAACTTTAATAGTTATTATGTAATGTATAATACACCTTCCGGAATAAATTCTCTTGATACATCGTAATATTGGGGATCCTGTAAAAACAAATGTAAGTGGTAAATAAAATTATGTCGGTAGCTCCGGGAATAAGAACAGGTATTGTACGTGAAAAAAAATGTAATAGAAGACTAAACACGTATGTTTCCTTTTTTAATTTTAGTATATAAAATAGGTACCTATGTAAAAAGATACCGCGCAGTGCACCAGTGAAGCTGAATAACGTCAAAGATATTACCAAGCTTCAAACTCTGATATTATTAAGACTGCCAAAGAGAAAATTTCAACGTTAATATTTTCTATGCAATCTTCGGTATCTCGGAATGAAAGGAAAATATATTACTATGATGCATCATCTGCTTATTTCTCCGGCAGCTGTTGAAGAAAATTAAGTGAAATGAAACATGAGCTACAAAATGGGTCCATTATAGTTAAGTACAAAAGAACGGTTAATAGTACCTATTGTTTTCATATTATTTTTAATCTAGGTATGAATTGTGGTAAAATTGTACCTACAAAGCTTCGTTTTGACAAAAGAGTTAATTAATCTTCCTTTTCAGAGTTGACTTAAAATTAATAAAGAACCGCCTTTGTCTGAAGGAATCAATAGAAATTAGGTCAACTGGAATCATTTGTGATCGAACGAACACAAAAAGGATTGTTAAACCGCAATGTAAATTTTTCACTGCATAAGCTTATGGTTCTAGTAGGTACCTACCTGCGAATATATAAGCTTTCCATAATGCTAATACATCACTATTGTATCCCCAAAACACCTGAGATCGGCAATATCATGGATTATCTCGAAGATAAGCACCGGAGGCCGGACTGTCGGAAATCCTTCCCTTCATCATTTACATGAACGTGCCCAATACTGGCTTCAGTGAATTTATAAAAATCATCCCGTTTCTGGCGCGTAAAGATAAATGTTTAGCCATCGATTTTTAATAAGGCAATAAATAATGTCAGATAAAACTGTCAATAATTAATTTTTCTCAAACATGCTTGGTAATTCAAGCATTATTTTGACAAGCTTCTTCGAGGTAAATCGAAAATGCTGTATATGCGAGCAGGGAAAGGAAAATTCGTAGCTGTCGTGTTTAGCGACCGAATAAATTACTATGAAAACTCGATGTCTGTCGTGTATTTTAACAATGGAACGAACTTTTTACTTCGACACATCACAATAATGTGGGCACAAAGCAACCAAGGAGATAACATAAAATCAAAGATTTTATTTAAATTTCGATTTGGCTTGCAAATAAAGCTGTTTATAGTAAAAAAGAAACATATGAATTTAAAGGCGCGTGAAAAATTATCGTTGTTCGTCATTGATTCTGGAATATACAATTAATTTGAATTTCCGCGCATTATTTGAGAAAAATACTATACAAGCCTTGGCTGCAACCAGGTATTGATGGACTCACGGATGTGTGCCTCAGCTTCGCCTCTGCCCACATTTTCACGTTCGTGCATCAATACCTCTTTAATAATTTAATGTAGGTACTATTATAGTTGACAACATTATTTTTACAGCTCTTTGTTGGTTAAACAGACAGGACCCAGTTGTTTTGAAGGCTTACTAGGGAAATTGTGGTTCTAACACAAAAAGGATAAAGTTCTTTTTTGTGATCCTAGCCTGAAAACTTTTCAATTTGAAATGGAAAAGGACACCTATACGGGACACTTATCGGAGATAGTCTGGCTGCACTTTAGAAATACAACTCGTGAATGAATTGATCTGGGCATGGAAATGGCTCAATTTTGTTGAGTATCGAATAAACTAAAATGTACTTCTGTGTTTTCTTTGGAACTTGTAGGAACCAGTACATATTTTAGCATGTCTAAAATTTTACTCACTTTAGCACAATACAGTATGCAAGAAAAAACACCGTTGTCTCTCAAACACTTAAATAAAAAAATAAATGACCCAGTAACAACAAAAAAAAACCTTATTTTCATAAAAAAGATTTTAAAAAGAAAATATCCGTCACTGTCCCGATACTCATGGATACGCGCTCGAGAGAGCTGCAAAACAGCTTACGGCCGGTCATGTAACGCCCCGAGCGCCCCGCCCGCCCCCGCCAACCGCAGCCCACCGTGTTGAGACGCAAGTTCGTTGCCCTTGCGTATAGGGTGAAATATTCTTGTAGAAAAATGTAGATTTTCTTTAAAAAAAAAAGTTGTTTTTTTCCATTGATTTTACGTTCTATAAATGAAACCAAACCACTGGTTTCAAGGATAACGGTTTTTACACTAACACCCTGTATATCGGTCGAGTATTTTGAAGTTTCAACTAGATATCATTTTCTTTAGTCTCTATCTAGGATAGAAGCATTGAGTTAAATAGTAGGTACCTACATCTAACTCAGTGGATAGGAGTAGGATCATTTATAAGTAGCTGTTCGTGCCCGGCGTCACCCGGGTTAATTACATATCTCGATCTCCAATTATTGACTATTGACATTTTCATACAGAAATATCATCCAAATTTTCCGGTGGACTTTCCTGAAAATTAATTTTATAAAAACCAGTAGGTTCGTCGGTTTCAGTTGTCCAGACAATTACGAACACAAATCGTGGGAGCCGTTATCAATGATGGTTTATGATGATTTCATACATGCGGCAATTGATTTTTATTTAAATAGTTTTAGTTTCATCTTTGTACACTGGTTTTGGCTCTAGTAACAGTAATTGAAAATCAATGTTATTCTCTCATTAACGAATGTAAAACAAAATCGTAGTCAAACTCATTCGCCATCTAAGTCAAGTTTTCAATGAACTAAGTTTGGTTCTTACGTATGTATGTATAAATACATTCAAACTTGAAAACCACGGTTTGCGTTTCCTCTTCCCGCCTACTTTAAGCGAATAACTGGCAAACTTCTTAGTCATAATTAAGTGCATTTGGTGCAAAGCGACGATATAAGTGAGGATTGTCGAAAGACTGAAGTTTTGTTGTGTTCAAGAAGCGACAGACGTATGATAATCCGTTCCTCACTGATCTAGCTTTTCAGTTTACCTGGCTAGTACTAGTTCAATCTGGGTACTAAATATGTAGCTAAAAGTTCGTCTTTGTTCACAAACTATTGACAAGCTCTATAGTACAACGGTCGGCAACCGCGTTGAGGCGTGAAAACTGGACAAACAAACAAATAAACAAACTCTCACGAAAGTGATAATAAAAAAACAGTTGTCTTTATTTATGGGTTATTTTTTATGTTTACTGTAAGCTTTGAATACTTCGCGGCACTCGTCGTTTCAGGCAAATTGTAAGGAATAATAGCAATTCAACATTGAGTTGCTCTTTCATCATTTCAAACTGAGATTTCAGACACCAATCTTTCATCATATTACCGTAATTTATAACTTCAGTGTAAAGTTCAGAGGTACCATTAAATAAACTTAAATCATTGTGGACCATTTTATTGTTATATGAAATGAGATTTTGAAAAGGGATTGAGTTATTATATTCAATCATATATTTTATGTAGATATGCTTGTTACAATTTACGACTGTAGCTTTCAACTCTATCGTGAGCCTATCCTCCATGTTCGATAACATATAATATGGCATAAAATATCCTTGCTGATATCATAATAATTAACATTAACAATATTAGCTTCATGCAGTAGCTTAGCTAATATGGGGATCATTATTAATTACAATTCATTTAAAACTATCAAGCAATATTTAAAGGGAGTAAATTTAAGTACCTAAATACATCACATTCATGATTAATTTAAACATTAACACACAGACATGCACGATTAATAAAGAAAATATGCAATGCATTTGGTCAAAAGATTGTTTCTTTGATGGTACCTTTTTGTTATAAGTCTGGCCTATATTGTGTCCTACTGCTGGGCAAAGGCCTCCCCTTTTTTCTTCCAAATCTCTCTGTTTTGTGCAAAGCAATGTTGGCCCCGCAAACAAGATTAGATCCTCCTTCAAGCGTCCAGTGAGTGCCGATCTTTGCCCATCTCTCCGGGTGCATTCGTGTGACATGGCCGGCCCACTCCCACTTGAGCCTGGCTGTTTTTTCTCCAACATATGCTTGTTGAGTTATGGAGCGCAGGGTCGTGTTTCAAATGCGGCAGTTCGTTTGACACCTAATATGCTGCGCTCCATTGCCCGTCACAAAATAACTATTAATCGAAATAATATTTACAAAATAAAAATATTCTACCAGAGCACAAAACTTCAGGGCAGCGGATATCCCAGACGGTTTTTAATAAAAAACTTTTCCAGTCTAAGATGAGCGCCATCTTTCAGTAGCTATTCACTCGGTGGGTCCGTCCTCAAATGATGTACTTTACAGCGAAGTATCATCTTCAGATTAGACTGTCGATAGCTGTATACGTTTTTGGTCTTTTTAAAACTGAACTCTTATTGACAAATTCAGTTTTGTGTTTCATTTTATTTTTATTTTAGTTGAGTACCTAGTTTTTTTAAGTATTACTTTATGAAAAAATTTAAATATTGAATCCATAGATTTTAATTAAATAGTTAAGATGGCTAATTCTTAAAATTGCAGAGTAGTAGGAAGGTATGGAGCACTTTTCTTGTTTTTTTCCTAGCTAGTTTTGTGATTTACATTAAAAAATACCTAAATGATCAGTTATTAATCTGTATTAATCTTTAAAATATTCTTCAAAACCCTTTCCCTGTCCCACGAACCACATATGGTTCAGATAAATGGTTAAATATTGTGTCTGCTTTTCGGACAGAGAAAGTGTTTCATAAGTTACGTTTGCCATTACTTTGGTGTACTTATGTACCATTGCCATTACTTGGGTGTACTTATGTACCATTAATTATCTCCTATAATAACACTAATAGACGCTCCATTTCCTAAGATAATACATCTAATTAATCCAAACTTCCAAGCGCTTGCAATTGCAATTGACCGCAGCCGAACTAAATAGATTATTAAGGGCACTGATTTCTCTTTGATTCAGGATTTGAACCAAAAGGTAGAAAAAGTAAAAGCTAATTGAATTAGCTTTTTAACCACCTCGTATACTATGCGACATGCGACTGCTACAGCTCGTCGACGAAACGCTGACCTGTCGCATGCGACTGACATCTAGTGCATCGTATTATACAACATTATTTTTTGTAATTTTCCCATAGAAAAAGTTGTTCAAAATGATAAGTACAAACCCCTTTTCGGGTTTAGCATAAAGAAAAATTAAATTAATTGTTTTTATGCTAAACCCGTAATGAAAATTGTCTGCCGCAGCCTGTCGTTACGTCTTGTCGTCGAGCTATCGCAGGCGGTATACAACAAACAGATAATTACCTAAATTAGAAATATGAGTTTAATATAACTTTATTGAAAATGATTGCGTGACTTTTTACTTTTAATTAAATTAATTATATTTTTATTTGGCGATATATTGAAAAAAAGACCGCTTCAGTTTATATTAAAATTAACATTATTTTACCTTAGTAAACTGTATTTATCTATTTGTACGAAGCTAGCTTATCTGATTCAGATTACCACGGCATATGTTTTGTAAACACCTCCGGCTACAAAACTTAAAACTTATCGTCGTTCTAATCTCCAGAAAGTTACTTATCACTCACATTTCTAAGTTCAGCATGACAAATGACTGTCTAACTTCATTACATTTAGGTACATAATTTGTTAATTTATTTTATTTTAATTTTTGTAACTGATCCTATGTTAATTATTCAAACAATGATGAACATGAAAAATTATTGGTTCTCACCACATTAAGTTTTTAATTTATTATCCGAATTCTGTCGAATTCAATCGAGTTCAGTTGAATTCTGTCATAACTTATCAATTCTGGACATCATTTCACCGCACCGTGGAATTTACTGCGATATCGAATTTATCGATAATACCGATCTCGTAACATTATTTGATATTAAATGGTTATTCCATCTTTAGGTGGAGGATTTGTATAATTTATTTCTGAAATCCAATCTATTCTGGTTTATTTTTATTTGTAGTTACTAAGTTCATTTAAAGGTCTCTAGTATTGACAGTACTGTGCCTACCTTTAGCATTTGAATTGGTATTATTTACAATCTCATCACTAAATTGAGGGTATTCACGGTATGCACGACTAGCCCGGTCACAAGTCTAGACCTATGAAGGCACAATGAACGTCTAAAACTATTTAGCATCAGTAACCATCGAGATGAAAGCATACATCAGTCGATTGCTCACAGTAATCTAAGGAGAGTGCATGTAGTGCCTACGCAGCAGCGTAGTCAAAAGCGCAGCAGTTTAGTAGCCGTGGCGTAGACGCAGCGTAGCCGTAGCGTTATCGTAGCGTACCGAATCTTGGCCTGCATTAACGACAACATTGCGGATGACTGATTGTGAAAGGAATCCTCTAGACTCTAGGGAAATATCAACAATTTGATTTCTGCCGTTGATCTGCATCGCCTTTGTTTGAGTACTGATAAAATTACAGTATTTTTCAACTTTTTCGGAAAGATTCCATCGCCGCACCGTCAGCGTTACAATTCGAAGGTATGACGAAGGTAAACCAATAAAGTCGAAAGGAACCACATTCTATCTGTCCGTCGATTGTAAATCTGTAACATAAATACTTAATAAAAAACTATACAAAATAAATTATGCAAAATCATAGAAGCCATAAATTCTCTCATTATGATTGACCATACAAAGTAAATCTAAAACAATTTACGATAACATAAAACATAGATTCATATCTCGAAGATATTGAAGGCGCTACAAAGTTTTTGAGGACTTAACAACTTAATATCGCCTGCTCAGCGAGATTCTAACTTTGTTGGGAACTGCTGGCAAACAATTTATAATATAATATGAACAAAAAAGGGATTTTTGTGTCGTTCAGCCTCATTCATCTCCCTGAATTACAATCTTTGACAAGATAACCGATATAAAAGGTAAACACTTTGCCTTAAAGATTATGAGGCAAAAATAGGCCGCTTCATTATTTAAATGAAGGTTAGCCTCGATACCTTGGCTACGGCCTACTGGTAGTTTTAATGTAGACGATACATCTATATAAGTATTAGGGAAAACATCGTGAGGAAACCGGCATGTCTGAGAGATATTTCTCAACGGCATGTGAAGCCAAGCCAAGTGACACCAGGTTAGTCACTAACTACACGAAAATAAGAAGAGGAAGGGTCAATTAGGGTTCAATCAATCATCTCTGCAAAAGGAAATCTAGAAGTGGCAAGCGCGCCTGCTATGGCTGGGCTTAGACCAAATGAACAAACAATCAAAGCAATTCAAAGCATTTTGTTCTAGATATTCCTGTACCTATCAAAAAATGCTCTACTTGTGTTCTCTCTGTTGAAATATTGATACTTTAATAGAGTGGGGTATAATGAGTATTTAATTGTTTGTATCTAAACTCACCTTAAGACGGAGGTTTGATAGAATTATTTGCTTAGATACTTTCAGTAGTGACCCGAATATTGTGATAGTTGCTCCCACAGTACGGGACAAAAAACCATTAAAATAAAAACGAGTTAACGAAAGGACACCTCTGTTTACCCCTTTATAAGAAGAAAGGCGTAAATCGTTATTTATTTAAAGATAACGTTACCTAAATGTTATATAAGGTCGGGAATCGTACATACATAATGTATGACTGAAGGAGCGGCTCGTAACGCGAGTGTAAAGGAAACCGTTCCTCCAATATTTGTATTGTCTCGGGTCGCACCTAAACACATCACTATTCATGGTGGAATACTGTGATCATGCTAATCTCGATCTAAATTAATGTGGACTTATGTAGAACACTTTTTAGGTATGTATAAGAGCTTTTCAATAAAAGTTATAGTAAGTTAGTGAACCATTTGGCTTGCTGCGGCTTAGCCACCGTACAATATAAAGCAAAAAAACGCCGAAGATTCTTGTATGGGGGAATACAAGAATCGTCAGGGTTTTTTTCTTTAAAAAAGAAATGATTGCGGCAGTAGCTGAAAATTTGATCAGTCTACATAATATGGTTCATGAGATACAGCCCGCTGACGGACAGACGGACAGCGGAGGCTTAGTAATTGGTTCCGTTTGGCACCCTTTGGCTACGGAACCTTAAATCGGAGGAATAGAAACATATTTTAACCATGGATAAGTATATGCAACTTCTGTGAATCACCGTGTTCATGATTATACCTACAACGTTATTTCAATAATCGTATTCATTTTTTGTGTTGAATTTCCAACCATATTTTTTATAATAAGCAATGGCTAAATTATATTATTAGTAGTTAGTATAATATTAGGTAATGCGATGATGTGTCTTTCATAACAAAGCCAATTAATGTATTAATCACTCGATTACCGGGGGAATACTTATAATATTTTAGACACACAATATAATATACGATGCAATAATTTATATCATACCTACTCAATCAATTAATGTAACGAAAAAATGCATCATAAATTCAGAACTGCAAACAATATCAAATACAACTTTAGATACTAGCGGATTAATCTAGATAAAAGTCTATTAATCACTATAGTACATAACGATAATAATTACAACAATTGTACATGAACGATAAATAAGTGACAACACATACCTAATTGGAGTTAGTCGTTTAATATAAAATATAATTCCACATACAAGGGAGATACATTTATTACAGCTAATTCCGGCTGAAACCATACAATAATTCTTGTTATAAATGTTCTTGGATTAACGGGAAGATACGTCCGGTTAGGTAATGGTCTAAAAGACTGTATTAATCTTCCACAACGTGTAATATCTTGGGGATAACAATTAAGGATGTCGACTGTCAACGAGAGCTTTCAGTAAAGACCTTTTAGTCCACAGGAGTGACGATATAAGAGGTACTATACGTTCAGCGCACTTTACCGGTCAGTCTCGAGTCTCACTACAAGAGTTGCTGACTGGCATTTTCGTACAGCTTGTGCTGATACGAGAAAAGTGACAAGTACCTACAGCGATTTTTTTTAAATGTTTTACCACAGATACAACTTTACTAAAAAGGATTCTTAAATACTGAAACAATCTTAATCCTAATTCGCATAGAAAACTAAAACGGCGTGTTCCTTGTCTCGTGTTTAAGCTGATTATGCGATTAAGTTTGCTCTAAATCCGCAGTAAAATAACAGAGATTTAGAACCTTGTGTTGAAATAGATGATAAGCACTCGTCCTTCCTTCCTCCGAAGATAATGGCCCACTTCGGCCGTTTCCGACTTTTTTTTCGAAGTAATATTTCTTATTCCAATCCGTAGAAATGAAAAACATCTTCAGGTCCTTGTGGGTTTGACTAATTACTGCTTTTTGGTTTAGATTTATCATGTCATGCGTAAGGTAAGTCCTGATTAATTGAGCAAAAATGGCTCGCCCGCTATTACATGGGACTCAAACATACCTAACGAGCGAAATGTGGGTGTAACACCTCTGCCTAACGAATATAGGCGTGATTATATGATATGTGTAAATTAGCAAAAGCTTGAATAACGAATAAATTAATTTATATTATTATAACTACAGACTTTGCAAAGTGTGGCCTCTTGTGAGATATAATAAACCAAGGCTTAATTTCCGCTATTCCACGTAGTCACAATAATTATAACATTATTTTACATACCATTGGCACAAACGAAATTATCGTTTATCGCTCTTCAAAATGAACATGAAGTATTGTAGATATTATCGACATTGTTCTACATTATAATGACATTTTGTGATCCCAACAAAATGTTGCAATTAATGTGTTGCGGGATTCAAAGAATACAACACGGATGGTATAATTTAATCTAAAAAACTATTATGTATATTTTAACTAGCTGCTCGCCCCGGCTTCGCACGGGTAGCAAGTACATATCTACGGCGCACCTACCCTACCTACCTACCCTACCTACTTACCCTACCTACCATACCTACCTACCCTACCTACCTACCCTACCCTACCTACCTACCCTACCCTACCCTACCTACCTACCTACCCTACCTACTTACCCTACCTACCATACCTACCTTCCCTACCTACCTACCTACCCTACCCTACCTACCTACCCTACCCTACCCTACCTACCTACCTACCTACCCTACCCTACCTACCTACCTACCTACCCTACCTACCTACCTACCTACCCTACCCTACCTACCTACCTACCCTACCTACCTACCTACCCTACCTACACCTACCTACCTATCTACCGAGATATTATCAAAAAACCCATTCTATACAGAATGTATGAGAAAACGATTTTTCTTCATATTTTTTTTTTCGTGTATTTTTCCAATTTTTTAATAGTTATTCTGCTATTCTGGGCGAAGACAAATCCAACAAATCAAAGATCATCAAAATCGGTCCAGCAGTTCTCGAGTTATAAGTGTTGTAACAAACACGACTTTCTTTTATATATATCGGGTGTAAAAAGACACTTAACGAAGCCGAAAGCCACTTGTTATTCCCATCATTGTGATCATTTTTTTCTTCTGGACCATACCTGGGAACCTTCTGGTTACGGAGATATTGAAGGTCAAAGTTCCAACTTTTTCAGAGATTGTATACAGAAAGCAAGTTTTAAATGTTCTAAATTAATTTTGAATACCCCCACAAACCCTGAACTGTTGCATGCACCCATAAACACAATACTTTACGTGCGTTACGTTGCGCACCACCGTAAACAGCGATTTTTCACACCAAAAATAAAAGTGGTTTCCCAGTAATTATTTTTATGCTATGTTACTTAATTTGATGTACAGAATGCGTAGCTGACGGCTATGTGATGGGTCTTTTTACACCCTGTATAATATAGATAAACAAAACAAACTCAAGAATTGATTTTATCTGTCTCACATTTTTGGAAACATTCCCAGAAGAGCCAAAAAACTGGTAAGAGAAAAAGAAAAAACTGTTCGTTTGTTTGTTACATTTGTGTATGTGCCCTCTCGATTGTCTACCGCGATATATCCTGGCGAGGGCTCATTTCGAACGCCATTAAATAGGGGAAAGCCATCATTGCCACCATTTCCCCGCTTGAGATGAACACAATAGAAACATTTCGAAGGTTAAACAGATGTAATGATATCCTTAAATATCTGCTAATGTTGATATGGGTGGTATGGGTTTAGCGTTATAATATGACGTTTTATTATATTACTTATTTTCCAATAATGGATCGCTATATTATACAATACAAATTGGCAAGAATCATGTGAAAAGACATGATTCTTGCCAATTTGCTACTGATATTTTTTGTCGCAATCGTTTGGTATATTTTGTATATGAAATAACTGTCAGACTAGATATTTAGGAAGCTACAACAACTCCAATAAATATGACGCTAAGGTTTTGACTTTATTCTCATAACAGTACATTATGTATTTCATCATTTTAAATACGAATATTAATGTGGATCACTACAATAGTGACTAACACCATTGATTTCGCAGCTAAATTGACAAAGCGTTACGAGTGTTACGACTATACAACTGCCTTAATTACTCGAAGTTTTGACGCTAAACTTGTCACAGTAATAAGCATAAATTCTGCGAATATTATTAACGTAAGGAAACCATATTTCATAACGACAAAGCCATATAATTACTTCCTAGTTACTGATCAGATAACTTACTCGAAAATATAGACATTAAAATGGGTGTTCCAACACAACGTTCCGTTCAGAACGACGGAGGTACAAGGCCGAGGGACACCCAAAAGGAAAGATATAAAAATGCATTAAAACTAGATTACCATCAAAATGCAAATGGGGGACGGAATTAAAGCGAATAAGCATTCATAAAATCGTATAGTACCGACGCGTTGGTCAGATAGGAAAACACGATAAGGTTTGCAATAGAGGCGCCTTTGTGCTTGCTACACTAAACATCCATGTATTATGTAGTCTAGGAGAGTAAACATGACGATACCGACGTCAAAGGTAATGAGCAGCCATCAAGTTCAGGTCATCGTGTTCAATTCTATTATTCCCAAAGAAAATGTTGCTCTCTATAACAAAGAGGTAAAGTTTTATACACACAATTGTTTCATCTAATCTCCTCTCCTAAGTTAGATTGGGTTTTTTCTAGACTGATCGGATTTTCTCCCTTCTCTCTTTCCAGCGTAAGAAACTTTTACATTCAAATATGTATAAGATAGAACTCGCGAGGCTTACCAGGATAACGCCACGGAAATAGGAACACACCTATTTCCTAAACTGTGTTACGGAGTCGTTATGACTTACGAAAAGTGGTCACAGGAGTGCGGGTGAGACACAAATTGTTTTTCAGGCGTGAAATTATACATAATACATACTTGCCTATCTGCGTAAAAATAGTGTGCTGGTGAACTTAAAAATATTCAAGCTTTTTCTTGGTACTGCCAAGTACTTAATAAGAATTGGCGTGTATTGTGGATTATGCTATCGAAATCCACAAGAGACGCCAATTCTTACTTTTTTTTTCATTTCTTAATTTTCAAAAAAGTATGGGCAAAAAGCCGGTCCTTTTCTATTGATATGCTACTGATAACTTGGTGATCTTACCTACATCAATAATACTACCTATTTTGTGTCACATTGAGCATGCATTCTTCGTGGTCTCTGAATCGATGAGCAAGTAGCCTTCTGCACGCTCAACTGGTCACTGTCTTCAGTGTAGATACTAGAGATGCCGCGAATACTCGCTATTATTCGGTATTCGGCATTACTCGAATTTTTTTTTGTTATTCGTCGAATACCGAATAATAGTGTATATTATTCGACATTCGACGAATAGTTGTCTAAATCTATACTAATATTATAAAGCTGAAGAGTTTGTTTGTTTGAACGCGCTAATCTCAGGAATAAAAAAAAATATTTCTGTGTTGGATAGTCCATTTATCGAGGAATTTATCCAACTAATATTATAAATGTTAAAGTTTGGCAAACAGATAGTTTATAACCTGGTTTAACACATAGGATACTTTTTATCCTGATATTCCCACGGGATCGAGACTTACGCGGGTGAAATCGCGGGGTGCAGCTAGTAGGCTATATAACATCACGCTACGACCAATAGGAGCGGAGCATAAATGAAAAATATTGCAAAAACGGGAAAAATTATTCCTTTTTGAGAGCTTCCGTTGCGTGCGCTGCGTAAACGGTTTAAGTTACGCAAATATCATGTATGATGGAATTGTTTCTCTTTAAAAGTTCAAAAAAAAAATCGACGGGGGATATGTCTATCTTTTAAGATTGACT
The DNA here is from genome assembly GCA_947522985.1 of Lithophane socia. Classification (NCBI taxonomy): domain Eukaryota; kingdom Metazoa; phylum Arthropoda; class Insecta; order Lepidoptera; family Noctuidae; genus Lithophane; species Lithophane socia. The sequence continues at coordinate 7,463,078 of OX383269.1, forward strand.
CACTATAACCTTTTTAATGGTAATCAAAATTGTTCGAAATGAATGCATTATTTTCGAAGGAGTTTTGTCAACATAATATTAATTCTTTTTCAAATAAATAGTTTTAACGTCAAGGATATTTATGTAGCAGTAAAATATTTTTTGATTCATTCGAATCGGACATTTAATTTCGAAGTTATCACGAGTATATAAATGCAATACGCGAACCGATCGCGGCGCCGCGCCTCCGCGAAGTTCCCTACTCTAGAGAGGAGAAGATGGGCACACGGGTAGACCATGACCTGGAATAGGACTTCTGATACGTTTTATCCCTATATTCCCACGGGATCGAGACCTACGTGTGGGTGGGAAACCGCGGGGCACAGGTAAAATTTATAAAACTAAAACCCAACTACGACATAAAAGTCAACTAAAAAGATGTAAACACAGACAGACAAATAAAAAATCTGGAGTCACACGTTGTAATAAATCGAACTGATTATGTTAATAACTCCGGATTTTTAATTTGTCTGTCTGTGACGTCTTGTTTTTACACTTTTTAGTTGATCGACTTTTTTGCCGTAGTTGGGTTTTATAATATTAAGTTACACTTTAACTATTTTAATCCTTAATTCAATGGAATTTTATAATTAAGAATACTTTCTGGTTTCTTTAACATCATTTTTTTCCTTTCATTACAGTAATTATTGATAAGTTCAAGAGTAATATTATTATTTAAACTATTTTTTTATACTGCTGTAAGGGTAAACACCGTTGTCACTCAAACCATGGGTAGTTGACCTTAAATATAAATATAAATGACCGAAAACATAAAAAAACGTTATTTTCATTAAAAGATTTTAAAAAGTTTCTATCCGACACCGTGCTCGCGGCCGGTCAAAATCAAAATCAAAATCAAAATCAAAAGTCATTTATTCAAACTAGGCTGACAATCAGCACTTTTCGAACGTCAAAATTACATAAGACAGTCCCCCAAAAACGCCCACCCTTCACCACTTCCTAGTGCTTTAGCTGGGAAGAAGAAGTGGCGCAACAAACTCCCCAGCAGCACAGCTGTCTGTTCAGTTTGAAAAAAAAAAAAAATGATTCTATACAAAAGTATGCAAAATCATTTACATTATGCAACACAAAACATAAATCTAATTATTAGCCATATGTCAGCTAGCACACGCAAATATACCAATCAAAAAAAAAAAAAAAAACGAGAACTATATGTACTCAAGCAGAAATAAAAAGTAAATGTAAACATAAATTAACTAAATAAAAGCCTCCAGGCACAAAGGGCGTGCCCGCCTACATATAGCTATTTTTAGATGTAACTGGAAGTTATAAATGATAAACTAGGACCATTGAAGTAACGTAAATAATATTTATCAATTTTCGAGTTCGCTAGCTAACCACATATTGCAATACAACTCATTTAGTAAACATTGTAATGAGTAGATTATGTCAATAATAAATTAAATTAGAAAAACATTAAAAATAAATTGATTATACAGTCAAATAAAAAAAATACATATATGAACTCATATAACCTGTCAGTGGGTAAGCTAATGCTGGAGAAAGAACATAAACATTGTCTTGAGTTAATCACAGCCACCAACTATTCTTATCATTTAAGTAGTCGTTAATAGAGTAATACGCCTTTGAACAAAGGTCGCATTTTACTTTAGCTTTAAACGCATTATAAGGCAAATCTAGCAAAGAAGAGGGTAGCTTGTTATAAAATGTTATACCAAGCCCAACAAATGAGTTATGAACCTTATGAAGCCGGTGAAAGGGAACTCGTAGTTTGTCCTTATTCCTAGTGTTAACATTGTGGATATCACTGTTTTTAGTGTATAAGTGTATATTTTGCCTAATATATAAGATGTTGGCGAAGATGAATTGTGATGCCACCGTGAGAATACCAATATCTTTAAAAAAATCTCTCAGAGAAACTCTGGCACCTAGCTGGTAAATTGCTCGAACAGCTCGTTTTTGAAGGACAAATATATTTTGAATGTCAGCAGCCTTGCCCCACAGCAGAATACCGTAGGACATAACACTATGAAAATAACTAAAATAGACTAACCGAGCAGTATCAACGTCAGTGTATTGTCTGACTTTCCTGACGGCGTAAGCGGCCGAACTGAGTCTCCCCGCTAGGCTCGATATATGTAGGCCCCACTGAAGTTTGGCATCTACTGTTATCCCCAAAAAAACTGCCGAGTTTACAGTTTCAATCACCTCTTTATCTAAGACGATGTTGGGTCCTAGATTCGGTCGGGTCTCGTCCCGCACCCCCCACCCGTGTTGAGACGCATGTTCATTGCCCTAGCGCATAGGGCAACGAACTTGCGTCTGTAGTGGCAAAATGTAGATTGAAAATAAAAAAAAGTTGTAATTTTCCTTCCATAGATTTTATGAAACCAAACCACTGGTGAACAACTGGTTGCAAGGATAACGGTGTTTACCCTAACACGCTGTATTCCTTTTCTTATGTCGAGTAATAATGCCAAGTATTCGACTATTCGCCATAGGGAATGGCGATAATTCGGTATTCGACTATTCGCTATTACAACTATTCGCGGCATCTCTAGTAGATACACAGAACTCTCATTACCTAATAATTTAAAATAATTTCAGCACTAACCTCCATGAACAAAGTAGGCTCAGACTCAAATTAGTCAGCATAAATATAAACTAATTTGTAAAGACCCAAACTAAGTTCTATCAAGTTATCTAAGATTAAGATAGCCTACGCTAAATAAATAGCTTTGTATCGCTCCATCGAAATCCCGAGACCGTAAGATTAACAAAGTGAGTTGCTTATCTCTGAATATACCATTATGTTAATCTAGCGTAATTGTTTATGGGTCTAGCTAGCCCGTTTCTCCCCGTGGTGCGGGGGAGAGTGGGCTATAATAAATCACTGCTAAAAGGCTTCATTGTTGGCTCGACTGACAAAGGTTTTGCGCCTCATGGCAATGGCACGTGCGTGCGGAATTAAAAGGCGTCCAACCGCACTTCCCGTGACCCGACGCTCCCCGAGGCAGCCCGAGGCACGCCACGAAGGGTTGCACTCGATATCGCTTAATGTCCTTTATTTGTGTCATTTTAATGGACAAAATATTTTGCTGCTGGCATTTAAACCTCGCCTTTGTTTGGCAGATACAATGACTGGATTTACGTTCAAAATAACTCCTTAATTGATAATTATAGTATAGGAACTATTTAGCATTCCTTTAAACAGTTATACGCCTTTGAAAATTTCTTACTACGTTTAAAAAACGATATAGTTATAAGATAATAACTGACCATTCTGTGCCTCAATTACCAATCTCACTAAGACAAAAAGGGGTCCAAGACTGAAATTAGTTTGAATAATTTCACGGACACGGTCGAAGACCCTCCACTCAATTCATTATTGTCGAAGGACCCAAGCCTCTTTATTAGCTTATGAAGAGACCTTAGCGGGCTACCGTAGCGCATCCCCCTTAGGGATGCGCTAAGAAATTAAATTTTAAATTGTTTTTTGAAATTTGCAGATCCGTATCGGGTTGCATGTTGATCTAAATACGATTCGCGAAAAACAGTAAGAACTTTTATACAACGGTTCTTTTGTTACAAAAAAAAGGACGGCTTTGAATAAATAAATTGAATATTTTTTTCCGTTCGTGAAAAATTCTAATAGCAACCATGGCTGCAACTGCAAAAAATTATCACCACGTATGATTTATGAAATTTCTTTTTTTAAATAATTTTCCTTGATTAAAACTGCTGCTACCCAAATGTAAATCGTGCACATAGCAATATAAATTATATTCGTGCATGAGAAAAAATAACAAACTGAATTTATACTAACTTCACTTTTACAAAACAAGCTTTCCGAGGAAGAGTACTCGTGCAAGTAATATTTAAGGCTCAATGTCGACGCGTTTAACAATTTAACTTTACTTGTTAAGATTTGTGACCTAAAACCTTTTAGTTACGGTTATGTTAGGTGCTCCAACTTGTAGGATCCTGAACTTCTTAAACTGTTACTGTCACGACACCTGCGGGTCTCATAAATTATTGTAAATGCCAGGTACACTTTGATTAGCGTCGGGAACACTTGCTCAGAGAAAATCATTTAAGATTACTAATAGTTTCTTTTTGAGTTAGTTATAAACAATTATATTTTCATTTAATTAACTACTATATCTTACACTGGATAAGTACATAGGTAAGCTGCAGTGGAAACAGAAGAATATCTACTTGATGTTGTAGGTATATTGTTATATGTTTATTGGTACAACTAAATTCATGAAACTCTCCATAAAAAATGTTTTGTAATATCTTCTATTTGACACCCACACGTATACAGAATCCAATATTTATTTCAATGGAAATGTTTGTAGCACGCGAGCTTCAAATATTGAAACTGAAACATTGTATTTGCGGATAGCCGGAAAAACGTTACACAACTCTATTAGTTTGCCAAAGCAACGCTTAAACAAGGTTACCTATGAGGGAATTTCCACCAACATTCATAACTGTCTTTGGCTATTACCTACAGTTACACGAAATGAAAACCAACAAAAAAAAAACTGTTTTCGACATTATGCATACATGTACCGTGTTCGTTAGTCCACTATTTTGCTTGAGGTATTCACGGGATGAATTGCATCAATCAGCGAAAACCCAACGAGTTTCACAATGACAATCACAAAAATTAAAATGAAAGCTTTGATTTTATCCACTATATGCATACGTGAACAGGCATCGAGTGTCATTGATGTATTTTTAGGAAAATATATTTCTGGTTTCAGTTTCAATGCAAATCGGGATTTAAAAATGGCGTGCTTATCAGTGCATGTGCATGATTCTAGATAAGGATTGTATAGTCAGCGACAACGGTCGATGATTATTGAAATATTTTTATTTTCATAGAACCTTATTATTGATTTAAATTAGGTACCCAAACTCGCAAAGCATTTATTTCAATTAAACCATTTACAGCCACTTTTGATTTGTCAAGGAGTCGGTCAGTCAGAAATATGAAGCTAGTTGCCTATTTCAGAGCGTAGTAGGTATGTAGAAGAACGGGGAAAAAATGCATGGACAGTCTTTTAAATTATATTGTTACAAAAATATTAGTTACATTTATGTTGAATTTATAATTATGTGTGAGAACAAAGTAAAAAAGACGTAAGTACATGTTAAAAGCGTCCAGAGTACAGCAATACTCTAATTATTGTTAAAACTATGTAATTGTGATAAAAGACAAGTAAATGATTTCTAGTATGGTTTGATGGCCGATGAGGCCGAAAGGTTCTGGAGTGGTGGCCGCGTACCTGAAGACGTAGCGTTGGAAGGCCGCCCACAAGTGGACCGATGGCCTTATGAGAGCCGAATATGCCCAGCAGTGGTCGACTTTCGACTGAAATGATGATGATGATGATGGTGGTTTCTAATTAGTAAGTTTTGTTTCTTAAATCTTGAGATATTTTTGGCTGACTGTACTCAAGCACGTGACTGAGTGTCGCATAGCAGATAAAGCTCTGCTACTTATCCCTTGCACTTAGCTGAAATCATATTACGCACGTCCTTATCAGTTACGTAACAACTTCAATCATGTCGGTTATACATCGTACTGAGAACAGCTGTTGACTATAGGTATAGTAAGATAAAGTGGAATGATAGCTCAGTAATTTATTTGTAAATAAGAAATGTTTATGACTGGCACACTTAATGTAACTGCGATAACAGTATCACAAGTACTTGTTCGCAAAACACTTAAACACTTTTACTGACAACACAAAAGCCTTTAATTGTAAAGTAACAGAATTGGTTCAAAGTTAAACCCTCAATTAAAAGCCGTGAGTCAGAAATTCACTTCTGAAAATTGTTAATAAAGCAAGTTGTACAAAAGTACGAAAGTCTTTATTGACTTGTAATGATTGTTAACCACTGGCTGAAAAGTATTTTCATGAATACAGAGCAAATAAAGGTCCCATTTAAGTCTGCTGAGGCCCGATTCAGCCATTAATAATTCATTTTCTACCTCGGGACATTCGATAATTTAGCCCCTAATTGTAGAACTCAGCTGGCAATTTGGAAGAACAGGGTCTGTTACAACGACCAGGGTGACACCTTTTTTTTTTGAGGGTGGGAAATCATCCTATGACTTCTCCCGCTCTGGGTGGAGCGGAAGGGCGTGTCAGACTTTTACTGACTAAAACCCACCCGTGTTCCTTCAGTTGCCTGTTGCCAAGGTCCCGGTATCCCTTTCGGACTAACCCGCAACCCTGGCAGGCATCCGTCCTAGCGGACCCCGCCAATTGTGCTGTCATCTCTTTGAGGCGCGCGTGGAACACGACGCGCCATCGACCCGGGCCTGGTCCTAATCGGACGGCGAGCTACCCATTGCTCGCCGTCCGCAAGCCCGCGCCTATGGTGGCCGGGAATCCGCCTGGGAACCAGGGTGACACCTGGTTTATTAATTCAGAGATAATAATAATGTGACCTTCTTATTAATTTGCAAGTGCATGTTTAGTCATCCAAGTGTTCATTTCTGGCAAAACCAACACTCCTTTCTTTGGATATTTTTGTTCTAGTCAGTCGCAGGCAGTTTCTTTTGAACAAATCAACTGGCTGCTGAAATCTGAAATGTAAAATGACATTACTTCCAAAAAAAACACCATTTGAAATATGTTGCTGTTATTCGGAGAGATTACTAAATTCCATTCGGTTTCAAAATATCCTCACAAAATGTTGTAGTGTAGTACCTACATGATTTATATTCCTAGCATAAGAAAAATATTCACTTTCAGTACAAAATAAGTGATCCCACGGGTAACCCGAATTGATAGAGTACATTTGGGGCCACATAAATTGTATAATATTTTTTGACCATTGCACGAACAGAATGGACATTAAGGCCCCCGATTTTCTATGACCCATTAAAATGTAAAACGTGTTATTGTATGCTTAGGCATAAAATGTAACCGCCAAAAGATCTATAAAAGAGGGGTTCTTTCATAAATATGTAACTTTGGGATATTGCTTCAGTTATAGCGTCGTTGTTCGGTTCCTGATCATTGCCAATATAAAATTGGGATTTGAAAACTTCAGAGATTTATTGGGCGAATGGTTTTACAGTCGTTTTTATACTAACTTTATGAAAAGCGACAGATATCAGCTGAACGTAATAAGTAATTACCTAAATTGAGTCCATTTCGGTCGAGTGTAAAAAAACATCATGTTTTTATACGCAGGCTATGTAAGAGCCGAACAAAGAATGTCAAAAGCTTTTGCGGTCTTTTTATAAACCTTTGAACAAAGCCCTCTACACACCACTTAAAAACGTGGTATTCTACTATAAAATTCACAAAGTTTTCATGGGTTCAACACGGTTTGTCGAATTCAAATCAAATGGGTCAATTTGTCATCGTAACTAATGCATACAAGCAATATAGACCGGGACATGTGACATGAGAAAAATGTCACTGTGCTCAATAGTGATAGATGGGTGCAACAAACTGCACTGTAGTGTAGCGTACACGTTTCATACCAACTGTTGTGTGTGAATGGTATTTATAATATTTGAGAACACTTGTTCCGAATATTATAAAACCACCTAAGGTGATGTTAGCATAACCAGCCTATAAATTTCCCACTGCTGGGACACAGACCTCCTCTTGGTGAGAAGGATTGGGCCGTAATCCACCACGCGGGCCCAGTGCAGGCTGTTAGATGTCACTTGTCTTCGATTTTTTTTTCTTTTTATTTTTTTTTGGTTCTAGGACATGCCGGTTTCCTCACATGTTTTAGGTACTCCACAGTTTTGAGTGCACTGGTGATGAAATAATTTACACAAAGTAAAACGCCTGTCTGGATTCGAACCTACGACTTGCAACTCGTAAGTCGCGGCCGCTACCACTGCTCCACCACTGCTCTCACTGATGTTATGGTAGTGAATAATTGAAAAGATAAATAAATCTAAAATAGGTATTAATTAATTAAACGCAAAATTGCGCTTACTACTACTTAAACAAATAACTCCAACGTATCCGCTAAACAATAAGGAAATGCATCGCACAACTGAAACAAACACTTCACGTAAATGGCATACAAAACTGTGCTTACAACACACTGTTTGCAAATCCCAATTAAACTAAGAGTTAAAGGTAAGTACAGGAGTTGGTTGGGCCCTGGGAGCTCGCTGGATAACCGCACTCGTCCAACTTCATTAAAGTTAAGCTTTTGGGTAAGCAGCGCCTAGTGCCTCGCTGGCTGCCAATCAAACACACGGCGAGTTTGTAAACTTACCACCTTAGAATGTAAACTTAAGTGCCCGAGAGCATGGGGTGCCAAGAGCAAGCGGCCCAGTTCAAAGTGTCGCACTTTTCTTTTTGATAATTGCTGCTGCATTAAATGACCTATGTTTTTTTCTGACACTGAGCTTTATGTTTACTTATTATGAAACTTCACATTCCGTCTTTTCTTAAATTAATATTCTCTCCTCAAAAGCGAAATGCATTAATTTTTAGATGCTTCCTTTCAATAAAACTTTTATAATCCTCGCCAACTAACCGACGTTCATTGGCTCAACAAGGGAGAACCAAAAAGAACCGACAACATAACTTCCGAACTTCCTTCTTTTATAAAGTTCTCCATCGTTTGGAATAACTGCAAACACAATTCAACACCTGCGGGATTATTTAACTCGAACTCGAGCCTTAAAATTAAAGCGCTCTGGGGCTTAATCTGTCAGAACTGAATGTGATTACTGGTTAAGTTAGAACGACAAATATAACTTGCAGGGGTGTGAGAAAACAAACGACGACCTTAACAAGTTAACATCGTAATATTCTGGCCGAGTACCGCGAAGTTATAGATATTAACTCAGCAAGGGATAACAAGACTCGTCGAGTGTGAATTTGTTTGGATATAACTGTGAAATTAGATTGTATGAGGATCGTTATCGTTAGTTTCGGATTTCTAATGTAATATTAAATGTACGTCTCGAGTTTCGAGATCACTGGTTTCTTGATTTTGCCTGGGCTTTAATTAATTATCAAGTTTATCGGGATGAGATGTAAAACTTAGTTGGTTACGTAAACATTTGCACTATCTTTGGTATCAAGACAAGCAAGACTTGAGTTTTGTTTCTGAATTAGGTTACATTATTAACTGTCTTCATTATTACTATCACAATTAGTTGGAACAAAGGCCGCTCAATGATCTTGCAAGATACGGTCGTTTAAAAATAATATTTGAGACGGATTGCTGATCTCATAGATGATGTTCTTCTCGTAATTTAACAAACAATATTCGACTCCTGTTTAGATTCAGGGATTTAGGTTCCTTATCAATTTACATTCCGCTACAAGCACGGTACAGTAGCTAACAACATTTGGGTATCGTAATCGCGGGGTATAACTTAGTAAAGCCAGAGGCCGCCAACACACGTAGCTAAGCGAGTAATCCCAATACGTTTGCTTGAAATAGTTCCTCTCGTAGCGTAAAATACGGGTTCCCGCTTGACGTACACACTACTTGCCTAATTGATGGTTATCCCTTCCTTAATTTATCTTGGTCTGCTGAATCTTGGGAGAGCGGTCGGACGCAAAAATCAATCAGGCGTATGTCATATTATATTGTGAGCTGTTTTGTGTGATAAAAATGAATGTAGGTTACAGTAATGACGCACTCAAGAAATAACAATTCGTTTTGTTTGATTTTTGATTCATTCATTTAAAGAAAAAAAAAATCTTTTCGTGAAATCAAAATAAGCTGGTTGTGTTTCTCGTTATAAATGAGGTCTCTGTAGATGAACCATTGTTATTCTTATTATTAATTAAATTACACGGCCCTCGTGCTTTTGTAAGGTAGGTACTGTATGGTGTTGGATGGTCGAAACAATTGAAAATGCTCTTGGAAATCATGAATAAGTGAGTACCTACATACAAATTTGATTTTAAACCTCAGTGGCAAACAGCTATTGAAAACTTTCCGCGCCCAGATTTCGTTAATAAAACAAAACCCAAATTGAATGAAATTCGGACTGAAAAGAGAACAATGCAAATCCTAAGTAGAAGTATCAAGAAACACAAATAGCAGATCTTGGCAACTAGCCAACGGAATGCAATGCAGATGACTCGAACGTTGAACGAAAACAACAAACCATTTGACTTACAAAACTAGAGACAAAAACTGAAATAAGAATTACGAGACTTCTCTAGCTCTGACTGTCGTAATGAGTCATTCACAAGTCGGATAACGTCTATTGTACGGCTATCGGCTCTCCCATTAATTAGATGGTTTTAGTTAATCGATAGTATCCGTCGCATCTGGCGAAATTGGAAGCCATCTATTGATAAATCAAGCAAGGTCGGCATACATTTCATCTTAGCCCCTTATAAATGACAAAGTACACATACGTGTAGATGGTGTTGGAAAACAAGAGAAATGCAGTTGAAACATGAGGCCAGAATTCAGTTAAGGCTAAGATTTTCATGAGCATATAGCTGTAGTCCAATAAAAAACAATGTGAGGAAAATACCATGCGGCGATGAAGATACATGGTAGGTACCTACGGCAATCAATCAAACACACATTTCAATGCTGATCCCGGCTTCGATACGAAAACGACATCAAAAATAGAATACCAATATTAAGGTAGATAGACGGTGGTACTCATGACGAACGTTTTAAAATACTGTTCACCGTCCTCATTAGTCTAAAACACTGTCAAGAGCCCTCTTCATTACCGTCATTCGCGTTTTGTACGTCATCTCAGCAATAAAAGCACTTTATTATTCTTACGTTTCTCTTATAAGCGGCCATTAAGCCTTCACAGCTTTTACTAAGCAGAATCCTTTAAACAGTACTGTAGTATTTTTTTAATCCGACTTTTTAATGAAGTTCCCCTAAGACAACTTGTAGCTAATGTTGGTATATATATTTCCCAAAGGGTAGGGCAAATCTGTACCTAACATTTGTTAACTAAAATTACTTGTGGGTAACGAAGCTAGGCACCGGGACTACTGAACATAACCACCTCGAAGTTTGGAAGCCTGGGTTTCCAGTGCTTTAAACGTAACAAAGAACGTACAAACGTACAATAACTGTCCAAGAAATCAAACCAAAGGCGGACACTTGGTAACTATTACTACCTAGTTATTTCAAAACACAACAATATATCTGAACACCAAACCACTGCATTTGTATAAATCCGAAATTATTCTGATCAATTCATTAGACCTAATGATGACGAGCGCTCGCTAAACATTCATACAGTTAATTAGTACTTAATACCGTGACGTCATGCTCATCGCTCGCATATTAATAATAGACAATTAATTCGAGAATTGTATCGCGTTTCCGTAACCTGATATACGAACATAAACATCAGTTTTCAGGATTACAGGCACGTTCAAAAAGAAAACACTTAGCTAAATTAAATATTTGAATATTTAAAATATACTCATTTCAGAGCAAATTGTTGGGATCGTTTTGCACGTGACTTTACACATTTCAGTTCAAGCACAAAATTCGGTCCAGATCACTATTGTCAGCTCCCAAAAATACCTACGTTGCCATGACAGATTACCACGAAAATGCTATAAGGAAACGACTACTTGGAAAAACACACGACATACTTAAAGGTTTCCAATGAAAAATAGGAAAGCCACAAATAGGTATGCCTCTGAAAACTCACTTCGGTACCTTCATCAACAGAAGTAGTTATACGATTGCAATGTTTTCTCTTGCATGACGAGATGTCACCCTCCACAGAGCTACGTAACTTCGCAATTTTTGACAACACGCCGTACCTATCCAATTAGGAAGAGTGGTCTCCTCACACCTGCACCAAATCTCCCTTTGACAAAGTTTAGTAGCTCTTACCAACTACTTAATAACTTATTCTGGATATAATAATAGGTAATAAAAGAGCAAATAAACGCGAAGTGAGGGGACAAGAACAATTTACGAGAATAGATAAACCGGCTTGAACATTAGGTGCCACTTTTCGAAGTTTTGTCCCCCAATAACGGTTAACAGCACATTAACATTATACCGGGCCTTAGATGACGGGTTTTTGGTTTTTGACAATCATTTTTATATTATAATTTTATAACTACTGTCTCTTCTGGAGTAGAATAACATTATTATAGCACTTCCAATGTTTTTTTTCTAGTCAAGATAAACTTTAATTTCAGAAATGATAGAAATCAAAATCAAAAGTCATTTATTCAAACTAGGCTGAGAATCATCACTTTTCGAACATCAAAATTACAGAAGACAGTCCCCCAAAACGCCCACCCTTCACCACTTTCTAGTGCTTTAACTGGGAAGAAAAAGTGACGCAATAAACTCCCCAAATATGACCTTCATATACTGAAATAACTAAAAGAACACAAATAACAACGACTTTGAGCATAGGCACATGACACATCGACCTACAAATGAATGCAAAAACAAGAAACAAGAAAGATTTAAAACCCAAGTGCGGTCGCCAAGAAAAATAAACAATAACATAGTCGGTGTATTCCTAAAGCGTTGCGAATTTTATTGAGCGGGCTCGATATTTTATGCAGAGACAAGCCAGCCCGCGCCGGCCGGCTGCCGGTGACAAGCGATCCTAGTTCTTCTCTCCACGGTGGTTTTTGTCACAAACCCTCAGGCACTCTTGACAGTGATTGTGACCGAAATTGAAAGGGTAACATTTATGTGAATAACAACTAAAAGTGTTTTTACGTGTTCTGCTGTAACATTCATTTCCCATGAGTGAGGGACAGTTTATATTGACGACGGACAAAAACTATCAATAGGCGACGTTAGTTTCATTTCATCTCTTACGGAACTCCATGTGTTATCATTTTTTTTTAATAAGAAAATATCATTATTATGGACGTTTTTATCAATAAAATATTTTATTATGTCATAATTAAACCTTCGCAATCGGTTTCTTGACACAAATCTAAGTTTCAAAGGACCAATATCATATGAAACAATAATATTGAGAGGTTAGTATAATAAAAATTATTACATACCCCACCCAAAGCGAACAAGAAATCGACGAGAATGTAGTTTGGAACAATGGAAACCGTTTTTGCGGAACATCTATTGTTTTCATGGAATATCTTTCCATCGAGCGCATATTTACAATAGACTGATATTGGTTTACAGCTTTTAACGATAAAATATCTTTGCTATCGTACAATATATTTGGGAGGTTTCTACGTGAAACCACTTTAGTCTAGTTTCGTATTCCGTAAGGTGTAGTTTTCTCTGTGAGAAATTTAAAGACGAACTCATGAAATTTTTAATATTAACAATTTTTTGTAATCTGCTTTCATCAGGTTGGTATAAGAAAAACGACTATAGTTCTTGTCAAACTTAAATCTTAATACTATTTTACTTTCAGGCCACCTACAGGAGACAAATAATGTAGATGATTACAACTTGATGCAACCAGATGGCGGCAAAAGTGGTTGGCCAGAACAAACCTTTCATACTATTCAAGGTAACTTTTATGGTCAAGCCCAAAGAAGTGTTGGTCCAAAACCATGTTCGAGGCGTAGTCCCTCAGAGAGTGAACCAATTGTTACCCAGCAGCTAAGTCCTCCGCTAACTTCAAAGGTTGAAACTGTAATAAATGCTGCCGATCCTCTAAAGCCGCAAGCTTTAAGAAATGCAGAATATGACTCTAAAAAGCCTGTCAACCAAGTACCCCTATCGAACCCGCAGCATGCAATCGATAGCAACAAGGTATTGAAAACTAGAAATTCCTTAACAATAAATAACCCCGTAATAGACTCAAATGAAGAAATGCACCATGAAATAATAGCACCCAGCAATAATGAAATACAGGAAGATAACCCTAAACCATCAGATCAAATACGTTCATCACCAACCAGTGATTCTCTTTCTACGTCGACTAGTGGAGTTAAATCTACAGCTGGCAGAAGAGACCAGCCGCTACCTATTGTACCAGACGATGAATATGGTACTCAGCCAGAAAATCATTATATTTCTGATCCAAGTAATGCTATTGTTTCGGAACCGAATGTAATCCGTTCAACAAAACTAAATAAGCTTTCTACACATAAAAGTGAATTCCCAGGATTCCCCGCTAATTTAGATCCTATGGAAAGTCAAACTTTACCGCCTGCTCTTGTAGCTATACTTCTTTCGCAACACAACGAAGCAGCGGCATTACCAAATAAGTGTTCGCATGACAAAGAACCTAATAACTTAATAGGACACTCGAGGAGATCCATGTCCAGTTATAATGATAACGATAATACAAAGGACATGTTGAGTAACGATAAAGAAAACCTTCGACACAATAATGATCCGTACATGGAATCCCGCATTGAAAATGACAACGCGTTGGCGTCAGTTTTAAATGCAGAAAAAAAGATTCCGAAGTCAAATAAAGATCAAGACCTTAGAAGTTTGGATAAATCAAAGTTGCCACCTCATGAAAAGTCAGTCTCACGTGTCCGGCCACAGTTCAACGAAGCTAGACGTGAAATGATTGAACCTACCAAGGGATTCGGGCTAATGGGACAATCGGCACTGATGTTGATGCAGAGTGAGCGAATTTGTTACGCATGTAGTACGGCCAACAACCCATCGTGCTGGGCCCCGGACAGAAGGACTACCGTGAAGTACTGTCGCAAAGGAAACAACGCTTGCTTGACAAAAACTTTTGGACAGGGAAGTAAGTTGTAAAATTAAATTGAATTTTAACATTGTCATTTTAAATCTTTTTGAATAATGATACATTATTCACTTATTACAGGTACATTTACTCTGATCCGTGACTGCGGCAGGTCCTGCGATGACGCTGATACGGCAGGAATAATGCCGAGATACAAATCTTGCTCTATGTGCCACTCAGAGCTCTGCAACGGTGCTTTCTCCATCAATGGGCATAGCATAATATTTGCTTTAATATTAATAGCTGTTGTAAAATATTTAAATTAGACGTACGCTCCAACGTTTTGTTAGTCTTAAAAAAAGCTTGTTAACTGCAGTGAATTATTTATATATTCCCTCTGATTGAATGCAAACGATAAGGGAGGTACAGCTTTATTCACATTTCAAGTTCCCATTTCTTCGTTATAATGGATCCGATACAGAAGCCAAGACAGTCCTCCACTCTGTAGTTTGATTCGTTTCGTATTCAATATAGCTGATAGTAACAAGCATTTGTTTGCTTAATTACATTGTTTGCAAAACAAGAAGTATTTAACATTTGTAAAGCATTGAACTCGGGTTTTGTGAAAGGTACTTGCTTTGTGAATTTGATTGAAATATATGTGATCAAATATATACCATTGGTTTCTTTTCCCTTTGAATTATAAGTGGTGAAAACGTGCGGGTCAGGACATTAAGCATTTCAAAAGATCACGTTCCTTTTGTCCGGAATTACCCACGTATGCGGCCGCCATGACAATGTTGAATCGACAATGCCGGAGGAGTGAGGTATGTCATTGCTATTCAAATCATTGCAATAACATTAAACATAACTCCAGGTTAATCATAACATCGTTCACAGAAACATTATATTAATTATTCAGTATGCATTGTGCTGCACTCCTGGGGAACTTGACCCGTTGCTAAAATATTCCGTTTTGCATTTTTGTATAATCCTGTGCTACTGTTGCGGAGTCTAAAAAGGTAAATATTTTCTTGTTAAAAAGCTTTTATGAAATTAGCAAGTTTTTAGGTGTCCTTACGTATATTACAGCTTTATAAAATATACGTGTGTAAAGACTCAGACTTGCACTTAATTACACTAAATTAATTTCGGTTCGGGTGGAGCAGTGGTGGCCTGGTGGTAACGGCCACGACTTACTATTTGTACATCGTTCGAACCCGGACAGGCGCTTTACTTTGCGTAAATTACTTCATCACCATTGCTCCCAAAACGGTGAAGGTAAACATCGTGAGGAAACCGGCATGCCCTAGAACCAAACATTTGAAGTCATGTGACATCTACCAACCCGCACTGGGCCCGCATGGTGGATTACGGCCCACTCCCTCTCACCTAGAGGAAGGCTGTGTCCCAGCAGTGGGAATATTATAGGCTGATTATGATGATCATGATGAATTTCGATTACTACTTGCCATATTTACGGAGCACGACACACTTATAAGGTTTTACATGAAAATATATAATATAATGTTCCTAATATTCCTCCGGTCAGTATAAACCTGAATATTTTCAACTTAATTTCACAAAGGTCTACAAATTACTTGTATACTTTGAATAGGGTGCCCAATCCCGACACGTCAGCTTCTTACAAGTGAATTGTTCGGCGTTTGATAGGTACTAAGATTGATTCAGATTAAAAGGGGATTTTCAATTTATGGGTTTTATTGAGCATTTGGCTGCGAAATGAATGGCTGTTTTTTAGATAGGCAGAAAAATTAATGGTATATTAACATGTTCCTATAGTGTATGTGTCGAAGAAAACCCATGACTGTGGTGGCTACAGCTTTGAGGGCAGGACAATTTACCAAAAAGGGTAAAAGTATTCACCAAAACCTTATTTTAAACAAATACAAAAAAAATTATTTTTTAAACACGAAAGCAATAAGTTGCTCCTTTTTTATTACACCACAAGGAATTTCTTCCCTGATTTGTTTAGGTGATAAAATGTTTATATAGTAATTCAATATGTGGCAAAAACAGAGCAAGGTTGCATTCGAGGTAGCCCTAGGGAGGAATATTGTTTATTCATGTATACGGAAAACATTGGCGAGCACTCCAATCGGTGAATGGTTGCGAAATCTTATCTCTAGGGTCGTCGATACATCATTAGAAAAGGTGTAAATTCGTTTGACGGATCGTACAATCGTACATTTTGTACGTGATGAGTGTGATACTCCCTAGCTGCGCCACAGAGACGTACTCCAAAACTGTGTTTCTAAACAAAATATGTTAGGTAGATAAAAGAAAGAGCCTAGATGTCAGCACAATCGGCGGGGTCCGCTAGGACCGATGCCTGCCAGGGTTGCGGGAAAGTCCGAAAGGGATACCGGGACCTTGGCAAAAGGCAACTGAAGGAACACGGATGGGTTTTAGTCAGTAAAAGTCTGACACGCCCTTCCGCTCCGCCCAGAGCGGGAGAAGTCATTTGATGATATCACAACCTCAAAAAAAAAAAAAAAGCATCATACGTTTCTCTCTATTTGGCCTCAACGTATAATTTAATACAATGTAAACTTAATAAAATCATGTTGACGGCTGGGAAGCGATCATCTGTAACTCGCCACCAATTTTCGGTTACATTACAAGTAACGTATCATAAATTCCTACAAAATGGTAGATATGAATGGTGGTAAGATTCAAAGGCGATTTTCTTGTGAAATTACGATTATAACTTTGAGATAAAAGACCTATTTCATAATAGTACGGTTTCGAGAATACCATGTTCGTTACACCATAACATATTCTATCAAAACTTTAGGAGAAAATCGCTTTTGAATCTTGCGTAAATGTAAGGTATTTATTCTCGTGAGTGTACGTATTTTTTAGGAGCACATTTTTAGAGTCCGTCTCTGTGGCACGGCCGTCCTTGACTGGCGATATCACACCATTTTGAATAGTATTCGTCCTGCTTCTGACGTGTGATCGTGAATCGTGTCATCGTTTTTTTTTTTTGCAATATCTAATGTTTTGGTGCGCGGGAAAACAGCTTGGTTTCTTCGACAACAGGTCAGTCAGCAGGCATGTCAATTTCAATATAATGACCGTGAGGTGTCTTGGAAAGTTCTGATTCCGCCTACAGGCAGTTGGGGTCCTTTTTAAGAAGGCTGGCCTGCAATAGGACAATAAAAGGCCCACTCAATGTTACTTACCCAGATGATAATAATAATACATTGGTCAGGCAGGGGTCTTTCTATAATCTTTCTATAGTTCTAAATAACCAGTTCACTTAGCCACCTAAACCCATAACTATGTTCCATATACATCCAATATCTATGTTTCCATATCCTGCTGTAGTCCTACACCAACCAGATCCCTGGCCACTTGCATAGTGCGAACAAGGATATTCTCTTTCCATTCAAAACGCCTAACGGGCCTCTGCCAGTTGGCTTCGGCTTCTCGTACGCCTTACAAAGGTCCGGGACCCCAGGGACCCGAGATATGTCAAAGATATTTGTAATAATCATAATGTGAATTCTAAAAATTTCGTATATTTTATCATGATACAACTTGACTGCCACACAGCTAGCATAACTCACCAATCCATGATTCAACTCTAGCCATTAAAAAGTCCCATTCATCCCATAGCACCGACACAACTCCCGATCTTGTACCAATCCGTATTCAACTGTCTTTTCTTATAATTTGTACACCCCACTCCTTTAACGAAGCTCTTTTTAGTCTTAAAGCGAATTCAGTATCGTTCAAAAGATAGGATATCGTACGCAGATAGAATATCGCACCCGATGTCGACGGCAGCGGTTAACACCCGACCCGTTGATCTATTGTTGAACAGACAATGTGCACGGTGACCGACTGTCCTTCGGAAAATTCGATGATATCTTCAAGGGACAAAACGGAACAGGGGGTCTACGCCCTAAGCACAAAATCGTAATTAGAAGGATGAAGAGTTAATAGGTTTTTATTTTGAAAACAAAATGATCTTTTGTTGGACTATAATCGTATAATGTGAAAATTAGAAAAATATTATAGGTACTCTGCAAAAACCAAAAACAAAAGACTGTCTTCAACGAGTGGTACAACAAGATGAAAGAGAAAGAAATAAAAAAACTGAGAATATGTTTCAAATAAGCAAAGAATTTAACGCAGTTACCTAGGGTCGGCCTACATCTATAATTACTACCAGAAGATCACTATTTCTCGATACGTGAGTCGATAAAACACTGGGAAGATTTAAAAACAATTAGAAGGGCAGAAGCACCTTAGATTAAACAGATAGCGAAAGTGAATTTACTGCGCACAATTATCAAACGATCCAGATCGTAAAGCCTGAGTTAAAACCTCTTAATGCTGCGTCGGCAACAATTTATTCAAATTCTTGCTCTGCTGATAAAGTACTTATTCACAGGCAAAAATATTTGATGTGCACTTCAAAGTAATTAACAATTTCATTTGTTAATGAAACTGCAGAGAAATGCAATTAAATAGGTGCTTATTTTTTAACACTCTATTGATCTGGTAAACTAGGTATAATTATTGTATTGTGCCAGGCATTTGCTTGCTGAAAAGTTAAAAATATATCTCACAGTAATACTTGTAGAAGCTTGCAATGCGCTTGCGGGTCTGCGATCACGATGAAAATAACTTTGATAATGACGACGACAGTCGTGATGAACGAAGAGTTCTATTGATCAGGCTAATGTGCAAAACAAATGTCTCATGGGGGTTACGGGCCTCAATAACAAGGCCTCGTGATAATTCTATAGCCGAAAGAATCGCCATTGCGAAGCCATAATGTGAATTAATAAACATTTCCCTATATATCTCACTGAAAGTAGACTTGTTTACGGCTATTTATGTTATTAGAGCTTAAGAGGGCTAACAATAAATCGTACTTAAACCAGCTTTGGCTATGTATTTTTAATTTAATGGCCGGTGACTGAACATCAAGAGTTATTGTAATTGTAGCTACTAATTTATCTAGCATAATGCCCCTTGTGATAGTCTGTAAACAACCGAAACAATGAACGGAAATAGGCAAGTTATTAAATTGCAGATACACAGAACGACAGACCTGTCAAACTTATATTATCACCATTCTATAAACGTAAGGGGTTAAAAAAAAATCTGGGTTGCGGGAAAGTCCGAAAGGGATACGGGGCATACCCTTGGCAACAGGCAACTGAAGGAACACGGGTGGGTCTGACACGCCCCGCTCCGCCCAGAGCGAAGTCATTTGATGATTTCCCAGCTTCAAAAAAAAGAGGGGGTTAAAAAATGGCAAAATCAATACGCTTGACTGATGAATTGGATAATCACAGTTTTCCGTTATAAGCTTGACCTTTTCTTGAACAGTCACACTGATCTGATCCTACAAACCACACCGATATCAAGTTACATAGAAGCTTTTCAATAGTAACTGCTTCTTACAAAATAACACCAATAAATAAATATAATCACAAAACGAAAACAACACCCTGTCAATACTCAATAAAAGGACGAATCCGAAGAGAAGTGTAAAGGAAAACACAAAATGGAATCAGAATGTTCATGAACATTCGCGAGGTTGAACGCGGACCGCATACTTGCACAGCTCAGGTAGTTTCAACAGGATTCGTTCACGCTGAAACTGGCTACAGTGGCTGCCAATGTGCCCGTCGCCAAATTGAACCAGCTAAGCGCAGACCGACTAAAATCAAAGCCTGAAATACGCAACCGACAGCATTTTACCGCCACTCTCTTTTGTACAATTTCCCTCGTGAAAATCCCAAAAGTAAGCCAGTTGGTTCCTAACGAAGTCTGTCCCTTACTTAAGTATAATAAAAACTTTTCATAAGCCGATTTAAATCGAAAATCCAAACAAAGCTGTCCCTTTATTTGAATGTTAAGGTTTCAGAGATTTATTCTAGGGACTATTTAACATTTGCGGGCGGACATTGGTTTTAGTAAGCCACTTAATAACATAAACCACTATTAATTTATAGATATGTAGTGAATTTAGATAGATAATGTCTCTACTTAGGTTGGTAGGTACCACCTAACATAAATATCAAAGAGAACGTAGGCACACTGGCACAGTCACATCTAAAATATGTTCGTCACATTAAGCGGTATTTTTGTCTGCTCATTGCATGATAGAATCTGCTTTACCGACTTAGCATTTATAATATTTCATCGGAATGTCAATGCCCCAGAATTTATTTATTTAAGTTTTCTTGCACAACATTACAGAATGTAATCCTTACGGCGTTGTACAAAAAATATACAAATTAAAGTGACATATATATACGTAGGTTGGGTAAAATACAAATCAAAAACATAAAATATAAACACGAGAAATAACGAAATTAGCAAACGAAATAGCACAATAATTAACAAACTGTAATCAAAAGAAAAATAATAATAATATAGAATGACATTCAGCCATCGTATTCAGCCATCTTCTTTACATGTCAGACCTAATTAAGGCTCCCGCAGACAGGCGCGCCGCGACGGCGTGACGCGACCTGTTAGAACAATTTCCATGAAGTTTTCATAAAAATTGTTCTACTAGAGTCTCGTCGCACTGTCGCGTTGCGCTTGTCTGCAGGAGCCTTTAAAATGTGATATTGACATACTTTGATTTTTTTATGACTTATATTTCATACCTAAACGCGGCCGGGCCATTAAAAGGTTTTTGGTTATTTCACCTCGACGTTGGTCAAAGCTGTAAGTATGCATTATAATCTTTGTTATTATTAATTAAATATAGTTTTCTTTGCAATAGTCTGCTTAGTGGCGTAACTTCAAAAGGTTTTATGTATCCTGACTTCATAAAAGAAAGCATTTGAAAACTGACGAACATAAATAAAAGACTCGACTGTACCTACGATGACTCGGAACGCCGTCGGAACAATATAGTGGTTACAAACAAATAAAATTGTCCACAACATACAAATACATGCGTTTTGTAAAAATAACGGGGTTAGCTTCCCCTGGGAAATCATAACGATTTAGAAGATTCGGCTTTGCTGAGTTTGCCTCCTACATTCTGTTGACAAAATTTCGAAACAATTGGAAAAAATATGTACATTCGGCTGAATATTCCAAGCAGCTGTAAATCTTTCATTATTCAGACCTAGATTTTAGGTAGGCTACCGAAATTGTATGTTTTTCTGCCATATACCAACTAACTGGTTCAATATGTGGCAATAAAGTAGCAAGACTTCCCTGAATGAGAATCTTATATTTCTGAAAGTTTAACACAGATGAAAACTAACTAACGAACTACATAAATTTCATAATCAATCATTCAATCAACTCAGCCTATCTCAGACCACTGCTGGACATAGGCCTCTCCCAGGCTGCGCCACAACATCCTGTCCTCCGCCTTCCGCATCCAGTTTGTCCCAGCCAACTTTTTAAGGACGTCCGTCCATCTAGATGGGGGGCGTCCCACACTGCGCTTGCCAATATGCGGCCTCCACTCTAGGACTCGTCTGCTCCACCGGCCATCGGTCCTTCGACAAACATGGCCAGCCTACTGCCACTTCAACTTGCTATTGCTATTTCATAAGGACAAGTGAATATTTCAACGAAGGCTGAAGTACCACGACATTAAATCAATTTCCCGCAGCCGAGACGAACCCTTGTCAAAATCGGAACAATCTGCAATTTACAGGTGAAGGATCACAAAGCTAATAAATTCTACATTGCATAACTAACGATTATCTTCAATGGGTTGAGGATCCTATTGTTCTTTCTTATCCACCATTTTGTTAACATAGCCAAGGGCATTCTTGTCTATAACAGAGGTGTAAAATAGAAAACATTCTGAAACAATCCATATTTAGAAGTATACCTTACCCAAAAAATGAAACGTCAAAATTCAAATGTTAATACATTCGTTATTTATGAACTCGTTCAATAAAATAAATATCAACTAAAATACTCAAAATATTCTTAATAATTTTAATAAAAACGCATTATTGATATTCGTGCTACGAAGGTGTCGCTACGCGGCAACGAATATCGTAGTCACGTAGCGATGCATTTGAGGGACTTCGAGGTCTATGAAATTCGTAGCGGTGTAGCAATGTTTACGTAGCGCGTCTACGATACATTTTTTAAATTCAAATACGATGTATAGGTATATAGAAATACATATTTAAACAACCGGAAAATACAGAGTTTTTCAACGGTGTTCCACTGAAGAGTTTGAATTCGAGTACCGGTTTTTTTTGTGTCAGCTAAACATTTCGCTAATATTTAATTTTTGCCCATGAACCTAATAAAAAACGTTGCATATCGCTAGGCTAGCCAACAGACAACTCTTTGCTAAGTTCTCACGTGAGTCACTAGACGAGGTGTTAATTGCGAGACTTTTTTTGTTGCACATTCATATATTTTCGTATTTCTTCATCCTACGTATCTCCTCCTCAGATATAAATAGACGCAGACATCTGCGTCTATTTATATCTACATCTCTGAATACTAGAGCTGCCATCTAGATGATGCGAATATAATATTCTCAAAGCTCACTTTGTCTATGCTCGCCAGCTCGAATAACCTCCGCAGTTAACTTAACTTTCCATAAGATGACGTAGACATCAGTAGTAACGATTTTCATGTGTTACAAAGTTAATAAATTAAACTTATCATGTAATTATGACTTATCTGAAAATTAACTAAGTAATCATGATACACTGGATTGAACTTTTTAACTATAAAAAAATTGTTTTTTGCCAAGTTTTAGCGATTTTAGCGAACCCACAGAAAGGCGTTAGTTTATAATTATAACGTTACTAAGATATATAATTGAATATTTGACCTGCTGTTGAGATACGACCGAAGCCTCATCTACTGGATGATTCCGTTACAACCGAGCGAAATGGCTGGTACTGGAGTTCAGTAAAGTATGTAAGTACATGTTGACTTGAAACACCGGTAGAGAGCGCCTCTGTCGCCCGGAAATAATGTTTTTGTTTAGTTTATTCTTTATTTTGAACCAAAAGAAGTTTAGTGCAAATTAATCAACTCAACCTATCGTAGTCCACTACTGGACACAGGCGTCTCCCAGGCTGCGCCACAACACCCTGTCCTCCACCTTCTGCATCCAGTCTGTCCCAGTCACTTTTTAAGGTCCTCGGTCCATCTAGCTGGACCGGCTGGGGGAAGTTTAGTTGATTATATTAAATGGCTGTCGCAAGATGAAGGCATTCATAAAAAAACGATTGGATACAAGCTACGCTGAGGTGAATGTATCAATAAAACTTTTGTTGGGTGTGGTTTATCGATTGGTTGTCCGTGTTTCGCGTCCAATGTATCAGTGACGTATTGTTACCTACGTAGGTATGTATGATAGTAGTTCTTATTCCAAAATGATGGAATTTATTTCCGTTATCTTTCAGTAGGTATTAACATAATTCTTTAAACACAAATCCATCAACTAAATGTAATGACACTAGCTAAAGTTGTGGAACGTAATCAGTGTTCACAGGGTAAAGCTTATGGGGGCACAAACAAGCAATTTTTTAACCCCGGAGATAACATTATTTATAAGAAATATTACATAAATAAAAAATATTCTTGGCATAGAGGCATTGTAATAAAACGCATGGGTAAAATGACCTATTTAATCAAAGATTGTTTAACATTAGTTCAAATAAAAAAACATAAAAACCAACTTGTAGCTTACAAGGGACCGGACGACACCAATGATACGTTTTATGACAGCCCTATCGATCCCACTGATTTGACTTTGTACTCAGACCCTTATGTCAACGAGTCTCAGAATGAGGGGGAAAGTGGGCAAGGACAAATCACTGATTCAGTGCCACTTCATGACGAAGAAAAAGAGAGTGAACCGGGGACAACAACTACTGCTGAACAGTCTTCAGTTTCTGCAGCAACGGATGATGAAGAATTCTTCGAGGCTTCAGACAGTGAAGTCAGGGCTGCATCAGATAGGGTGTTGCGTCCGGCTCGATACATTAATTACAAGCCTTTCTTTTGTACTAATTTAAAATAGTGTACAGCTACAATTGGGTGACATACTAAAAGGGGAGAATTGTTGTATATTAGAAAAGAGGTATGAACGCGGCAATTGTTATCGGTTGCTAGGAGACATCTGTCAGGACGACAGAAGCCTCGTATGTCTGCTTGGGGATTTTGCTGGATTAAAGCATCAGTGCGTAAACTACCTCTTGCGTATTAATTGTTTTCCTCCGACAAACATAACAATATTCGTAAGTCCTGTCCGCACTGTGGTAAACGTAACTGAAATATGAACCATTTTTGATATTGTGCCATTACGTAAGATCACGCTTGTAATACCCGAACGGTTAGGCAGACGTGTAGGTACCTATAGTACAGCCACATTTTGTCAGTTATGTTTAAGTCCCATGTAATAGTGGGCGAGCCTATTGCCATCAACCGAGCACAATTACAGACCCCAGGCCTGAGAAATTTTAACATAGGCAATTACATAACATCACGACTGCATTGTCCCGTAGGGTTAGGCAGAGATGTACCTACAGTACACCCACATTTGCCAGTTATATTTAACTCCTATGTAATAAGGGGCGAGAGTCCCATGTAATAGGGGGCGATCTAGATCATAAATAATTACAATAGATAAAAATTAAAGTGAGTAATAAAAACTAAAACCCAACTACGACTAAAAAGGTATAAACAAGACACAACAGACAGACAAATTAAAAATCCGGAGTAAATTAAATAATAATAAATCGAACAATTACGTGTGACTCCGGATTTTTAATTTGTCTGTCTGGGGTGCCATACCGGTCTAAATCATAACCCTCCTTTTTCCTTCGCCATAGTCGGGTAAAATCCAGACTAGGTACGTCTGCGATTTGTGACAAGTGATTAGTCAGTGTATTACCTACAGCCGCAAGTATAGATCATAAAGTTTTCCATATTATAAGTAAAGTTAATAAAACTAATGGACTAAATATTACTTAGTTTTCGCACCTAAAGCTTTTAGCTGATATGTATCTAAACAAAAAGTCATGCCAATTACTTATGTTGTTTTGTATAATAGTTATACCGACATCAAATTATTTGATGGCTCTCATAATGGTTTGTAAGTGCAAAACCGAAGTAGAAATTAGACAAGCACAATAGTACATTGTGATACGAGTGTGCTCTTTTGGATATTACGGCCGAGGCGGTATTTGGCCTTATCGCCTTAAGGTAGCCGAGAGTGTAATAATCAATGCACACGCGTTTCATACGACGTTTTTCAACACACTTGCGAGGAAAAAATCTGACTTGTTGTTAGAACTTATGCTACAATAACGTAAGTACCTAACAATAGAGATGATAGATTTATAAAGTTTAACTGACATTTGTTGCCAGGTACTGACTATCCGAAGTTTCTTTTAAAAACTTCTATGTCCGTTGGTGGCAATACTTTACATTTTGTATTTTTGATAGGTAATAAAACCACACAACGAAAACGATAATAAATATTCATGGAAAATGGCGCGCTGGCCGCTGACTGGCTTTGTTTTTTCATAGGTGTAAATAAAGGCACTGGCAAAACCGTTAGACAGCTTATACAAAAAAAAAATTATATGATTAAGAAAAAAGAATTACAAAAAAAAAAAAACACTAAACGTACAATGGCGGAGCCAATCTATTTATTATTATTTACGCTCTTCTCCCCTATGTGAAATCGACATTTTTAATAAAATTACAAAAATATTAACAATTATTTATTATGATTAATATTTGGCGGCTGATTTTGTTTTTTCCGCTAGCGATACGCGCGCGGGTGTAAATAAAGGCACTGGGAATACCGCTGAACAGCCTACATAAAAATATAATAATGTTAATAATACATATTTCGCAAATGGGGTTAGGGTAGTGAACAATATAGACTGAAATTGCCACAGACGATATAGACCCCTATTTAATAGTACAGATAGAGTTTTACTCCGCGCGAACGCGGTGGCACACGGGCAGGCCAAAGTTATTCGTCTAGGCGGGTCAAGTAGCCTGGGGGCCACGTCTACTAATTTACAAACGGCCAATGCGCGCGTGCCACCCGCGGTCTTACTGGAAAAAAGCGCAAGTCTCTGCTCGGGTGTTCATACTAATTCAATGTATAGTAATTATCCCACTGACTAACTGACTAAACAGTTATGGTAAAAAAAAATCCCATGGGTATGCATGGGATTTTTTTTTACCATAACTAAACGCCACTGGTTTGCTTATGGTTCTTTTTTTTAAATAAAAACTTGCTTTTGAGCGCTTGTCTTTGGTAAAAAGCTTCACCAAAACCAATTTCTATTGGATACAAATTCCATGCTGCCGTGATAGTACTTACTAATTCCATACTGACATGTCATTACTCCACTAGATACTGCACTAGTGCGGTAATGTAAAGTAAAAGCACGCTTCCATATTACACTGAATTATTAACCTAAAAGCGATTCAATAAGAGCCACTTTACGAGCAAGTGTGTTGAAAAGTGTCTTAATGTCAAAATTACAAATATACGGTACTTATAACGAAAAAACATTTTTTTTTATTTGTATGTCTTTCTGTTTTTTCCGGCTGGCTCCGAAATAGCTGGACAGATTTTGATGGGACCTTCACTGGCAGCTAGCGCCGCTGATATTATAACGCGTAACTTAAGGCTTGCTTTTATTTTAGAAAAATAATGAGGTTCCACTCGGGCGAAGCCTTGTGCAACAACTAGTATTCGTATTTAAAAAAATCTTTGAAGCCCTAAAATAAATAAGTGCTATCCACTTATTTGTTAAATTATATCAGTCATTTAGGTGGAGTATCTATATTATAGGATAAGCTCGGATACTGACTGTATGTACTTAATTATCAGATAAGCACTTGGGTTAATGTAATTATGTATTGTGTACCTATAGCTAGGTTACACCAGAGATAAACTAATCGGGTTTCTGTGTTAAGTAGGTACTTAATTACCAACTCCTCTTTACTAAGTCAATCTCCATTTTTATCGACTCAATGCGCCATAGCTCCTCAATCCCTCCATCCATACCAACACATAATTTTATACCGAGATTAAGAGTAATTGAGAAACGTATGGAACGTGTGTCATTTAAAACCGCGTCTAAAGGCTCGCCAAACAGGCGCGATATCGCGGGCGCGACAAGGGTAACGCTGCCTGTCGCGCCCGCGAAATCACTCCAGTATGTACGAGTAGATTTTCTTTAAGGAAAAAAGACCAAAAACAATACCTGTACAATCTATCTTCAAGATTTCAGAGAAAGTAAATAAAATTTTAAAAAAACTATAGGAATCTAGGAATTCTTTGTAAATACCTACCTAGTTGTTGTTATACTAGCACACTTACGGACTGACATGCGTAGTGGCTATTATTTTTAGTCGTACCAATATAGATTGTGTACGTAAACACTGCCGTTTTCATTGCCGAGTGAAACGATGTGTGACTGTGTCACGTCGTCACGTGCTTTAAAACTAATTAACTTGTTATGCAAGACACCCTTCTATTTTTAGGGTTCCGTACCCAAAGGGTAAAACGGGACCCTATTACTAAGACTCCGCTGTCTGTCTGTCTGTCCGTCTGTCACCAGGCTGTATCCTGTATCTTGTGATAGTTAGACCGTTGAAATCTTCGCTAAAACAACAAATGCTAAAAACAGAATAAAATAAAATAAAATAATGGTACGGAACCCTTCGTGCGCTAGTCCGACTCGTACGTGGTACTAAAATTCCAGAAGGTAAAAAGACTAGGTACGTAGTGATAGCCTACCTAAAGGCACAGTTTTTTATTATAGTGTGCCACACTATAGGTAGTCTTTATATCATAACATGTTATGAAACATAGTTAGATAACGTGTTTCTATATAGATGTATGTAGATGTGGGTGATGTATTTTATATAAGCAGTTTATGTGTTATCGCACCCTTTTAGAAATCAAATCAATGGATTACTTAAAGGTAGCCTTAGCTACCTACTTGGGTAACTTTCTTAGGATAGTAGTAGAAACATCGAGATATAAGTACTAACGTATTATATCTCGATGAGTAGAAATAACTAGCAAGATTGACCAAAGACCTATAGGTAAGAGAGAATAAGTTAGTATAATATGCTAATAGTCCTATTATGTAGGTAGGCACAGAAAAAGCTCATTTTATTTGCTGAAACTGTGCAGGACCTGATAGACTTTATGGTACTAACGTGCAAAAAAGCTTATGGATATTAAATTGCTCTTGTGCACCCCGCACATGAGCAATTTCTATGTAACTCATGGCAATGGTACATTGGTCACCGGACGAAAAACCAGCAGCCTGTTATGAAGCATTGAATTATCAATCCTCAGTAAAATGAAAGGGAATCAAAAGAGGATTGGAAAAACGATACCAACCGCGTTAGGTACTTTTTCTGTGCCAGATGAGGCTTTGCATGATGCCTACAGACCGAGAACCTCCTTTCAAAAACCGCCTGATGACCAAACATCATGATGAAACGTTAGAACATGACACAGAAAAAAGAAAACCATCATTCATCATCATTTTGCGACAAGGATCTTTTGGCACTCAAATGACGTTGACAGAGGGCGCTGTTGGTAAACTTAATTGCATTTATTTTGTGAAAATGTATTGAAAAAACAAGATGTTGGCATTAGTTTTGATTTTCACCACGCGCCAAAAGATCTTTATTTAGCTTGTAGATTTTGCTGCATTTTGACTGTGATTTTGCCACTGACAAGAGAGCAAGTGTCAGGCTTTTTTAGTTGATAAATAAAATGTTTATTTGTTCTGATTTATTCCCACATAAATGGCTAAAAGAAAAACTGAAAATTGTGCGATAACGTACACTCATTCTGTTTCAACATTATAATAATTTCGTTGAAAATAAGAATGTGCAGCAACGCAGCAATGATTCATTTTGTGAGGCACCGCGACAGCAATTTATTGCAGATAAGGAAATCAGTTGAATTGCTTTATTTGGTGCTCCAATACCCAACACACCTCGTCTTCGACATTGGAACCCAAAAATGACACGGTGCGACGAAATAAAGACAACGAGCTCAACGACGCAACTACGACGAACTATCCCCTTGGTGGTACGTAGGTACACTTAATAAAATCATGGCTGCGCTCGCGCGGCTTACATTACTGCATTGACAGCAGCTGTTCAATTAGACGTCACAGGAGCTTATCTAAACTTTATCTTGAGCAAAACCTACCTACCACTGATGATTTGGTGGTGAGGATGACGCAAGCAAACGTAGATCTAAATACCATCCCATGAGCATGACCCCACGTCACTCATCGGTGTCATCATGAGAATCGGATAACGAAAGTAAAACCTACATACGAGTAATAAAAACATCATACCTACTTATATTTTTTTTTACAAATAAGTATCATGTAGTATCTGCATTAATTATAATTATAACACATAGCATCCAATTCTTATAAAACATACCTTGATCAATAAAATAATAGTGCAATTTATTTTAATTTTTGATATTAAACTTTGATTGCGAATGGACTTCTATGGTGGACCTGACCAACCCACGTCACAGATTACGTTGGAATTTACTTACGGTATCGATCGGGGCGGGCTGGCCTAGCACATTGAGCCAACTGGCACTGGCAACATTATTCGCGCGCAGTTCATTCATTCGTTGTCGTGTGAGTGTGCACGCACGGTTCTGTCACTACTTTACGAACGAATTACGAATTCGTCATTGAAAAAGTCCAAATTGTGGTGAGCGAACGTTGCGCTAAATTGTAAATTTTTCAAAAACAAAATCGTAAGTAGATTCTTATTGTATTACAGTCATTGACATTGTAGCATCTGTTTTTTATACAACTTTCCCCATGTAATATTTGTATTGATTGCGTTAGACACCCCACAGTTAATTTTAACTTCGGACAAGTGTTTCGCGAATGTAATGTAATATTGACTGCATAAGAGTAATCTACGTTTGTAATAACGTGCACAAAGCAGAACATTGACGTGATTTGCTCCACATTTAGTATTTCATGCACTTACGTAACATGACATTACGACACCTTGTTCCTTGGAACAAGGTGACTGACATTGATCCTGACCTAGTTCCCAATAGCACATTCCAGGGCAGTACTTATTAATAACATTGTATATGATTTACTTATTTTTTTATTCATGCTTATTACAACAATTATAGTGGAGGATTTGCAAGATTCTGCTCAAAGAGTTAGGTACATATTTTACCCACATTTTTCCTTGTTTCCCACCGGTTTATATAAAATAATGTATAATACCTGCTATAAATTAGGTGCATTCTAATACTATTAAATTGCTTAAGTACCTAAATACTTTATGAAAAAATAGAATAGAATACTCTTTAAAATAAACCACAATGTAGGAAGCATATGAATCATGACCTTGAAGTAATCATGATCTCAACATAACCTCACTGTTTTATTTTATTCCACCTCTTTTCCTCTAGCTAAGTATTTCTAACTTTCCTGTTTGTTATTTCTAGTAAAATGGGAATCCCTGCTGGTAACGCTGAAAATGGCAAGAAAATCTTTGTTCAAAGATGTGCCCAGTGCCACACCGTAAGTATCTTCACTCTTCATTCATTATCTCTTTTTACTATCATCACATTGTCAGCGTAGTTGACATTGTCTATTGTTAGTTTGTCACTCATGACATTGAAACATTATTTTTGGCATGCCTGGCTGTGTATATACTTAGGAAAGATTTTATGTAACAACCAAGTAATTTGGATTTTCCTGTCAAACTGTTGATCAGTAAAACCCAATAACATTCCATGTTTTATGTACTTACCTAAAATAATGTAGGTTACATTTCATTAAGAGTCATTGTAATTTGAACTCTATGTCAGTATCATAGAAGTTACACCATGTGTCAAGCATGCAACAACTTTATCAACTAACACAATCACATGGGAATTGCTAATTTATTTTTATAATAAAGATGAGAGAAGAGATTACTTTTTCTTATTTTGGCAGTTTTAATTTTTCTATCAGCCAAAATCTTCTAACCATTGTGCATTCTGCTAATTTAGACTCACGTAATCTGTAATTATGAGTTTCTTAACAAATGCTCCTGTATTCTATATATGTCATGATAATAATGGTAATTTTTTCCATGTTACAGGTTGAAGCCGGTGGCAAACACAAAGTAGGACCCAACCTACACGGCTTCTGGGGCCGTAAGACTGGCCAGGCAGCCGGATTCTCATACTCAGATGCCAACAAGTCCAAAGGTTAGTTTCTTATTTTTAGTTTTTACATTCTAGCATGGATTTTAGTATTTGCTGTATGATTGATTTTAATTCGACCACATCAAAACTTATCATAAGATATGAAATCAATAAATCTTAAGAAATCAATCATGTTGAGCACTGGTTCACTTGTGATTTATGTTGCTTTTGTTTGCTGAACATGAGTATTATGTATAGTATAGTACTCATGTGATTTTCAAGGAAACTCATTGATGATTATTTAATTTTTAATACTACTACAGATGATGACATCATGTTCAAAGTCCCATTGTCAGTGTCCAGTGTCTTTTATAATCGCGTGAATATCACGCCACGCGTACACTGTTCAGTCAATCGCAATATCACTATAACTTCACTTCCGTCAAATGCCGATGTTTGATTAGCTATCACTTATCAGTTGCATAAGATACAAAATGATATACTTACAGATATTTTACAATGTCAAGAATTATTATAATGATGATAAATATTTAATATTTTCTTTTATAGGTATCTCATGGGGTGAGGATACCCTCTTTGAGTACCTGGAGAACCCCAAGAAATACATCCCTGGCACCAAGATGGTGTTCGCCGGTCTGAAGAAGCCCAATGAGCGTGCGGACCTCATCGCTTACCTAAAAGAGGCCACAAAGTAGATTTATGAAGACATAGGAAAAATTTCATTTGAAATAAGAGGCATTTTCCATTTTATTTATGGAATTTACTTCTTATTTTTTAGCCCAATCAGTATCATCAATCGTATTTTGCAATTTTAAGTTGCGTGATACACCTAGTATAGTTCATAATCATGTTCTTAGCTGTTATAATACAATTATGTGAGTACAAGTTACAGTGTGGAGTATATACGCTGAGTATACTCTTTTGATAATGTTGTGAGTGGATTTACTGTTATTAAATTATTAACTAGATGCCCCCTAAAGCTTTTCATTTGTAAATGTTCTACACAAATCACTATTTATTTTCTTCTGTATCACCAAAATTCCAGTGTGTTGACTATTAATTTCGGATAATTGTTACCAATTATTAATTAGTGGTTAATGAAATTATTTAATAAATAATATTAATTATTAGTTTTGATTTTTTAGAACCTTTTTTCCTAAATTTGTTATTGCATTGTCTTGTTTTATTTTCAGTTTCATTCTTTTTAGGTACACAAGAAATCATATGATGCTTAATTAATAATTATTTATGCTGGGGCTTGTCGGTTCTGGGCTGAGCCACGCACCCTAAGGCCTAGTTTCTCACGGCAAGAAAAACGTGTTTGTACAAACACACAAGCTCGCACGACTATTCTACGTAGCGCCCTACCGTAAAGAAACCGTGCAGTGTACAATGAGCCTTAAGTTACGTACAGTCAGCACATCTGTGATAGATACCACAGATATTATAATGCTACGTACAGATACCCAATCCCATACAAAGAAATGACACCACCCTA
Organism: Lithophane socia; assembly: GCA_947522985.1. Classification (NCBI taxonomy): domain Eukaryota; kingdom Metazoa; phylum Arthropoda; class Insecta; order Lepidoptera; family Noctuidae; genus Lithophane; species Lithophane socia. The sequence goes on from OX383269.1 coordinate 7,496,432, forward strand.
AGTCTGGGAATTGAGCTGGCTAATTTTTCTTCCTCCATTCTTTTAACAGATGGCAGCATCAGCGACTAATTGCCAGAGACTGTAGTTTTACAACGCCAAAGGAAGAAAAACATCTAGGAGTCTTGCCTAGATACTACGCAAGACTCCTAGATGTTTTTCTTCCTTTTTTACGTTTTTTCTTCCTAGGTGTTCAATTTTTATATATTATTTTTACGTAAAGTACTAGATTTAAAAAAAATGTTGTTTGATTTTCCTTAATGAAACGACTTTAAAAATGCAAGTTTAGAGTGGCCCTGTCATCACTTGAGTAAAACGCCATCTATTGCAAAGAGCTCTCGACAAAATAATTAACAGATGGCTACTTTATCATTAATTTAGCCGTTTACTTCAATTCGAACCCTTAGAGGGTTCGAATAGGGAATATGCATGTGATTCAAATATAGGTCAAATATTTTTTTTTATAAACTATGTTACTTCAGAATTATGCCTCCATCAATATTTTTGAATAAAATTTCATTTTGAGCGAGAAATTAACTTTTTAAAAGTCCCAAATAACTGTGGGTAATTCAAATACTTGAAAAGGCTAAGAGCGGATGTGACGTAACAATCCGGAATAACAATCAAAATGTCAATGTCAAGTCAATCAACAAGTGTCAAGTCAATGTCAAACGCTCATAGAAAAAGGAGTGTTTGACGTTGACTTTTTGGAGTTGCTTGTCTGTTGTCACAGACGGTGACGTCACCACACCAAGCGCGCCAAATGGAGGGCGTTTAAATAGCCCGGATCGGTTGGATATTTTTAAACATTTTTTTTACAACTTTAAATTGCTTTTCTGCCGTCGATTTTTTTTTTACTATTATTTGACGATGTAAACTATCGAATAAAAAGATTAAAAAAATACATGCATATTCCCTATTGAAGGAAACGGCTTATTTTAAGGGGGATGCTCTAGGGTGGCCCGCGAAAATCAAATTTTCTTACGTTTTTTGCAATTTGCAGGTCAGTATCAGGTTGTATATATATTGTATATATGTATTAGCGCTCGTAACAAATATGGATTTACAAAATTATAAACATTAAAATCAGAAATACAACTCTAAGCTCATGAAAGTGTATTGAATGACTATTTCATGAAATCATGACATTTGGCACTTTCATGAACTTAGTTGTATTTCGCGGGCTACCCTAGCGCATCAACCTTAAGTTTTTTGTTGAAAATACGAGATATATGAGTGTTAATACATAAATCAGCATTAAACAAAGATGTTTTGATTTTTACTAATATACCATTAATTTATTATTAATTAAATATCAATAAATACCACTCGCAGTAGGTACTAAAATCGCCTTTACTGCTACGACATAAAGTACTGTCAATACCACTGATGTGTGTTACGACTTCGTAATTGCTTTACCACTTTTGACAACAATTCCCACTAAGGTTAAAACTACAATTTATTACGGTACAAGAATATTTTGAAGCGTGGTCAAAATCAAAAATAACCCCGCCTTCTAAATTAATTAATCAGTCATTCAATTGGGTAAAAAAAATGGTCACTTTGTATGTACCTACTTACCTTAACCTACCTACTACAAAATGTAGAAGGGTTGCGACTTGCGACGCAATTCAATTTATCAGATTAGACGGGATCACGGGACGCAGGCGCGACGCTTGGTCGTCTGCACCTTAAAATGCACGATAGAGGGCAACGAGGTTGTAAGCCAAATGTATGAAAGGTGGCTGTCGCTAGCTACCAGGTGTTCCATGTGTGGTGTGTACCTATGCAGATATTTACTGGATTGAAACTAACAAAGCCACTAATAAAGGTGACGAGGTTCTTATACAGGCTTTTGGGCTTAGACATTAGGTAGGTATTAATTAGTCACGTGGTAGTGGCGTAACTTTAGATAAGTAAGAGGCCAGAGAGGAAATTGGGCCCCCATGACGCATTTGGCTCCTCATTTGGCTCTCCATCGTGTTTTTTCAAACTCAAACTCTTTGTTGATTTGACGGACCTCCCAGTCCCAGCCCGGACACTGAGTGAGCTCCAGAACACCGTGGGCCCCTGATCACCCGCATCAATTTGAACCTTATAAGTTAGGCTACTGCCTCGTAAACGCACGTGGGTGTATTGCCTAGAGACTATGGAAAACTAAACTTCTTTATATGTTGTATTTTCTGTATTTCTGTGTTCTTTATTGACAACAAAACGAGTCACTCGTTCTCTTGTTCAACTCAGTCTTATTGCCAATGAAACTAAACGCATCAACTGTCACAGTGACATGACATGTCGATTTTCTTTTTATGTTTGACGGAGCACGAACGTCCAGCAATTTCTCAATGAAATGAACGATTGCGGGTTGTAATATTTTATCGTTATTAAATTAACAAAACACAGCATGGAAGTACAATAGTTTAAAAACATTAGTGTTAATCAAAATTATTCGAAACGTGACTCAAATAAATGCTTTCGCACTTTATCAGCCTATGGTGAGTTCGTTTACATGTCTTTTGATCAAAAATCTATTAAAAATACATTATATACTAGTGTACGTCAACCCATTAATTAAGACTACAACGTAATTAACATTTTATGTAAATTTTTATTGATATCACTAAGAGGAAACTTAAGAAAGCAGTTTGAGAAATTATGACCAAAATCAAGTCATGCAAAATTATTTTCAGTGAATTTTTCGACCATTTTTTAAATATATAAATAAGATTTTTAAAGTTGACGGACACTTGAATTTTAAATATTTAAGTACAAAGTTCTTATATTTTATTTTAGTTCTATTTTTCTTGCTTACCAGATAATATCAGCATTAAATGTTAAAGGCTTGAATGTTACTGGAGATCATTAAGTTGTAATAACTTGAAAATGGCCAAAGCTTCAATCGTATTAAGCTTCCATAGTATAATAATTCATCAGTCAGATATTCATCTTTTGTCTGGACCACACTGGCTGAATGATACTATCATATCATTTTATTTCGAATACTTAGAGAAAAAGATATTCAGAAACGCAAAAGAATTACTGTTTGTGTCACCAGAGGTGACTCAATGTATAAAGTTGGTTCAAGAAGATGAAATAGCTACATTTCTAGAACCTCTTGGTGTAAGTAAGAGACAGTTTGTGTTCTTTGCACTAAATGATAATGATACACCAGACATGGCCGGCGGCTCACACTGGAGTCTTCTTGTTTATTCAAAACCAGAAAGCTGTTTTTACCATTTGGATTCTTCACATGTGAGCAATCACAAAGCTGCTTGGGAGTTTGCAAGCCATCTTATTCCGTATCTATCCAAGGGTAAGTAATCAATTTTTATAATCAGATTCAGTTTAATATTTTTCCAAATTTTAATTGAATGTATTTGTAAACAAATTCTGTTAAAATAGTTTTAAAAGGGTATTTATAAATGAGAGCAAAATTCGCCAAAGAAACATTCAAGATATTCATAACAATCTTGCAGTTTCTAAATGAACAAAAATGTTTAACTTGATCATCAAGTTAATGTTTGGAATTGTTTTCAGGTAAAATCAACTTTATGAACAAAGATTGTATACAACAGGGCAATGGCTATGACTGTGGGGTGTATGTCATACATAATGCTGAAAGGCTGGCTGAGTATGCCCATCAGACTGGAGAGATTGCCAGCTGTGAAATGAATGACAAGATAAGCCCCTCTGCCAAAAGGAAAGAAATATTAAAAATTATTTACAGCCTTGCTAGCTCAGACTAATTTGTTATATTAATGTTGTAATAGTTACTGATGTGCTTTGTTAAAGTAATTTAATAATATAAAATTTTTAATCAATTACATTGATCAATTGGTTTTTTTTTTAAGTACTAAATTTTTTGTGGCTTTATTTGTTTTGTCAGATTGGCTTTAAGGTTTCTTTGAATAATCTCACTTAAAAGATAGCCCAGTGAATAGTGAATGAGTCGCTATTTGTGCTCAGGTTTCATGGTTTGTAATTTTATAAAGCCCAGTGATTCACTTTACAAAATTTTAAATACCATAATTATGTACATGCTCCACATGGCTGTACTGCTATCATGCATTTTTAGCAGTTCTGTTGAATGGTTAAAAACAATCTAGATGGCAAAATGTAGGTGTGGCCTCCAGTCATTGCTGGACTAGTTTAGTGTTCTAAATTGACTTACAAAAATGATTATTAAACTCTTTTTTGATAAAAAAAATAGTCCTTTAATGAAAAAAGCGCCGTAGGAATCCATATCATTCAAGATCTAAAATATTACACGGTACACCTCTGCCTAGTGCCTAGGCCTATTTCTTCGAAATATCATGAAAATCTGTGACAACAATTGTGAGTAGGTATTTTTATGCATTACGAATTCACGTTTCAGTTTTCAGTTTCGTGTAGATTCGACACTTTCTACCCGAAGTCCACACGTTAAAGTTCTGGGTTATAATTAGACTTTGACTTCTATTTTCGTCCGTATCTTTTGACGATCATTATTGTCGCACGATATCGATAGTGTATTGACGATCAATGAAGATTGGATTCTTACCTAATTATTTGCTCGATTTTATCCATTGTTACTGTCGCCTGTGAACGATCGTTAATTCATTAGACAATAAGCATTTTGGTACCCCCACCAATCGCCATTTGTAATGTCGTTTAATAGGTATTACCAACAGCTTTTTACTAAATGCATATGATAGTATATTATGGTAGGTACTTATAACAAAAAACAATTTTAAAAATGTTTGTCTGTCTGTATGTCTGTTTGTTTGTTCAGGCTAATCTCCGAAAAGGCTGGACCTTCACTGGCAGATCTATGTATAGCCGATGGTCGAAAAATAATAAGGGTAAACGCCAGGGAAGCCACGGGCAGCAGCTAGTCGTTAATAAAATGTTAATCAAATCTCGAAACCAAAAAGCAACATTTAAAAAATCAAGTAATAAAAACTAAAACCCAACTACGACTTAAAAGGTATAAACAAGACACCACAGACAAACAAATTAAAAATCCGGAGTCACTCGTGTTAGGGCATAAATCGAACAGATTACGTGTGACTCCGGATTTTTACAAGTTTATATTAGCTTGCTCTGTTCGTATGTGTTTCCGGTTACTCCAATTATCGTCCATTTTTTAAGTACTTCCTGACATTCGATTGAGCTGAAACTTGGCATACTTAACTACCGAGACATTTTGAAAAAATGATACCGTGGAACTGGTTTGATGATGGAGCCGGAAGTTGGCCATAGGAACTCCTCAATCAAACAAGATAGGACCATCGTGTTTGGACTCATTAGATATGTATTAATTAACAACTGCTTTGACACTAGGTGGTGTTCAGGGTCTGATGATGGAGCCAGAAGGTAGATAACCCTAACCCTTAACCCTTTTTTTTCCTTATGGGATAACCCTTTTTAGTTCATTAAAAGCTTGTTTTTAAAAAGATTTTTACTTATATTTTTAATTTGTCTGTCTGTGGTGTCTTGTTTATACCTTTTAAGTCGTAGTTGGGTTTTAGTTTTTATTACTTGATTTTTTTTAAATTGTTTTGGTGTTATAATATATATATATATTTGAAATGTTCTCATTAAGCCCTTTCATTTGATACCCAACATGGTACGATTAAACCATTTTTTTTTTTTTTAAGTTCCTCACTTTATGTCCTCTAGAGGGCGCCATTTTTAATTTAATGTGACTTCACATAGCCTATAACCAGCGGACAATCACGACGCTTCTAACGATACCTTATTTGTTAAATTGTGATAAGTGGTTTGGAAGATAGGAGGGAACAGATGAACATACATACATACATACCGGTCAAAATCATAACCCTCCTTTTTTCTTCGCCGTAGTCGGGTAATAAAAGTAAATATCATCTAATTATCGCAAAAAAGCAGCACCGTATAAATACTATAAATCCATTAATTATTATATTGAAAGAGGAAGAAGAAGCATAGTGTGTGTGCTAAGACGCACTCTTGTCTCGAAGTCTCGAGATTGAACGAACGAGATTGTCTTACCACGAGATTGAATCTCTAAAAAAAACTCGAGATCTCACGGGATTCGAGATAGCATTTCCTATTGTCCACCCCTGGAAACAGCTAGTCATCATGTTGATACAGAAAGTACCTAACTGTGGTCAGGGGTAAGATTCGTCGTCCAAAAAAAAATACCCCGTAAAGTTTATACTAAGCTCCTTGTACTTATACCTACCACAGACTAGCTGCCGCCAGCGGCTTCGCCCGCGTGTAATCTTTATAAATTATAGCCTATGTTACTCAGGGTGAATGTAGCTTTCTAATGGTGAAAGAATTTCTGAAATCGGCGCAGTAGTTATTTATTACAAACATTGACACAAAAAAATACAAATCTTTCCTCTTTATAATATTAGTGTAGATATTCCCAAACACCAAATAAGTTCCTGTGTTGTTTCTGCTTCTCTGCTCTGATGGTGGTGGTTAGATTAGGTAGATAAGACTGCAATCAACACGTAATAGGGTTCAAGCAGGAATTAGGGTATTAAGTAAGTACAACGGTGCAACCCATAGAGCAACACGGGCCACCGGCTGACTCCGTGTTGCTCTATGGGTTGCACCGTTGCAACCCGTGGGTACAACACCAGTACCAGTACCACACACCGGTACCAGTGTGTTCACGATCCTGCTTATTTACTATGTAGATTTTATTTATTACCCTCTTTATTCTGAATTGTTTTTACTCTGTTGTGTTGTTAAATTATGTCCCTCAATTCAGCATGCGTCGTGGCAAAGGCCTCCTCTAGCTGTTTCCATTGAACTCTGTCACGAGCCACTCTCATTAAGTAGTCCGCGTGGTTCTTTTAAACCACTCAACAGATTTCGATGACGTTTTCACCATCGTTTATTGAATTTATTCCGGAAGGTTTATGTGTTTATTATGATATTATTAAAGTAACATATAACTAAGAAATCTCGATGTTTTGACGTAAAAACCGTGTGAACCAGGAGCGGGTTGCTAGTACCTAGGTAATAAAATAAAACGAATGAAAATTTTATAAAAAGTTTTATTGGATTTATTCTTTTCCTGTTTGTGTTTAGTACTAAGTAGACTATCGAGAATAGACATCGAGGAGTAGGTATATAACTAGTTAGCTACTATGTAATAAAAATGAGAGGATTATGTCTTATAGCCACACAATCCATACAGTTAAGTTATTCATCTTATTGGAATCTCAGCAGCAAACACACGTTCTTGCTAATTTGCTATTCCCGTTAAAAGTAGGTAGTGTAACAGGATAAAATAAAATTATGAAAAGTGAGTTCAAATTGATCGAATTTTCAAATGCCACTTTGATGCTTTTACCCGTATTGGAAAAAGAATTGTTCTTAAGCAGTAAAGAACTGCTCCCTCAGTTTTAAACATCTATTATGCGATAAGATAACAGTACCTAATACCTATACTACTTAGTTAGATAAAGAAAAGAGGACAAAATTAATCATCGCAAGAATAAAGTTTTGTAACAGCTGTGCCTAGTTCCCAGTGTAGTATTAAAATATCACGATTACCTATTACTAAAATACCGTTAACAATTATTTCTCACATATAAACATTTAAGGCATTGTACAAACATGGTAAAAATTACAAAAAATATTGTAACATACTGCAGTATGCACATAAGCATGATTAAAGTTGGAAATGTCATAGTAAAAGGACATAATTGAATTTGGGCTAAATTATGAAAGTGCTGGCCAAACGATAAAAGAAAAATATTTCGATTGAATATGTTATTCTTTTCACTGTTAGGGTTCCGTACCGTCCTAGGAAAAACGGAACCCGCCCTTTCACATTTAACCCAAAAATGCTTGGACGCTGAATGGGATGTCCTTTATGATTTTTGAGGTTCTATCCATCCTCCAAATGCTTTATTTAATTCTTCTGCTACTGCAAAACATAATCTATCCTGATTGTGGTTTGCAATAACTTGGATTCCAATCGGTAAACCTTCGCTACTTAACCCTAGTGGAACCGTCGTAGAAGGCAAACCTAAACAGTTGATTATAGCTGTGTAAGAGAAATTGAAAGGTCGAACTAGTGGTTCATTGTGATAGGGCGCTGTTGTAGGGTGTGTAGGGAAGAAGAACACGCCGTCGTCCCCGAGCAAGTTCGAGAAGCTCCTCTCTAGATCTTCGCGTAGTTTGAGATAGTGTTTGTATTTTTCACTGCCAATTTCCACACCTCCGTAGTCAAATAGAGACGTAACCAAACCAATGAACGTGTTTCCAGAGAGCCCAAATAAATTTTTCACGATTTCTATTAAGACCTTTCCAATACTATCGTTCGGCATTATTAATTGGCCAAACCTCTTGGTGGACTTCATGTTTGCGAACCAAATGGCCATCGACTTGCGCATTAGTGGCACTTTCTTCTCTACAGCGTCAATTTTATATTGTATTTTCAAAAATTCCGTAACCATTTTCATTGCTGTTATAATTTCCGGATCAACAGGGTCTACCAACGGCGCATCAGTGCTGAATTGATAGTAATACTTGAGTTTTTTAACGTCGACGGGTTCATCTAAGTTGAGTCTATTGGCGTTATGCCCTGCTAAAATTTTCGTAAGAGGCTTCAAGTCCACCGCATGTCTAGTTATTGGACCAATACCTGTACAGAAAATAATTATAAAAGTTAAGTTTCGAGTACTTGTCTTCTCCCGGCTACTCACACTGCACGAATATCTTTGTTTGACTTTCGCACTAAAGATGAACATTAATAGAGATTTTGAGAAGATTATAAATATACTAGAAGAAAAAGACATGTTGGGACACCTAATACATAATAAATTGGTATAAGGGCAAGATAATGTTGATGATGATAAATATAATGTCCAATAAATGAATAATTTTTAGATTCTTTTAATTATTATGATTAACTTGCTTACCTAAAAATGAATTCAATAAATCCGTCTCAGGAATGGGGTATTGTCCAGTGTTTGAAACAATGTTACGTGACGGCTTGTGACCGAAAACCCCGTTGAAATAAGCTGGCATCCGTATCGACCCACCAATGTCAGAGCCTTTAAACACAAAACAATCATTGTATTACAATCTTAAAAAAAAGGAATACAGTATTATACCATCTCTTACAAATATATCGATCTAACATTGAGGTATAAGGTTGCTAAGTGATGAAGTAACACATTAGCAGACGTAAGTATCCATACTAACGATACAATATTATAAATGCGAAAGTAACTGCTGTACCCTACGAATAATAAAATTCGTAGTCTGTTCAGAACCTATAACTGGTCAGAACCTAGGTATATCTGTTACCTTTTCAAGCCTAAACCAATGAACCGATCGTTATGAAATTTGTCAGACAGCTAGCCTAGGACCTGGAGAAGGACATGGGCCAGTATTTATCCTGGATGGCAGAAGTAATCGTAGGCAACAGCTAGTATAAAATAAGCAATACGATCTACCGCTGACAATTTATCAATAAGTTTCAATAGATTAGCCGCGCAACTCTCATTTTAATCAATTGATCAACTCAGCCCATGGCTATCCACTACTGGACATAAGCCGCTCCTAAGTTGTGGCACCTGGTTTTCCGCCTTCCGCATCAAGTCCGTCCCAATCTCCTTTTTAAGGTCGACGGTCAATCTAACCAAGGGTTGTTCCAAACCACGTTAACGTTTGCGGTCCGAGAGCTGTTGAAGCTGAGAAGTTCTTGAGTGGATCTAGAACTTGTCCGCTTCAGCAGTCATCGGTCCTTCCTAGATAAATATTGGCCTAGTAGTTGCCTATCTTAGTTTCGAGTCTTAAAATGGTTTATCTAACACCATAGACCATATTTTATACTTGTAAGTATTTTGAAGAAGTGTACGTTGTACATACCTATGCCAAACACGCTGCCTGCAGCTGATTGGCAGCATCCCTCCCCGCCAGATGAACCTCCAACAATTCTTGTAGTGTTGTAAGCGTTTTTCGTTCTGCCATGGATGTGGTTATGGGTTTCCCACCTGGAACATGGACACCATATGCATCAAATATCTTAGAATATAAACATTTTGAATAGGTAGGTTACATGAGCTTTGCCCATGACTGCGTCTTTGACTTGGATCATAGAATAATCGGAGGTTTTGAATTTTGACCATACGTAGATAAAAGTTGACAAATTTTGCTAAACTACAACAACCCTTTGGATTTGTTTCGAAAAACCTTTCTTGGTGCAACTTCTCTCTCTCTTCCTTCCATGTTAGTGTTGTCTGTCCGTCAGCCAAGATAATTTTTACAAGTATAGTGGGTCGACCTAGACTTACCACATGCACAATTCAGGTACATTCGTGAGTCCAATGATAATGGCGCCCTTCTGTCTTAGCAACGTGACGACATCACTGTCTTGTTCAGCAATAACATCTTTACGAAGAACCACACCGGCTGTGTGATGTAAACCTGTAATGTGAAAATAGGAAATCATCCATTTATTAGAAAAACAATTTACCTGTGACCCTTTTCCCGCCAGTGCCGACTTAAAGCAATTACATCACTTGCAATCGTGCGTGCGAGCTAAGCGTCAGGGGCAAGAATGATTGGATCAGTCGTTGTGGTCAGTGAGTTAATAAGTAATGAATCAGTTGAAATAATACTCAACATTGGCCTTTCCTTTCCAGTCGTAATGCTTATAAATTATCGTTTTTTTTTTTTCAAGAACCTATTCTGCATGAATTGTACATCTATCAAACTATGTCTTACGAATAATTACAATATACTGAGATAAATTGTATAAAATATTTCTAAAAAACTCATTCGATATGCCAAAAATATTCCATGTGTTCAATTAGATAAGTACTGTGTGATCGTAGAGCATAAAATACAGTAGTTAACTTCATAGGTACACTTAGGTAATTGGCAACAAACCATAATGTATTGCCCATTAACTGTAGGTATTAATTAAGTTCAAATTAAAATTCACGAAGGTAACCTATCGCTTAACCGACCTTTTAAAAATCGATTACCTAGGTACACACGGCTAAACATTAAGCTATACATTTCCAGTTCATGTTGATCTCGCATTGTGTCTCGCATTTTCCGTTCAATATGAGGTCAGCTTATACTGGAAATGTATAGCTTGATGTGTACAATGTTGTAGGCACAACATTGTTTCATCATCCGTACTTATAACATCATAATCTTAGATCGCAGATCTGAACTAAACACGGACAATACAAGAAATCCTTGAACCGACGCTGATACTAGTATACTCGTAGTCATCATTAAAAATGTACAAAAAAAATATCATGCAACGGACGGTCGTTCGTCAGCATGGCAGCCATTTTGTTATCTCAGACTAAATCTTTATATTAATTCTTATCGCACCTTTAACTGCTATACAGTCTTTGGTCGTAAAAGGAACGCCGAGGAAGGGCTTCTCTTCTTCTAGCTGAGCGGCCGACTTCAAGCCGTTACGGACGAGGTCATCGGCCTCTCGTGCTTCCTTTAATGCGGCCTCAAATCGATCTTCCACGAAGCAATTGAGCGCGGAATTGACATCTTTAATCCGCCTGATGCATGCTTCTATTACTTCCACGCTGGTTATCTGTAAATTAATGACTAAAATTGTTTTAAGCTTCTCACGTGATATGATAACAAAAAATGGCCTTGGATTTTAAATTTTTACTCAGCATTTATAAATTATAAAATCTTAATATAACCTGTTTTTAATAAAAACTAAGTAGTATCTTTTGATGTTAACCTTGTTGGTTAGCTTATCATAGAAACAGTGCCGATGTCGGATATAATAAAAAACAATTACCGTCACCCACACATATTATTTTACTTAACTGCTGAATAATGCCGTCCTCATAGACCGCTATACAACATTGCTACAACGAACGATAAATTACTATTACTTATTAAATTTTCGGCACATCCTGCCAAAAGCTGATGTTACAAAACCACAAGCAATGGGATTAACTTTACCGATAGTCGATACAATCATCATTTTCCTCAAGAAACTGGTCAAGACTCTTTTATCTCATTTTAACATAGCAATTAAAACATAATTGAGGTTTGAGATAGCTTCATTCTCATTCAATTACATTAGAATACTAAATTACCTAAGTCAAACTTTAACGTTTTCGTTAACGACCATTATAAGTTAGAAATTAAGACGAGCTGTCGCCAGCGCCACTTCTACCCAGAGTCTGGCAATCGTTACAAAATAATTACCAAGTTGAATGTAAAGTACTTAACCGCAATTATCTTTAGCTTACGTTCGAAGCTTCGTTTTCAGTTTGCTGAAACTGCCCGTAGGCTTGTTATTCGAACGAAGTCAAAACCAAATTTTAAAGATACTTAGTAAAACAACACGTAGAATATCCAACTGACTTGAACACAAAGGTTTAGAATAGTTACTGTTATTACGTTATGAGACATTCCTAATGGATTCGAATCACTTAAGTTACCAAACTAACTCGGTTGTCATATGAAATTAATTCAAGAAACTATAGTATAATGGTTCAAGACGCAGTCTGCGCGGAGACAGATTTTGCTTGATCCCTCTACACTAAAGTATTACTTCCCGTAAGTACCTTACTTTCAGGAACGCTATAAAACTCATTCATATCTTCTAATGGTCATTTCTCTATCCCCAGAAAATGTTATCTCTGTAATAATGGTATCTCTTGATATGCATTCACACTTTTTCCAACAAAGCGAGTACCAAGTGTACCCGTGCTCACGGTTTTATTCGGTTCGTTATGCTTACAGCCAATTCGTGCCGCATTGTGAGTCCATTTAAATTGAGAATTACTAGTTATGTTACGTTACGTAGTTGATCAATCAACATCGGGTGTTATGTATCCTGCTGTATTGTACATCGAACTATTATGTATGGGTCTCTAGCTAGAAATTTAGCCGCCGTTGTTGCTTTAACTAAATTACTGAGGATTCCTTCATTCTTATCATAATCATCATCCGCCTATAGCAGCCCACTGCTGGATATATAGGCCTCTCCAATTGCACGCCATTCAGCTCGATTCTCGGCAGCTCTCATCCAGCTGCTACCGGCCACCCTGCGAAGATCCTCGCTCCACCTAGCCTGAGGGCGGGGGGGTTCTTTCATTGTAATTTTGGATAATATCGTTATAACCGGTTACAAATGCATCTATGGAAGGTTCCTCGAAGAATAAAAATAACAAACAAAACAAGCTGGACATATTTACATATCAAGACCGAATTATTAAATCAATCTACCAACTTGATGTGAGGAATCTAATCCTTAATTAATAAGCTTTTAAGGATGTTATGTTCTACAGGAAATAATTTACCAGATCTTCATCATCATCATTTCAGCCGAAAGTCGTCCACTGCTGGACATAGGCTCATCATAGGCTCTTAATCGTTTATAACTTTATAGCTATTTGTCTCAATTTAGTCTCTGATGCTATCTTAGCTTTAGTGGCTACTACTATTATAGGAAAGATTATGAAGAATTCCATTGTTCAGCGGATTCTCTAATTAAACACTTAGCTTCTGACCTTCAAACGAAAGGCACGAGGCAACATTGTTTTCATTCCTAAATATTCTTTCAACGTAGAAATTGCACGACATCCCGGACACAGCCAAATCTAATTTTTATTTGCCCCAATTATGCGCAGCAGAGAAACACAAAAAAGGCCCCTGCCCAAAAAAGTACCAAATACAACAAAGCATAAACAAAAAATAAGAATATTGTCCTGCGGTTCAAGAAACACAATCAGTTTTTCCTCATCGACACTTTCGATGTTATTACGATCGTACAGGATTCATAGGGAGACAATGCTAAGTAGTTTTATTCACGACATAACAAAAGCCAGTTGTAACGTTGACTTTATACTTGAGTCATAACCATCTTGTTATATCTTCTAATAAAATATTACCTACTATATTTATATGACATCGTTAAGTATACGACTAAAGAATTATTGATTTTTAATCCTGATCTTGATAACTATCATTTATATAAAAATTTAAGATAATTGATTCAGAATGTCATTCTAAAATTATGTAAGCATAGGGTACTATGTATGCGTCATACTCATGTTTAATGCCAAGGTTATAATAACTTGAACTTGAAGTTTAGGTATCTACACATGCTGGCATTAAGTTATAGGGCTATCAATACATTAATGAAAGTGACGTGTAGGCATCTATGTAAAACGAATGTATTTATAGCAGCTACTAACATAGTACAAACAAATAGATAGGATACAGTTGTGAAATAACTCAGTCAAACATTCAATGCAAATAACGAAGCAGGTCATAAAATTTAACTCTTTTTATTAACAATCAAATGCAAGCCTAGTGTCTTTCACAGGATTTAATAACTATATCCATAGCACCGGAAAAGGGCAGGATAATTCGCAATAATCTAATCGTTTTGCCAGTTCCAGATAAGATCGTACACATAATGAGTCATGTTTTTATAGTTTGGACTTTGTTACTGTGCCTATTGCTGGAGATATCACTTCAGTTTTGTTATTGAAGTGTATTTTAAATGCATAGCAATCGATTCACACATGGATACTGTTATCGGTTTGTGTAAACATGGCATTGAACTACATACGGGTTCGGAAAATCAACAAGATAGTACCTACGACGAATTAAAACCGTCTGGAAAAAATGTTGGAACACAATTTCCTTGTTACGTAGAAACACGCACTGGTTACTTGCATCATCTGCTTCCTTTAAATATTACATCATTAGCTATTAAACTTGTACCTACTAGCTCACCGTTGTCATGTTCATGTTTGTGTATGTTTGTTTTTATTAACTTTTAAACTTCGTTTCCTCCAAATTTTTGCAAGTTTAGCCTGTTTATAAGTTCTTTCATAACGGGACAACCAAATATGTTTACTCTTTGTTCTAATTTTACAATATTATTAATTTATTATAACTCAAACTTACCTCTTTATTCCGAATTTTCTCTGCTACTGTAATAGCTGGCTGTTTTAGGATATCATCGTGTATGGGTGGTATCTTCTCTCCCTCAGCTCCATAATATAAACTAAAGAAAAACTTTCCGATACTCGCAATTATTAATCTCACTGCATGAAGCACTCTCAGTTTAAGTCCCACAGGTCTGTCTATCTCGGTGGTAGACATGTTCGCGTTAACTTTAAATCACTGCTATTTATAAACTTTGCGCTTAGAACTATCGCTGTTACCGCTATTGCACACTTTATTTGAAAACAATGTTGAAGTTTTGACGACAAGCAAGCTGCGACAACGCCTGTGTCGCTCATATACAACGAACTGTTCAACTCAATGAATGAGCGATATAAACCGAGGACACATCAGCTTGTATCTACGTCAGTGCTGCCGTCTCGCTCTGGCGCAGTAGTTCGAGTGTGGGCCGAGTGGCGGCTTCGGGTCGGGCGTCCTCTTTACGGCTCCTCACTGGCGTGCCGGGTTGCCGGCCAGTACACTCGGTGCACGTTGTTTTATTTATCACTTTTTTTTTATAATCGAAGTAAATTGTGTGACGAAGCATTGACAAATGAAGGCATGCGCTGGACATTGGGCTTTACGCTAATTGGCAATATTATTTTTTGTGGAATTCTAGATTGCAGTTGAATTATCCGATCATTAAATTGGAATATGCAGAGAACTCCCTGAAACAGTACACCGAAATTTAAAGTGAGGAAAAGACAGGGAAAAGATTTCAGTTAACGAACACTTTAAGACTTTGCTAAATGAATTTATTACCTGTGAACACAGCTACATAGACGGTACCTATTGCTGTTTGTTGGTCTCTGAACTTGGTCTGTCAAAGCTTTCTATTTACAACATCAGCAGCAGTAGCTGATGCTGATGTACCTATGTATGTTCAGCATACTTATTCGGTATATAAGGCAGTATTCTTATGTACCGAATAGTATATGCCGAACCATTTCAACTACAACACAGGACTTGATTATTAGTTTTTGTGAAAGTCACCATAATTTTACTGTTTCTTGGTTGAGCATTGTTTTCGTTTATACTCGAGTAATTTTGAGGTTATCCGACAGGTGACATTTAAATGTCAAGATTTATAATTCATAGAGGTTTTAAATGAGACCAAAAAGGCTTAGATATCTTGCTGTAAACACATTGATATCCGGAAGTAAAAGGGAAGAAGCCTTTTAATAGGAGAAAAAACTACCTAATAAAATAAATTATGCTAGAAAATCTTGAAGCCTTTTTAATCAAACGAACCTTTTTTTTTTTTTGTAAGTATTCCTACAATTTAATATGCCTATGCAAAACATTCTTCGAAAGATCCGTACCACTACCAGACTGAGTTGTTTGCTCTTAAATAACCTCTAAAGTTAGACC
This sequence comes from Lithophane socia, assembly GCA_947522985.1. Lineage (NCBI taxonomy): Eukaryota > Metazoa > Arthropoda > Insecta > Lepidoptera > Noctuidae > Lithophane > Lithophane socia. The sequence goes on from OX383269.1 coordinate 7,512,755, forward strand.
AATACCTATCGGCCTTCAATATTTCTATTTACCGGTTGCAAATTGAAATACAAATCTAAATGGTAAATATTGAACTCTAAAACTTTTAAGAGGCCACGGCACGACGATCGTTTTTTTACCCGACTACGGCGAAGCAAAATGAAGAGTTATGTGATGAAAGTCTTGGTATAGAATATCTCTAAGGCATTTTTCAGAAAGCTTAATTTATCGAAAGACGAGCCGTTTTTGAATACTATTCAATTTTCGATTTTAAGGAATCAACCCACTCTTATCTGAATTTTCAAACTGTGCCAGCATTATTATTGTCATCAGCTTTGGATGAAACTAAACGTAAGGTTTCGAATCAATACAATATTTGAAAGTGGGCCAACATTTCTATAAAAATACTGAAATCGTGTTAAATATTTATACCGCTTTGTTCTCTAGCGGGGTAAACATAATTCGAAAGTATGTAAACTGTTGTAAACATAAGAATAAATATAATTATTCTACATTTTTAAAGAACAAAGAACCCATTGACAGGTTCCTACTGTTTTTTGTTTGTACTGACTTTTATTTCTTAGATCACAAAAACGAAAACGTATATTACGTTTTCACATCACTCTTTGTGAAAAGCCTGAAAATAGACCACGCTATATTAAATTATACTCTGGATACAAAATATACCTAATGTACTTATGCTCTAGCATAGGTATAGCCACGGACTTTAATTGATGACCCACCTTCAAACTTTTCAATTTTGCAGTTTCATACATTCAGATTACACAATTAAACACGAAGTCAAAACGCATGCTCGTAAACAAGATGACAAATAAATTAGGTACTTTTAATCGGAAATAGTCTTAACCATAGAGTTTGACTAATAACTTCTCAATGATAAAAATAAATACAATGTTGCATTAAGTTTATCCAATCTATTTGATACCGACCTCCTTTGAATCATAGCTCATTAACTCGATAATTCTGAAAACTTAACTGAAGACAGTGACAGTTGAAATCTTGATGTCAGAGACGTTACTTTCGAACTTGTTGAAATTACTTATTTCTCCGTACGCTAACGTTACTATCGCAACAGTAACCTAGCAACGATTGTTTGTCATTGATAGGATACTGTTGCTAGACCTGCAATTGGTTGACTTTGGTTGTCACTCTGCTGTCAAGTTTGTAGTTCTGGCTCTCAGGTTAGCCAACCGGCAAAGATATAAAATATAATTTTCTTCTTCTTATATGAAAACATATGACTTTGCCTGTCGGGAACCGAATAAACCCGATTTGCATTAAACGGCTAAAATACGAACAGTGCCAGGTGGCTCATCAATTAAAGTCCGTGACTGTACATACGAGTATATATTTTGTTTTACGGAGTTCTACTACGTAAAACTACATATCGCTTTTCATACATGTAACACATTTCGTTTCTTTGATTTCAGAGTAACATGGACGACTCACCAGCCAGGGAGCAGAAAACAACGAGAAAAATATCGTTGCCCACAGTCCTCTGTACTCCCGAGCCTTCCGAGGACAGATCCGATATATCTATCAAAGTGAATTCTTTCATTTCCTCGGATTCCAAGATGTCACTTCCGTCCAATTTGGGCACCCCTACGTCGCCGCTAAGATTATCCTCTCCTGTATCATTACCGACGTCACCATGCGTGAAGACTTCCCCGACGTCGTCAGCCAACTCGTTACCGAACCCGAATCCAAAGCCAGTGACGTCAAATGCTGCGACGAACATCGTGGTGAACAGTGGCTCGGCTACCGGTAAGTGATATATTTAACAAGTGCTGTAGCAATTAGCATGCTTATTCGTTGTTGGTTAGCGATGACGTGCAAATACTTATGTCTTATGCAATCGCGGGAAAACTGGTGAATGAGACATTTTGATGATACGGTTCATTTAACATCTGTCAATGATTTTCTACGTGTTTTTCCCCTGACATCCTCGATTTCCTGACCTTGTCAGATACTTGTTTGAACTATTTTTAATTATGATCTACTCTTAAGGGCACGGGTGGATATTAACAGGCGTTATTTAATGGATTTTTTAAGCGCTGTAGGTATATGTGTAAAAATGTTTGAAATCGTATTCAGGAAATAGAACAGCTTAAGGGTTGCATAAGTTCCTGCAGGCAACTAGATCGCGAGTAGGCTTGTCAATATTGATGCACCGCGCGCTGCGATCTTTATTGGTCTATCTAGACTGCCGATATTATTTTATACTTAAATAAGTAACAAGTTCCTAAGAAATTATTCTTTATTAAATACGAATAGGTGAACAGGGTATCGGTACAGTTTACCATAGATCGTACTTAGATAATATCTGTGAATTAATGGTATTCAGCTGCATCCGGTTAGGAAGCCGACCCCAACATAGTTGGGAAAAGGCTAGGCAGTTTTTTATTTTTTTTTAAATGGTATTCTATGAAATACGAGTGCGTTAATTATTTACATTAAATAAACCTATAAATTTATGTATCTTTAAGTCATTTATTCTGAACAATTTTCCCCACAAATATAACATTCTAGGCACGTTACTTACTAAATCACATTTTGGATGAAAACTTAATAAAAGCTCACATTTTGTATTCTATTCTCGCATTCTGTTGCATGTGTTCAAGCCATATTTACTAGAATTATTACATAAGACCTTTATAGCTGGTTGAGGTGAGTATTACAGGTACTTACCTACACGAGCTCTCTCGTTGTTCATTAATTAATTATTAGGCTGAAGCAATTGTTTCCCTTGCCTCCAAATTGTATAATTAAAAAAGCCATCGGAAATTCGAAGCCGACCCTTCCTGGGTGAATATTAATCTTAATTTTGGATAATAATGATTATAAATGATACCTTGTAACGGAATCTCTCATTAACTGTAAATAAAGTGGATTTTTGTACCAAAATAATTTAGGTTCCTACTAAAGAATATTTATTTAGCAAGATGATAAATGTTGGAGATAATGTAAAAATAGAACTCTTAGAAATCCTGAAAACTTAATGATTATTTGGAAGTCCGATGTTTAATGAATAATAATCTCAAAGAAGATTAATACATGTCTAACTAAAATATAATTCTCGGTGACGGATTAGTTTAATCATAAGACCTAGAGTCCTAGACATTTGAAATATATACCTAATTATTTAATCTGATTAAATGTTGAGTCTTTACTATCAGTTATCACCTCTTGGACGTCTATTGTAGATTATTGATACTTCTGTAAAGACAAGCCATGAGTTTTATAAGTTTTGTAGTGACTTCGAAATAAGTACTTACCTGTACCGCTATGTAAAGTCATGCAATCTATCAAATATACTTACCTTCATAGAATATACATGATTCAAAATTATAATGTACCCTAAGTATTTTATAAATGGCGATCTTTGACAATACGCAATAATTTCATGGAAAAAAAACCGTTTTGTCACCTTGTATGGCCTGTATAATCGAATAACTTCAGAACCATTAAAATGAAGTTAAGGTACTTAAAGGCTCTTACATACATACTGTCGCGACTTTTAACAAAACAGTTTCTGAGAAAACTTCACGGTGAACAATGCGGCGGTGTCGCGTTACGCGATAAGTCGCGCCAGTATGTAAGAACCTTAAAGGCTTATTCATGTCTACCGAAACCATAAAGGCTCCCGCAGAAAGGCGCGACGCGTAGAACAATTTCCAATAACATTTCATAGAAAATGTTCCACCAGAGACATCAATCTTTGGTGAAAGCATCAAAGAGGTCACTCTTTTTGCACAAATCACAGCCACGGATAGACTGACCCGGCTGATTTACATTCTAACTTATTCATCCAGTAATTTATTCTAGCGCTGGAATCCAGTAACACTGCACTGGATGGGTATTTCGATTATCGATATACTTAAACCATTTTTAAACTAGTATCTGGCGCTGGATAAGAATAAAGCAAGCGCTAATTGGCTGATGGCTTATCCAACTTCACTGGATCAATGTGAATCAGACTTTGTAAAGCCGTTTCCTTGATAGAAACCCAAACTCAAGTTAGAATGCTAGCAGATAGCACTAACATAATTTTAAGACGTTTGACATTTTCCCTCACTTTCTTGGAAAGTTTCCGAAATTTAAACCTATTTGAGAAAAGTTTTAAACTTACCGAGATGCCATTTTACTTCATTTGCAACGCAATCCGCTTAAATATACTCAATTTAAAATTTTCTCCGGAGCAGCGTCCGCTTGGCAGTCAGCTTTAAAAAAAAATATAATATCGTTGCCGACATACGTACTTAACTTATATTATCTACATGTCCTTTCAAAATATTTCTATTCCATTTTTATGAACTGGAAGTCTAGTGAATTAATTTTATTAGTAAACCAAGTTAAGTATTTGACCACAGCTGATAATAACAGTTAAACATTTATAGATCAAACTTTCAGGTTTTCAGTATAATTGTATGGGAATGAAATGGAACCTGCAAACAAAACCTGCTGAAAAGTGGGTACAGCTACGGCCGGCGGCCGCGGAGGGTAGTACACACGCCTACACATCAAGCTATACATTTCCAGTTTATGCTGATCCCGCATTGCATAGGATTTCCGTACAATGCGAGGTCTGGTTATACTGGAAATGTATAGCTTGATGTGTAGCCGTGTGTACCTACTTGTATTTTTCACCAGGTTTTTTCAGCAGGTAGGTATAATTTTAGGTAGGTGAATGGTAGTAACTACCTACCTACGTAATTTTAAAATCTCATATAATATATCACAATTCTTGAATTTACCTGTGGCAACCTGCTTAAAAAAAACTCATCAAGACAACGTTGTAATAGGCTTGCTTTAGAGAGTAGGTATAAAACTGCGGAGGCGGATAAAATATATTGTTTTTCGTTACCACCCTCGAAAGGAAACAAACAAACGTTGCTAACTTTGCGATTCATTCGTATTGTGACCTTCTAAAGTTAATGATATTCGTGACTGTTTCCATCTAACTCATACAACTTTAGCAATTAGAGCTACGTAGCTGGTAAAAGATCGTTCATCTACTAAAGTATTTATGTTTAAATTACGCTTTGAAAGTAGTACATCGATTGGAGGGATCCATAATAAACAAACTTACCACACCGCTATATCTCCCCATTATTAAGACAAACGTTGAAAGCTCGACGAGATTAAGTCTGATGTGAATTGGCTTCTATCGCACACTACTTTGTCATTATGGTCCATAATCCGTGATATTGAAGTATATTTTGGCAATTGAGTTGATACGCAATCCTGAAGGGTACAAGTACCCTCATTGAACCTTTTGGCCTTCACGGGACCCCAATAAACATGAGGATTTAGCAATTTTTTCAGGACGCTGAAAATGAGAAACCCTCATCGACTTCATTCATATTCCGCAGTTGAGCGCAGAACGCGGCGGAGGGCGGGCGCGTCCCGTGCCGCTATCCTCGACAATGCCGATACTAGGTAATTCGTTTTAGTTTCCTTATCCGAGTGAAGTGAAGTGGCAATTAGTATGTCGTATGCCTGTCAGCTAGCGTGGTGTACATTTACCATTGACAGCCACACGTGGAATGATAAACTCACAGACAAATCTAAAACTTTGCGGATAATAGAGCTGATAAATTAAAAACTTTCTGAAGGAAAAGTTTTATCTCGTATGAAAATAAATACTTAGATAATTTATGAATGTTCAAGATAAACATAGAAATCCGTTTTCTAGTAGTGAGTAGTTAGTAGAGGTGTATTGAATAGAATAGTTATTGCAACGAATAATGCTTCAATAAGGTTTTGTTGGTAAACTCTGTTGTGCGCCATAATGCGAAGACAAAGTTAAACAAGTGTGGTGGTGTGAGGCACCGGGATGCCTTGTTGTGGCTGCTGGTGGAATGGCAGACAGAGGCATCGACCCCCCGACCCCGACACTTCAGGTTATTTTCTACTTCATTTTCTTCACAAAATTGCTTGCTCTAAACCCAAATGGATATAAAACCAATGAATCGCGAGATGATGGATAAGCGGTTCTTTGTCCACTGAGCTTTTACCGCTCAACATTATTACTCCGATCTGTGGGTTGGAAATGTTGGTTCTTACATTATGGAATTTTCTCCTAACTTATACAAAAAGTTAGATAGCAACTCTTCCTTATCGCTTATTATCCGAGTGTCGCGTTTGTATAATTTTATCTTATTTGCTTAATCATATCGTTAAATGAACATTCCCTATGAAACGTGGGTTTTCTCATTATCTTTTATTACAATGACTAAAAGTCGCGCTGTAATATTTCCATACTTACCCAACTTGGCAAACAAATCGGTGGTCTACTGTGACCATCTATTTGTTTGGAGAAAAGCGGTGCATCTTTTAACATCGGTAAATCTAGAGCTATTTTACGATTCCCATGGAAAAAATAATCTAAGGTAGCTAGGCTAAAGGGAGTCGTCCATCATTGAAATCGATAAAAAATTATTAGCTACTAATTAATCTTACATAGATTTTATATTACTAGGAAATTGTTTATGTTACCTAGAAATCAATCTGCCTAGCCTTTCCCCGACTATGTTGGGGTTGGGTTCCAGTCTAACCGGATGCAGCTGAATACCAATATTTTACATGGAGCGATTGACTATCTGACCTCCACAACACAGTAACTGGGTAATACGATACCACTTGGAACTAGAAACTTCTTATTGTTTGAATTTAATTATACCTAACGAACCTCGTTCCATTAGCTACATCAAACGAGAATCTTCAAACTAAGGGTCTCTTTGAGTCAGATATAATTAATCAGTTAACATGACCATACAGTACGGGAGCACAATAGCACTTCGATGTTATCAAGAACCCTTTCTCCCAGACATACGAGAAACGGTTTTGGAATTACTTACCTACATTTGACAATTTGACAAGAAAGGAGTTTCACAAGTTAATACACTCGTACCATTTACGTAATTTGACCGTCTTAAACTTTTGACTTGACAACTGTAGGGATTTCCGGATGTGAACAATGGACCCACCCGTTTTAACCCTAAACTTTGACGTGTTTTTGATAACTGAAAATATACGGCCATTGTTCACAGACCCGGTTTATAAATAAAAACATATCCGTGATAGAGGTCCTGAACAAACAGCTGAAGTGATTTATTCACGGATTATAAAATGAAGCGACATTTTCCGGGGACCCATGGACATCGCTGGGACTAGGGCATAATTGATGATTTTCCTGTAACATAGTGTTTCTACAATGTTTTTTCCTATCTTTGTGATCAAATTGAAAAGATTTCCAACAAGATAGAAAGTTATGTTTGTAATACAGAACTCTGGCACATAAAGTGTTAACCCAGTAGGAAGTCAGGGTCACGGGTCCTAATGTGATCCTAAATTTTGTACGCTTTGTTGCCTGAAGGAGCGCAATGAAAACTTTATTTTCCAGGGACCGATTTATGACTTAAACTCAAAATGTAGGTGTTCTTAAATGATTTTCATATAAAAAGAACAAATTTCCCATAAAAATAAGAAAAAACATGTAGCAATTTTATTAAAAAAATAACGCGTTAATGGTGTAACTTAAAGCCATTTTTATTTTAGCCGCGAAAAGAAAATCATAACTTCGCCGCGACGAAAAATAATGAAAAATTTTTTGTTTACAAGAAAATTTCCGCAGGTGAAACGAATAAAAGAAAAACCAAGCAAGCGACTAGCAAACGTGGAAGTAATAGAGACGAATGATTGGGGCTCGGTTTATTACCCTCATGGTAACAGGTACAGGCTACGTGCTACATGACAGGTGGCACTATACCCACCCTACCTGCACTGTCCTCCAGGCAATATCCTCGTACAGTTTTATTACGAGAGTGAGACTTACGGTATTTCCTTTTAATCTGGTAAAAAGACCTTCGTATCTCCCAAACAGGATGGGCCGCTCACGTTTCTGAACGATAACAATCCTATAATGACTAGCATTTCACCGAAATAATTAATATACATTATTGAGAAGGGATAAATAAGGTTAGGTGTATGTCCACTTGTGGATAGTTTTCTACCGAATAAACACCGGGTATTTCAGGTGGCTGAAGAACTTTTAGGGGTGATTTCTTGACCTTTCTTCTAAAGACATTGGCTCAATAAAAGTACCTAACCACTTCAAATAATCCCTTTGTTAGCCCTTAATAACACGAAACACAATACCGATTAGCGATAATTGTAATGTGGGTAGTATTTTTGTTGATTTCTACTGCTTCATTGACTGAAGAAACGTAATAATACCTAATAAAACGCATTAGGAAGTGCCTTTGCTCAAATCCATGGGATTTCCGGCTACCTTCGTGTTTTCTGACTAAAAATAGACTAGGTTGGAGCAAGGCAAAGAGATTACTTCAATTAATTAAAGTGGTCTATAAGACAGTCCCACGGGTGTAATTTCACGTATTATATTTCAAGTACACAATCCCTATAGAACTATTCTACTTACACAGAACACATGTGAAACTTCGCAAATTATCTTACACAATGTGATAATTGTGTATCCATAGATTTCATCATCTGACAATTATTGTAAGTAATAATAATTATAAATATGTTTTACTAAATAGACAAACGTATTTTGTGATCGAACAAAACTGATTAATACCTACCAAGTTTTGAAATGATAATAAATTGTCTACAGATACTATGTCATTATCACAACATTTTATAGATATTTGAATATTATTCCACACCTCATTAGGGTAAACTACGTATCGCATATTATAATACCTATGAGACATTTTCACGGCATTCAATATCGCGGAGAAAACTTGCGGAAGGGTTATTTCAAACTTCATAATGTCACGTTCGCAGCCACGAGTTAATAATGTCAGCTGTGGAAATCAAATTCTAAAGCTGGGAACTAGAACGCTCGCATAAAAAAACGAATATCAGAACTACAAAAACGCCAGAGTATTTGATAAAATGACTGTGTACAACTATGTTAAAAAATCTGTACAATATGTCAGATAACTCAATTCGGTTGTTATGTGTAGCTATCTGTACACTTTCCATGTAACATATTCAGTCGTTAACAGTGCGTGACTGCATTGTGTCATAAATCTGTGACGTCATAGTAAAGGCTACCACAGCCTTTTTGGACTAACGGGGTTCTGCATTTTAATGAACTATTGATTGTTTGTTAATTTAGCTACAAATCAGTCAGCTTCAGTCGGTCAAGCGGCACTTCGCACCGCTCGAAAATTAAAATGTTTTGTTGCATTTTTACCGAAAAACGCGTGAGTGAGTGCTCCCATACGAACTCAGATGAGAGAGATTACAGTAAGTTAAAATATCTCGAAATAGAATACGGAATGTGCCAATATCCAGCGAGATGACACATTCAGAAATTATTTTCTTCGTTAACCTTTTGATATTTGTTTGGGTGGAAATATGAGATAAAGGCACGTAGCAGGTGCGCGCGAGTAAAAATATTCTCATTAAAAAATTCTCGGCTGTAATTATAATTAAATAAGATGAAACACCAGAACCTCTGTGGTACAGCACCTTACTTTCGGGAAAGTTTTCTAATATCATCTTGGGGCCTTCCTTATTCACAAATTGTGATTTAGGTACCGTTACCTACTGAAGTTAATTTATTTTCTTAACAATTTCGTTGGGATTTTGGGTTCACAAACAATGGTTTGTTGTTAGAAACTTCTTGTTTTTACAAACGCTTTTGGCAGCCTGTTGTGTTGTTGGTGAACTTACTGACGCTACGACCCTTAAAGAGATAAAGTGTTCTGACCTAATAAAAATATGCTCTAAAAGACATGAAAGCGATAATACCCGTCTCAAATCATTAACTAATTCTCCATTTGCTCCAATTACAAGCTCCGATGGGTTTTTGTTTATTTTATTAATGGATCGCGAATTTTAGTGAAATCTCTCGTGAATATTTATTTAGGCACTCTTTGTTTTACTAATAGATCCGCTATTGATTGATTGTAATAAAACCATATATTTTATATCTCACTTAGCTGGTGATTCACTTGATAACCTAGAAAAGTAGAAACACGTATTTCATAACGTTGTTGCGTATTGATATGGATACAGTATGTTCTAATAACGTATTCGTAGCGAAACGAAGTTCGTTTTGTTATCAAACTAATATAGTTGCCATGAAGTTTTCCGTGAAAGGTCTTTGCGTTTTTCCGTTTACTTACTCGTATCTATACTAATATAATAAAGCCCAAGAGTTTTTTTTTGTGTGTTTGTTTGAACGCGCTAATCTCTGGAACTACCAGTCGGATTTGATCATAATTCATTTTGCATTTGATAGCCCAATTCTTGAGGAAGGTTTATAGGCTTTTTTTTTTTTGAGGGTGGTAAATCATCCAATGACTTCTCCCGCTCTGATGGGCGGAGCGGAAGGGCGTGTCAGACTTTTACTGACTAAAACCCACCCGTGTTCCTTCAGTTGCCTGTTGCCAAGGTTCCGGTATCCCTTTCGAATTAACCCGCAACCCTGGCAGGCATCGGTCCTAGCGGACCCCGCCAATTGAGCTGACATCTCTTTGAGGCGCGCGTGGAACACGACGCGCCATCGACCCGGGCCTGGTCCTAATCGGTCGGCGAGCTACCCATTGCTCGCCGTCCGCAAACCTGCGCCTATGGTGGCCGGGAATCCGCCTGGGATTCCCGACGCCCAGGGCGTCTCCAACGGCGGCGGTTAGGGGCGTGAGGGCGCAAACTTTGCCTCTCCCTCACGCGTTCCGCCTCCTCCTTCGCGAGCATTGCTGCTTCGCAGAAAGAGGTGCTGTACCATGGCCTGGATCAGGGCCGGACGCGATAGGTCACCGCCACCAATCGCCTCCAAGAGGACACGGCTGGGCTCCGCCCAAGCAGGGCATACCTCCACCGTATGCTCCACCGTGTCCTCCGAGCGATCCACACAGTGGTGACACCCGGAAGGTTTATAGGCTAACATCACAATCCTAAGGAGCCGAGCAATAGAAAAAAAGTCAGAAAGAACGCTAAGTGAAAACGGAGTAATAGTACGGGCCAGGCCACAACAGTGTACATTACCTTGAGCAAGTAGAAACAACAATGTTGTTTTTGCGATGCGGGCGGGCGATGCGATGCGACGTGCCGGGTCGGGGGATCAAGAAATTTCACGCAAACGACGTCGCGGGCTGAAGCTAGTATCTTATATGTCAGGAAATATGATCGGTTCGTTCGTTCATTTGCTAGACAATGTTTTGTCGTGAACGAAGCTCGATGACCGCCTGATCAGATATGGTTCCTATATTCTCGGAGCAGCTGTCGAGTCTCTGTGTCAGGAGATAATATTAACAATATGGCGTTTCATAATGTTATGTCAGGATATTATTACTTGCTTCTTCATGTAAAGGAAATTCGAGTTAGCTTTCAGTCGCTTTATTATGTCTTTTATCTTTTATAAATATATTTGTTTTTATTATTGTCATGTTTTATCAGTTTTTATCTGTTTGTAATGTAAAGCAGTAAACATTTCATAGGTAATGGTTACACAGAAGACATTATGGAGACTTAGTAATGTGACTCATGGGAGTTATCATATCACCAACGTTCCAAGAGTTCCAAACTAAGTTACGAACATACACCGACGGAAAACATCTTTATTATATAAAAATGAATTTCCCTTGGTCACGCCATAACTTGAGTAGTAGGTATATATAGTTGTAGGTAGATAGGTAGGTAGGTAGATAAGGTAGATAGGTAGGTAGGTAGGGTAGGGTAGGGTAGGTAAATAGGTAGGTAGGTAGGGTAGGGTAGGTAGGTAGGTAGGGTAGGGTAGGTAAATACCTATTTAGAGTGCTACCCGTGCGAAGCCGGGGCGGGCAGCTAGTTATAAATAATAATAATACCAGCCTATTATTGTCCAAATGCAGGGCAAAGGCCTCTTCTCATAAAGAGAAGGCACGAGCATTAATCAAGACCTTGCTCGAGGCGGGTTGACTTATATAAACTGCTAGCTGACCCGACAGACGTAATGTCCTATCCCATCGAAATCATCCCTTAAAATTCCCATAGAAAAAAGGACGTTCAAGTTTTCCCGAATTTTCAAATTTTTATTTCCGTAATAAGAACCTAAATTCGGACCATTACGAACATTTTGAAACAAACATTTTCCAAATCGGTCCAGAGGCTATAGACAAAATCCCTTTTCTTTAAGCGTTAACGCCAACGGAAAGATCAAACTGTATGGAGTTGACATTAGCTTTAGAGATGTCACGTGACTGCTACTGTCAACTCCATACAATTTGATCTTTCTGTTAGCGTTAACGCGCTACAGCGCTACGCGCAGCGCTTACAGAAAAGGGATTTTGTCTAGGTCCCCCGGTCAGTCATTTTTATTAAATACACTTACAATGGCAATGCCTTTCATTTTGATAATTTACCAACATTCATGGCTGCGTGACGTACATAGCCGATAAGACGAGCTTTTCAAACATATTCTGCAGCAATGGCTTAGCAATTTCCTTCAAAATCCGTCGGATTGTGATTGAGAGTGTATTTCGCAACTGGAGTGCAGAAAACTCACGATAGAAAGTAAGTACAATCATATGAATTGAAAAAGTCACATAGAAAACAATAGCTATATCTTTTTAGGGTTCCATACCCAAAGAGTAAAACGGGACCCTATTACAAGACTCCGCTGTCTGTCACCAGGCTGTATGTCATGAACCGTGATAGTTAGACAGTTGAAATTTTCACAGATGTTGTATTTCTGTTCCCGCTATAACAACAAATACTAAAAACAGAATAAAATAAATATTTAAGGGAGCGCCCATTCAACAAACGTGATTTTGCCGTTTTTATTGACTGTCAGTAAAAGGACTTTTATTTGAGTGTTATCCATGAAAATATAATACTGTAGTGGTGTATGCATCATATTTCTATCGAATAGCGATATTATTGTAACGGTTGCGAGGACTTCGAATATTAAGATCAAGCTAATAGAGTTTATACGTGCCGTCGATATAACTTTGATAGTTAAATCGATAACACAATTTAATACAGATTAACTGAGTTAGTCAGCGTTACCAGTTCCCGATAATTTTATAATATTATATCGTGCCTATGATATGCACAGTGAAAACGATTAATTTTAATAACAAATAATTTCATATTAAAATTACCTAAATAACTATTAAAAGATCCATATTTCTAAAGATTATTAGTCCAAAATGAAAACTCAAAAATTCCAAATTCATTCGCAAATCAATACCTAGATCCTGTATATCTATGACTAAAATTATGTCACATATATATAAACAATTCACTTTCATTCCGGGAACGCAGGCTTTATGGCCTGGTCAGGGGCTTAAAACAGTCACTTTGGCAGAATCATAATAGGAAAATATTATGAATCATCGTAAAATGTCACAAACTAACAATTCATAATATGATCTGCGTGGAATTCATATTACGAAATAATTCATCTGTTTGACAGTTTTCTAAAAATGGTCCACACAAATTATGAATTTCTTTTGTGTGAAATTGGAGGAATTTCTAATGACAGCGGGAAATTCAGGAAATGAATTGCTTTTAGAGGAATTGCTAATGTGGCCGTTTTAGGCCCCCAGGGCATATTGGTCAACTTGCCGTTTCGTTTGTAGCAACCAGGAATTGGGTCAGCACTGAGATGGAACGATTTGCTGCTCCTATTTGTAGAGCCAGACTATTGAAATATGCAGCTCCAACTTGATTTGCCTTAGGCTTATCGAGATCGGCAACTTGTTTTGTTTGCTCTGCTGACGTTGGTACCTATACTCATATCTATACCTATGTATATATGCCTGTATTCAACTTGCCACAGTAGAGGATTTTCTTAGTTGGTTTTCAGGGTTCCTACTCCTACACTAACGATTTGTTGCATTAGCTCTCCTTTTCTCCCGTCGTGTGATAAAGGACCATATGTTAGCACCATAGCATGATATATATATCATGCTATGGTGCTAACATGAGCCAGTCGGCTAGGTTCCTAAGTGTTGTCACAACTTACCCAACTTATTTTATTCTGCTTGCTTGATAGACCTGGGACAACAATTTTCCACTTCTTTAGTACGTTCGGATCAATAATGTGATAGTTTCAGAGTAATTTCGAAGTTAATCTAACTCATCATTGACAATGAAAGAAAATTCGTAAGAAAATTGCCAACATGTAGTAGGTAAGTAAATGTTTGTTTATTCTCTCCTTGAGTTGCCTGCACTTGGAAAATAACAAACTGAAATTAATATGCATACGCGTTCTGAGGTTCTGATGTAGCTATGTAAATGTGAATCAAGCTGAGTACAATACATTTGCGACAATCAAATATGTCAACTTGTTATGAACATATGGGTCATGCTAACAACCTGTAACCTATAAGGCTTAGTCTAGTGGGGATATAGGTATATGTCGTAGATATATACGCTGTAACAGTTGTGCGGTTCAACTTGAGCGGCGAAATTGCTCGTTAGTTCCGTTTCCGGCTACACTTGGAGGGTTTTCCCTCGCTACGCTTGCTTTTTTGTTTCATCCGTTTCAACGTCGAACATCAAATACATTCAATGTTGAAAGCTCCTTACAAAGAAGGTATCTTTACGCAGAATACAATATGATACGATCTTATTAATGGCTCTTTATGTTTTCATATTGCTCTCATTTATTTGTAACTCCCCAAGATGAAAGACCACGAGCAATTAGTAAAATTAACGTATCAAGTATAAAAGATCTCGCTGTAATGATCGGGTCACGGATACTTCGTTCATTATGTACATAATTTCAAGATTACTTGGCGAGTTAAAAATGAGATCAAAGTTAAAGTAATTACTTATATTTTATTTTATACATGGTACTTACTGTTGCCAATGTGAACATTACAATGCACATTTTGGCGACACAATACATTTTGCAGAAACCATTTTAAATATCTTACAATACAAGACTACTGCATCTTTGTATATCCCGTAGACCGTTGCAAAGATGATATTGGAATTGTGCCAAAACTTAATCACGAGCACAGAGCCCAGACTTGTGCTGAATAAAATATTTCATCTTCAAAATAATACACAAACTAGAGAAATGCAAATCACGCTACAAATTTATCAAAAAGAGACCACAAAAATGGTGAAAATTATACTATTTGGTTTGCAAATTATGTTGTCTTAGCAAATGAGAGTTATTATGACAGGTATAAAAACTGGGTCATTGTTATCTCGTAAACAAATTTCTATGATGGACGGCTAAAGGCGCCAAGTTTCCTGGAGCCGAGAGAGGAAGATAAACACGCTTCATCTTTGCCAAGCGCACCCCCACTATGACAGCCTGTCGGACTTATATAGGTAGTGAAGCTGTTTATGTACTGGTTATTAACACTTTAGGGACGGGCACGGCAGTAAAAAGTAACGGACCATCACTTGCCGGTGTTATGTGAAATTTCCATTAAGTTGGTTCAGGTAAATACGCGCCTGCTATGACTTCTAATAATAAAGTTGTGAGTTATCTTATTACCAACCATCCTGCTATTATTCCGTCGAAACTTCTTAATATTATTACATGTCTATAACGTCATAAACATAAAGGCACAATAATGGAAATATCTTTCAGATATTTTTTATTCTAATACGTTGCACCGGTATTTCTCAAAATTGCTTTTAGAAAAGTTCCGCTTTCCGAGCGTTAAGCGAAAATCTTGCTCACCGATGTAACAAAAGCTTTCTTTGTATTAAAATATACTAGCTGCGCCCCGCGGTTTCACTCGCAAGTCGCGATCCCGTGGGAATATCGGGATAAAAGGTATCCTATGTCCTTCTCCAGGTCAGGGTCTACCTATGTGCCAAAAATTCATACCCGTTCAACCTTTTTAGCTCACGCTAAAAAGGTTGAACGGGTATGAATTTTTGTGAAAGTGAGTTTGTTTGTTTGTTACGCTGTCACCAGCGTAACAAACAAACAAACTCACTTTCACATTTTTAGTTAGGATTACCTAACAACACATTTTAAATAACTGTAGCTTTATCTATCTTGTTGTCACCGAAATGTTTTTATTATTAAGAAAAACTGATAGCCTATAAAAACGAAATATTTAATCCATACTTCCATACTAATATTATAAATTCGAAAGTAACTGTCTGTCTGTCTATCTGTCTGTATGTTACCTTTTCACGCCTAAACCACTGAACTAATTTCGATAAAATTTGGCAATAATGTTTCCTCTATTGAATAAGGTAGAGTTGGTGTAAAAAAAACAAGCAAAAAAATCACTACCGCAATGGAAAATTAAACCAATAACTTCTTCTGACTAAAATCTATTTTCCCGATGTTCATTTATCTCCCAAAGGATTTGTCCAAACACAGTTTTCTTTACACGTGCTGAATGTGCTGATGACACATATTGTCTTCGTCCAAATCGTTATCGGATTTCCACATGAACGATTGGTCGATTATTGCAAATTTTCTTCTTCTTTTGGCAAACAAGAGCACTCGAGTCCGTGGGATGCCGTACATCGGATATTACAATTGAATGGGAGTCGAATTACTACATGCCTTGTGTTCACTGCCCTAAATCTAATACAACGATTTGTCAAAGGGAGTTTTTCCGTATTCAATAGGATCGATCTATTTGAGCGTGTACTTTTCTAATGTTATTTTCTTGATAGATATATAAATATAAATAAATCGGTTGCTCTTCTTATAGAAAGAAAATTCTAAGTATTTTATTTTCTTTGTTTTGTGTTTGGAAACATCAACATTAATAACAGCTGCTATAACAATGAATATTCCGCCAAAAACTATGTTTCATTTCGTTCTGTACACAACCTTTATTTTATGTAGAAACATAATAATGATGTAGTTTACAATAATATGAGTCGTTACAGCAATAACTCGTGTTCTTGTTTACCTCCATTTGCTGTTCCCCTTCGGGCTTGAAGCTCCCTTATCCCACAGTTAGGTACACCCCTTCTTACCCAATACCATCTATTTCCAAGTGCCAGTCTTCTAATTACGCTTTTTAATACTTTATTATCACTACCAGGCCTCAGTTTATTTTAACAACAAAAAAGAAAATCTCTTGTTCGCTAAGATATATCATAATTATTTCATGACGCTATCCGTGCGCTACTATATAGTCGAATTTAACATTTATTGTATCACTACTTATTATAAAACTAAGTCCTTCGCCGCGTTTGTCTGTCTATTCGCGATAAACTCAAAAACTACTGCACCGATTTTCATGCTATTTTCACCAATGGATACAGTGGTTCTCGAGGAAGGTTTTAGTATATAATAACCGACATCCACGAGGGCGAAGCCGAGGGCATCAGCAAGTGTATAATAAATCTTGGGTCCCCAAGGACGGTCCTATTTCACAATTAGGCACTAAATTCTCTAATATTCTCTCTTAACAATAAGCTCATTTAATAACGATACTTCTCTCTCGTTAAGTCTTTATTATATCTCCTAAAGAGCTTAATAGGAAATGTCGCTACATTGATATTAAGTGGAGCCTTAGTTTGTGCAGGCGTGCCTGCATTGTGACGGACTTGTTAAGATCTCAAGCACTCAACATACGAGTACATATACACACATCCCTTTGTCTCTATGACAGAGCCGGCTGCCATTGTTGGCTCTCCAACAAATCTTCACTTAATCGGTTTAAACGAGGGATCAGTGATGCCCAAACTGATTCGCAGATCAAAACAATTTAGTCCTCGATATATTATCTGTCCATCTGTCAATCGATTCAGGCTTATCTCGTGAAATTCCAATTCCATTAGGGTTTTCGCCATTAGTCATATGAGATCGAGTGCCAACGATATTCGTATTGTTAAACCAGTCGAACAAATATTGACCCACGTATTTTATGTAGCGCCTGCCCGTGACTTCGCCCGCAAAATATCCACGGCCGGCCGCCCTTGGCCCCCGGTCCCACCACCGCGTCGCCTCGCATCGCCCACCCGCTCTGACTTCGCTTTCACTTAACGTTAATACTTTTTTCTGTTTTCTTGCTACTGAGGGACGATCCGAGCGATTAAATCAAATGCTAATAGTTATTTATGCAACTGTTATATAATAAGGGGTTTTAAAACACGAATGTGGGTTTGTCCTTTATGTATATTCCTGCTATCTTATTTCGCAACTAAAAGTATCTTCGTCGAATTTCATTATATAACTAGCTGGGCCCCGCGGTTTCACCTGCGTAAGTCTTGATCCCGATAAAAAGTATCCTATCCTATGTTCTTCTCTCCAGGTCATGGTCTACCCCTGTGCCAAACTTCGTCTAAATCCGTTTAACCTTTTTAGCGTGAAATCGTAAGAAACACTCACTTTCGCATTTATAATATTAGATAGGATTCCAATTATTTTCATTGCTAAGCATTATGGAGAGACTACGACCTACGGTGCATCGACATGAGTGTCCGCTCTAGGTCAAGGACGAGGGTTCGATCCCCGATATAGGCTAATGTTGGTGAGTTGTTTGTTTTAAAAAACCGATGTTTTTATTTATCATAATCATAACACAGTAATTTTGCGTAAGGAATTAAAAAACAAACATGCAGTAAAGAAAAAAATGATTTATTCCAGAAACTTTTCTTTGTTACCACTCGCCATCATTTCAGGTGAAAAAATTGGTGAATCTTTTTCAAAGTCGTCATCTTTTCAGGCTAGTAATACAAAATATGGTACTTTTATTTTACTCACAGTACCTACATGTATTGATAATGATATTATCATCACAATAAGACAGTATAACAATGAGTATGAGAGCAAAAGGTTATATTTAACACGGGATGCTACACGTGGAAATAATTCAGTGATGGATGATAAAAAACAACTGTTATTATATTGTTCACTCTGCCTCGCAGTTATATGTATATATGTAACTTTAATGTAGTTATAATAACTTTAATATTAACTTATTATACAAATAAACCTTCTGGAATAAATTCTCTAAACGATGGTGAAATCTGTTGCGTGGCTTAGAAGAACAACGCGGACATACAGACAAACACGAAACGCGACTTCAATCTATATGTATAGAAGTGTTCGATGTAATTAATAAATTATTGTAGGTTTTATAAAATAGACAAATATGGCTAGGGAGGACTGAACACTGAAATGATGAGCTGATAGATATACAATGTGTTTTTTTTATATCCCATAATTCTAGGGTATGATTGAGACCATATCAAAGAACCAACTGGCATATATGAATTATTCTTCAATCATATTTTTTTTTTTTTCATTTTTCATACAAAATAATTCGACAAAGTCACGATTATTAATGTAAAACACCCTTACGTGAAATATGACAACGTCGCATTTTCTTAGCTTTAAATATGAATGATTGGTTTGAATAAAAATGAATTACTCTTATTTATCAATGAAATTATAGTTACCTTTACACATCGAGAGTCTATTTTATATCTTCGAAACTATGCATTTTTGGACCACCTATTCTAGGAGATTTTGTATTCTTTTTACTTAATTAAATAGGTAATATAACCCTAGAGTTATGGGATATCAAAAACAACACGTTGTATAGAAGAAAACGACGTAGGTGAGGTATTAGGTACCGTGTGGGACTCAAATTGGGATGAGCGCTGGAGGATAATGATGATGATATGATCATTAAATAAAATTAGGACGATAAGGTTTTAATTTAATAAAAATCAAGCTTTATTACATCTATTCATGCTGAAGATAAGCCTCGCTCTGAATTCTTTCAAGACTTTTTATGCCTACCATTTATCAGATTAGAAATGGCACTTTATATCACATAACAGTGTTTGAGCTTAAACTGCGCCAACTTACGTGAAGTGTATTTTATTTACTTGACTTATTTCGTACACAAATATGTTTTACCTCCTGAGATCTCTATTTAGAGAAAAACTTACCCAAGTTTTTGTTTAAGTGTATTGTAAGGACGATGGGCAAACTACTATAGACCCCGTCCCCAATTTTTTTTTATCTAACAGACTTCTTTTTTAGAGTTCCGTACCCAAAGGGTAAAACGGGACCCTTTTACTAAGACTCCGCTGTCCGTCCGTCTGTCCGTCTGTCACCAGGCTGTATCTCATGAACCGTGATAGTTCGACAGTTGAAATTTTCACAGATGATGTATTTCCGCTATCACAACAAATACTAAAAAACAGATTAAAATAAATATTTAAGGGGGCTGGCTCCCATACAACAAACGTGTTTTTTTTGCCGTTTTTATAGATGGACGGAACCCTTCGTGCGCGAGTCCGACTCGCACTTGGCCGGTTTTTCTCTTATTTCTCGTTACGGTCTACAAAATAATAAACCGTATCTTAAATATATTGTGTCCTGAAAACAATCTTTCAGTTTAATTTATCTACTATCATTTGTACTTTATTAGTACCATTAAATTACCTTCATTTCCCTGAAAACGCCATACTTTTGACGGTCGTCGCCATAGTAAAGAATGATCAGTAAGCTAAGACCTTTTAAATGAGATATGTCTCAAGTCTGTTGACTAAGTATCAATTTTGGGGACGCCAGTTCACATCGTTCTATCTTATGAGTTTCTTACATAAAATCAGGGCGATTCATACCTATCCAAAAGTGTGTGATTGATGCGAAAAGACATGATTTTCCAACCGGGTTTGTTTACTAAATAAGACACACGTAAAGGAAACTCACTGTATCTACTTAGTGCTCCTACGTCTTGGTCCTCGATCGATGTTACTTAGTACTTACTTAGTCAGCTTCTTACCTTCAGTGACGTTTCCACTTAATTAAGTCGAGATTGGGACTCAAATGGAAGTGCAATTGTTCCCCACCATTGTGTTACACGTGAAGACAATGAAGTATTTTAAGACTTTTAAGTTTCTTTCCAACATTTGCGTCAGAATTCTTGACCTTTTTCAATCGGCTTATTCTTCATCTGAACTTAATTGCTGGTCTTTAAAATGAAAATTTTGGTATATTATTTACGATCATTTAAAGAATTTTCCACGGAAACCTTTTCATTTTGATTAAATTGACGCAAAAAAATTTTTCGATACCAAAGAAAAAAAACAATCTTTCGCTAGAAAATTGATCATTAAGATGAGGAAATAATTTATTTCCCTATACCTATTTTCTTTATAACAAAATAGTTTCCGTCAACACTAGCTAAGGAAAATGAATTAATAAACGGCTGAGGGCGGTCGAGAGTAATTTGCTGACTGACGCTTTCAAAGCTCGCCATCACTTTGACAATTTACCTTTTATAAATAACATTCCGGTGGGACGCATAACATAGAAAATTACTTTATTCGGCCGAAAGTGGCCAAAATAATCAAAAGAGAGGATAGAATTTCTGTTTACGGAAATAAGCTTATATTTTTCGTGCAGATTAAATAATCAAAGATGCTTGGTGGACAGTGCACGTAGTAGTTTTCTGCGTGTATAGCTAATAAGTTCATTGTGCAATTTAACAACATGGGTTATTCATAAATGTTGGCACAATTTGTTATATTCTTTGAATCTCGTACAAACAACGTCACTTAAAGTTTAGAGACGTACATAAACGTCAAAAAAGTACAAATAATGTTAGTAGCGAAATACGATAATTTTTTAATAATAATAATTTTTGTTGATGTATACTACGCGTTCGCAGAATGTCTGGGTTGACTAATCAATCAGAACTTATTAACGTAGGTAATCAAGATAAATATCCATCTATTAGGTACACTTATTAAATTATTTTTTAATGCTATTATTGGTTTTAATATTATTTTATTTTTAATTTAATATTAGTACCATAAAAAATATTACCTATACCTACGTAAAATGTTTTCTTTGCTCCTTTCTCGTAGTTAACTAAAATAGGCCTACGCAAAATATTAGATTCAATATTCTTTCTTTGATCGAATATCTACCTGCGTAAAAGTTTCTCATCAGTTGATGTTAAAGTGCCTAAACAACAAAAAAAAAAAATTTATACGAGGGTAACTTTCATTACAGCCTAAAATGAGGGTAGTCTCATGCATAAAGATTTCGATATAAATCACGCTGGAAGCATTTTATGGTGAGAACAACCATGAAAGCAACGTACCTACCTACAGATATAGCTACAAAACATAGTGCTGTCAAGCGATCCGCCGTATGAATCATCTACTTTAACGATCATTTGACATTTCACGTAATAGATCTCTCAGTTCTTTTTTTATTTGCCCAATTTCTCGGCAAATACATAAACAAAATTATACCTTGTAAGGTGTACCGTGTAGAAAAAGGAAAATCGCTGGAGCAAATTACAACGAAAATAAAAATTACTAGTGGTTTCACCGTGGAGTTAAACAGTGTTTCACAATCATATACCTATTACACGTTCAAATCTTTAGAATGTAGCATGCATTTTATTTTGAGGTTGAGATAAAAAGATTTAATGAAAAACATATGACTGCTGCCACTGGCTAATTTAGATGAAGAGATAAATAAAAGCCATATAAATGTGACGATTAAATCGTAAAAAATGAAACTTTAATGGCCTCGCTTTTGTTTGGGCAGCAACTGGCCAGTGGATATTTTATTTAGTTTGAAAATATGTAAGAAGGTTTCAAGCTTTATTGCAAGCACAATAAAAATTAACTTCAAACTTATCTTTGTCAGTTGAAATGACTAAAACTCGTCGAGAACTAAAATTATTAAATTAGCATACACGTACGAGCGCAGCTCTAGTATAATTTAATTCTTCATCATGAAGTTTTGCATAGATAACGCTTCGCAGTCTCGGTGCCGGTCGGTCCTCTATTATACCCAGGCACACTGTCGCATGTCGGTGATTGTCGCTCCTTCCATTGTAGCGACATGTAACTGCAATATCTGAGAAACGAGAAATAAATTCAATTTAAATTTTTCATTTCTTTGAATTTGTTGCTTTTCCAACAATATTACAGTCGATTTCAAAACCGAGCAAATGTGACTGAATGTTAGTATTTTAGAGCTGTTTTAACTATACGTGGCTGATTTACATGCCTTAGAAATCCCTGATGGGTAAAGAATGGTCACCAACCCTTGGACCACCAATCGCTACAAGCACAGCTTTAACGCGCTTTGACCCGTGTGAATCATTCAAAGTCAAAGTCAAATAATTTATTTCAAATAGGCACTTTACAAGGCACTTTTTGAACGTCAAAAAAACAAAGAAATAGAACTGATTCTAGTTGCCCCTTCCAAAAGGTAGTTTTCGTATGGAGAAGAATGGGCAAGAAACTCCACCGTTACTCTTTTAAAAATGTTTTTCAATATTTTGTATACATCAATATTATATGTGAAGACATTTAACCACAAACCCCATATCCAAAATTATTTGCCCTCATATATAAATAATTTATTCCTTTTTAACTCGTAAGAGCGGCGCCGGCGCCGCAGTTATTTTTGTTTTACGTCTAGCACATTATAGATAAAACTTCAGAAGGAAATAATGTTTCATAGACCGTTTAAACGGGTGTATGGCTTGAAACTCGACGTAAACAACTTGCAGACGCCACAGAACTTATCGAAGATCTATTAACGTCTCTATTTGCTACACCTAGAATTACGTAACTGTTTGTTTGTGGTAATAAAATATAATAGCTCCGAAACGAGGACACTTTAACCTTAGTACAAAAAATAATTAAACACGCCCAAAATCATTTCAAATCTGAAGACAGCCCGACCTTTGTATTAATTCCTTTAGTTTTGTAAAGGTCTTAAATACCATGTAAAGACTATTCAAGTTCGAAATGGTCTTAACTTAAAGCCAATGTATGTAGGTTTAAAACTGAATATTAATTTGACATTTCGATAAAACCCACGACCAGAAGTGTTTAATGTAATCTAATCTAGGTACCGTTTATTTTTTTAATTATTATATTTTTATTTTCGTCCTACAATTCACTTGTTTTATATAAAAGCATAAATAAATAGAGTGTATACCCACACGTGTCGTTAGTGATGTGGCACACTCCATCCAATCAGTTCCTCTAGAATCCTTTCAATCTCTCCAGTGTGGGATTGAATCACTTGAATCGAATTTGGGCTAAGCCTGGGCGGACGAACGCCTTGTACTACATATATTTTGGAATTGTTTAGACTAAATAAAGATCTTTATCTCTGTTTTACCGGGAAATCGGATTTTTTGCAGTACTTTATTAAGAAATAGCAGTATTATTGAGCCTGAGACTGGACTAAAAACCCACCCGTGTTCCGCCTGAGACTGGACAAGAATTCAATATAGATATAGGTAAAATTCTACGAACTAAACAAAAATGTACCTATAGTTTTAATCACAAATCATGGTTTAACGAACGCTAAAAGCAAAGGATTACTGAAATAAGTGCCTATTTGGATAACTCACCTACAAATATATTGATAAAGCAGTAAAGCATTTGTTTTAGCTGTTCCTAAAGATTATTCCAGCTAAATTCACACCAAATCGACTCAACCTGTCTACAGATTTACAGCCGCATAGTCGGATATTCCGAGCAGTAACACTCATACCACACTAAATTTTCTTCCAAAGATAATCCGCATTTACACGTGTTCTATGTAAATATATCACACATCGACTAATGATTATTTAACTTTGGCATCGCTATCTTCAGTAGGTATCCTTGGTATTTGGCTTCTGGTTAAACCTACATGTAATGTGTTGCGACAGTTATGGATGGCGACGATACGACTAACTGCACAACTATTAATTGGATTGTGTTTTGTCGTTAAAACTTTACGGACAATGTTGAATGGGAATGGGGTTAAGTTTAAGATGGATTTATGTTACGACACTGCAGAGAACAGTATTAAGTCGAAATGCCGAAGACGATGTCGAGGATAGAGCGAAGTGGAAGAGAAAGAACAGGAAGGCTGACCCCACCACCATGTGGGATACATAGCTAGAGAGAGAGAGATAGTTTAATTACATCCGCCGAAGACGATGTCGAGGACAGAGCGAAGTGGAATAGAAAGAACAGGAAGGCTGACCCCACCACCATGTGGGATACATAGCTAGAAAGAGAGAGAGAGAATTTTATTACATCCGCCGAAGACGATGTTGAGGATAGAGCGAAGTGGAAGAGAAAGACCAGGTAGGCTGACCCCACCACCATATGGGATACATAGCTAGAGAGAGAGAGAGAGAGAGTTTAATTACATCCGCCGAAGACGATGTCGAGGATAGAGCGAAGTGGAAGAGAAAAACCAGGAAGGCTGACCCCACCACCATGTGGGATACATAGCTAAAAAGAGAGAGAGAGAATTTTATTACATCCGCCGAAGACGATGTCGAGGATAGAGCGAAGTGGAAGAGAAAAACCAGGAAGGCTGACCCCACCACCATGTGGAATACATAGCTAAAAAGAGAGAGAGAGAGCTATATTACATCCGCCAAAGACAATGTCGAGGATAGAGGGAAGTGGAAGAGAAAGACCAGGAAGGCTGATCCCACCACCATGTGGGATACATAGCTAAAAAGAGAGAGAGAGAGAGCTATATTACATCCGCCAAAGACAATGTCGAGGATAGAGGGAAGTGGAAGAGAAAGACCAGGAAGGCTGATCCCACCACCATGTGGGATACATAGCTAAAAAGAGAGAGAGAGAGAGCTATATTACATCCGCCAAAGACAATGTCGAGGATAGAGGGAAGTGGAAGAGAAAGACCAGGAAGGCTGATCCCACCACCATGTGGGATACATAGCTAAAAAGAGAGAGAGAGAGCTATATTACATCCGCCAAAGACAATGTCGAGGATAGAGGGAAGTGGAAGAGAAAGACCAGGAAGGCTGATCCCACCACCATATGGGATACATAGCTAAAAAGAGAGAGAGATAGCTATATTACATCCACCAAAGACAATGTCGAGGATAGAGGGAAGTGGAAGAGAAAGACCAGGAAGGCTGATCCCACCACCATGTGGGATACATAGCTAAAAAGAGAGAGAGAGAGAGCTATATTACATCCGCCAAAGACAATGTCGAGGATAGAGGGAAGTGGAAGAGAAAGACCACGAAGGCTGATCCCACCACCATGTGGGATACATAGCTAAAAAGAGAGAGAGAGAGCTATATTACATCCGCCAAAGACAATGTCGAGGATAGAGGGAAGTGGAAGAGAAAGACCAGGAAGGCTGATCCCACCACCATGTGGGATACATAGCTAGGAAGAGAGAGAGAGAGAGAGAGTTATTACATCCTCACCTAAAGCTAAACAATATATTGTGTATAATATAGAAGCTGAATTCATAGAACTTAGCAATGGTGTCATCACACAGAGCTCTAACTTAGTTTATAAACAAATTCTGATGGAGATACTAACTTGGCCTTTCGTTGGACGGATACTATATTATGCAGCTTAAAAAATTCAACGAGATTTATAAATTTTATGGTTGGCTTGTCAAAGCTTTATGAACGGCGGAACAGGGGGCTTAAAATAGTCACTTTGGCAGAAACATAATAGAAAAATATTATGAATCATCATAAAATGTCACAAACTGACAATTCATAATGATACGATCTGCGTGCAATTCATATTATGAAATAATTGACCTGTTTGACAGTTTCTTATGGAGATTCGTAAAATGGTTTACAAATTTTTTATATGCTTTGTGTCAAAGTAGAGGAATTGCTAATGACAACTGGGAATTCAGAAAATTAATTGCTTGTAGACGAATTGCTAATGTGGCCGTTTTAGGCCCCCTGACCTTTGAAATACATTAATACGTATGAATTTCTGTATTTCATTACATGTTGTGTATTATTGGGAATCATAACTACTATAAATCAATGGTCGTATAAACGTCTCTGGTACGTATATACGTAATCAAACTGTTGCTATATTTGACACCGTGACCTAAAACTAATGTAATGATTCCTTCCAATATTTATCTCCAATATTAACACATTTTTGTGCTTGATATCTGATTCTCTCTATAACTGTTCATTGTAGATTGGCTGATTTGTGATTTGTCAGTATTACGCAGTCAAGCTTAAATGACCGGACCCACAATCTACATAGAGATGAGGGCTTTCTATTTTGTTAATGTTTAATTTACTCAGTAAATAAAGGCCCCGACCGAACGCAAATATTCCAGTGTTTCACTAAAACATTTTTGTTTTCAATCTCTGCACCTTTTAGGTGTTCAATTTTTCTCTATGCCGATAAATTGGATATCGTCAATCCACGTTTTTCGCTCCTGACAATGGAAGCAATTTGTAACATCAATCACTCTTCTTCAGAGTCACGTGACGATCCCCGTATTTAATTACAGCTCACGCTTACCGTTTCGCCGATAAAAAAATATTTTTTCGCTAATTCTTTGATCCGGCTTGTATTTTTGAAAATGATTTACCTACGTTGTTTGACAATTCATGCCGAATTGGATTTGTGATTGATTGCTTGATTGTTTCAAATTAATAGCGAACCAAAATTGGTTTTCGTTTATTTTATTGGAATCGCGTAGGCGTCCATGCTCACACCAATTTATTTTGTGTACCTACGGAAATAGAACTATTGAATACCGAATTCTTGAAGGACAGCATTCACGGTCCTACAAATGATTTAAATAGTAATTATTCTGATATCTGATCGAGTTCTGAATAGATTTATGCCAGATTCCATTGGTAAATTTTGAATGCTACTAAATAATTTAGTTGCTAATCAAATAATAATATCCGTCGTTGTACCGAGTTGTATTAGATAGTAAATTATTCAACGGCGATGCGGTGTAGAATACTTACGAGCTTTTCTATTTCTTGATACAAATTCAAAGGTGAATAACAGTTAAAGCTAATGAACTTTGCATGACCTTGAATAATTCTCTATTATGCAGATATGGGTACTGGGCACCCTCAATAACTATTCACCGTACTGTAGGTAACGTGGACATGGTCAATTCGAAATGTACAAAACAAACATCAGAATAAAATAAATAGCACGGTTCAAATACTATCACTCGGTAAAATGTTGAATCATTCTCATATGAGGGCTCCGCACAAGATAATGCCAAGAGCTTTGGACTATTTGAAAGAGAGTAGCGATGAAAAAGAACATGCTCCGGTGACTCGAAAATTCAAGTCTCAAGAACGAAGGAAGGAATGACGCTAAATTACGTCACTCAAGTCTCTTAGATGGATCTTTTAGAACAATGAATTTCTTTCATTGTTCTAAAAGATCCATCTAAGAGACAACAAAAAAGTGTTTAGCGATTATGTCACTTCGTCAGCCTTGCTAACTTCCTGGCGAAGTCAAAGTTAAACGCGAACGTATTCTACTATTAAAGTCTCTTCGGAGAGTATTGTCCATGTAAAGGTAGCATAAATGTAGACAACGCGATAGTTCACGTTGTAAGTATACGTTTATGCTACGAGTACCTTCACATACTTAGTTGTGAAGCGCAGCGCTATTCATGGTTCCACTTCGCTGGCTTCAGCATGTTTCAATAAAATCTTTAGATGTTACTGCGAAGGAACTTTGCCAGCGCTTTATGTGCTACAATCATGAGTAACTGCTATAGGGGTGGGTATTGTATTGCACCATTTAGAAATTGTTTGTTAAAAGTTTCAGCATAATAGAAAACAGTGCGATTCAATTTGGCGCAAGACTTGTTAGAAAGGATTTCAAATTCTGTAGTCCATTATACGCGCCAGATGCTCGATGTATAAATTGTTAATTCACTTCCCGGCGCTCTCATAATCTTAATCCGCTTTATCTTAATTGCATTGTTCTCGTTAACCGTGAAGTGGCCAGTATCCTACTCCTAATTTAATAGGAAGATCGGAGCTGTTCAATTTCGGAGATAAACGCTCGACTGACGCCGATCGGCGACGGTGCGGCCATGCGTGTTACGGACCTTTACTGCCTTTACGGCTGAGCTGGTGATTCTAATAACCCACCTTAAAAAATTTTAGAAGCCATTCATTCATAAATAGAAAGTATAATAAAAACCACTAGGATACAATTCGATGAGAAGACTCCAACATAAGTTAAAGGGCTTTTTAAGATAAAACTTAATCCCCAAGGACAATACGGCTACTTCTCGCTTTGTCTTTAGGGGAATAAAGGGAAAAGTAAATTACGTTATATCAAATCCTTGTGCCTCGAGAAATGCTCTCTTTTGTAGTTACTTTTGTTCTTATAAAATACTATATGGCTTCTGCCCGCGACTTCTTCCGTAAAAGAACTGAAATTTCTTGTTCCCCCGACCCACCGCGTCGCATCGCAAAACGCCCGCACTATTACTTCGATTTCGCTTAGCGTTCTTTCCGACCTTTTTTTCTTTTCGCTCGGCTCCTAAAGGTCGTAGCGCGATGATAAATAGCCTAGCCTTCCTAAAAAATTGGGCTACGAAATGCAATAAGATTTTTTTTGACTGGTATTGCCAGAGATTAACGCGTTCAAACGTTTGTTTGAACGTTTGTTTGTTTGAGCGGAAGAGCTTGTTTGTTTGTTTAAACAAATAAGCTCTTCCGCTTTATTATATTGGTATATATATATAAACATTATGTATCCTCCAATATTGTACCTACTTAGCTTTTGATGAAACGGAAGACTATTCTTTCTAAGAACAGGGGGCCTAAAACCCTGCCAGGGTTGCGGGTTAGTCCGAAAGGGATACCGGGACCTTGGCAACAGGTACTTCGATTTCGCTTAGCGTTCTTTCCGACCTTTTTTTCTTTTCGCTCGGCTCCTAAAGGTCGTAGCGCGATGATAAATAGCCTAGCCTTCCTAAAAAATTGGGCTACGAAATGCAATAAGATTTTTTTTGACTGGTATTGCCAGAGATTAACGCGTTCAAACGTTTGTTTGAACGTTTGTTTGTTTGAGCGGAAGAGCTTGTTTGTTTGTTTAAACAAATAAGCTCTTCCGCTTTATTATATTGGTATATATATATAAACATTATGTATCCTCCAATATTGTACCTACTTAGCTTTTGATGAAACGGAAGACTATTCTTTCTAAGAACAGGGGGCCTAAAACCCTGCCCGGGTTGCGGGTTAGTCCGAAAGGGATACCGGGACCTTGGCAACAGGCAACTGAAGGAACACGGGTGGGTTTTAGTCAGTAAAAGTCTGACACGCCCTTCCGCTCCACCCAGAGCGGGAGAAGTCATTGGATGATTTCCCACCCTCAAACAAAAAAAAAAAAGGGGGCCTAAAACGGCCTCATTAAGCAATTCCTCTAAAAGCAATTCATTTCCTGAATTCCCAGCAGATCATTAGCAATTCCTCTAATTTGTCACAAAATGGTGACACATACCTTTACCTATTGGCTGAATCATATCTAGGTACTCAATTCAATTCATATTAGAATCATTTTGTGTAAATATTGCTGCATGAAAATGACGTAATTAATAAAAATGACCGTAATTTTAATTTAACATTAATCTTCAATAAATCAATTCATAATTTGTGGATCATTTTAAGAATCTCCATACAAAACTGTCAAACAGATAAATTGTGTAATATGAATTGCACGCAGATAATTTATTATGAATTGTCAGTTTGTGACATTTTACGATTTTTAATATGATTCTTCATTTATATTAGAATATTATGATTCTGTCAAAGTGGCCGGGGTTCGAATGTCTCTTGAGACTCGAACCTAAGTTTTCTTTAAGACAAAATAGTGCGAGAGTACACTAGCTACGAAGTGAAACGGATTTGGATCCGATCCAAATAAGATTTACAACTATGTCTCAGGAGTCCGATATTCCGTAAAGTCGGTGATAAGCAACAAGTACTTCTTTCTAGACCCTTTTGGTCGAGATAAGCTACCTACTTATGTTTTTTTTCCCTTTTATACAAAACCCTAACGTTCTTAACCGAAAAGGGTTGAAAGGTTTATTTTTAGTTTTGAGGTCTGTCTGTAAAGTCAAGTACCTTTATCCCATTTAGAGATCGTTGCAGAATGCTAGCCAACATGTCAATATCGGATTTAGAAATAAAATATACCGCGACGCAACCCTTTATTACAAAAGTTATTTTTAAGTTTGTTTATAGCTGTATATTTCCATAAAATGTATTGGCTTCTAAACTTTTTATTAGTTTAAAATTCAATAAGATTCTGGATACACATTACGGGGTTATATTCTGAATAATCGTTGAGCAGACAAACAAACTTTCTCGTCTCGCGGTCCCAGACTTATGTTTTAATGTATAATCTGATACCTTTTTATATATTCATTACGTTCCATTTCTACATCAAAGTTTATAAAAAGGTCCCGTGTTCTTTTATGTATTTTCGATGACAAATACTAAAAAGAAAAAAAAGTTGTTATTTTAGGATGAAACATCAAATGTTGGAAGGTTACTCTCGTCAGAAAAAGAAAAATAAAATAATATTTTCGCACTCGCTGGCGTCCTCGTTTATTTGGGCGCCCGTGAGATATTATCATTTGTGATGTTCGGAAGATGAGTGGTATTAAGACCCGTAGTATCATTCCAGGTGTATACTCACTCATGTGTTTCTTTAACAAAGGATTCAGAATGTAACAGAACTAAGAATATATCTATGCATGTTTTTACTTCCAAATAAGACATAGATTAGTTTTCTTACATACCTACTACACACCTTAAGTGGTTCGATTAAGTACCACCTAAGTCCACCTACACTCCCACATTCTTTACATAAGACAGGATTAATGTACACCACGCAGTACACAACTTAAACGCTAGCCATAAACATAAAAACAACAACCTTTCTTTGTCTATTCCCGAGCGATCAATTACCAACATAAAAACAGGGATGTCCTCACTAATAGAATTAAGAGCTTTCGAAGTGGATTGAACAGCGTCGTTTCGAAACTGAAGTACTTGTATATTTATAGATATCCTAGGTTTACCTTTGACCCAATAAATAATAAAGTGAAGCTACAATAATTGGCAAAATGGGATCACTCTCTCCGAAGCCCGTTCTATTGAATAGCTATAACCTTTATTCACGTAAAACCCAGTCACTTATATTGTTCGACACATGCTTTGAAAAGGCAATGAATACGTACTTTGTTTTTACTGGTTCTATGTGCCGCTGGAGAGGAATAGAATAGATGGATGAATATACTGTGAGGGTTGAAATTAATGAAAAGGTAGTTACGATAATTGATGGCATAGAAGAGAAAAACGTTTTGCGCCAACCCCAAGTATCATAGGACAAGAACGGGAAGAAGGATTTGTGACAGTGCCAGTGAGTTGCAAATGCCTTTTCTCATACTGAGTACCCTTTTCACTGTATGTCGTTTTTGAAGATTTCAGGCTCCATGAATCCATCTTGGACTCTACGATGGTTACCATAAGACCCTTATGTCTTATAGCTAGGCAAGTACAGTGGAAAGCATTCGTACCTTGGCACTACTCGACGGTTTTCCTGTTTTGTTCTTATTTGCCCAAGCTTAATTGCATCGTTAATATAAAGTTTTCTGACTGACGGTCCATAAAAGATATCTTGACCTCTTACATAAAGTCGTCAAAAGCTGCAAGCTCACAGATGGCGTCAAGTTGACGTGTCAAATTAGATAAGAAACTTCTCACTCAAGACAAGGTAGACGCTACGAGCTAGCGAGCTGTGATACGATGAGTCTTTGAAATAAACATTTCGTTTTACAAACCCTGGCTGGCGCATGAGGTTAAAGTCATCGTTGGATTATTTTCTTTAAATGTGTGCTTACAGGACAAACTAACTAAGTACAAAATAACTTTGTTGAAAATGCAGCTTCAATACTAATTGAAGTGCTCCGTGGGTGCAACTGATTTTCGTTAGGTATTCGCCGAAACTATATTTTGCTGCGCTACACAGATACCCCCCTGCCAGAGGAGGTGATTCCCGTCGCTCTTCCGCCCACCTCTAATCGTCTGTTGTAGCATACTATGACGCGGTCCATTTCAATTTATTAGTGGACAGCCGCTATCGGCAGACCACAACTGGTTGGACTGATTGCAGACCACAGATAGAGAATGAAACATAAAAGTACTTGTAACAAAGTCGGTTATTTCGTAACACCTTTATGAGTCGGAAGAAGATTGGAACAGCGTGGGTATTCTACCACATTTGCAAACTCATCTTTTATTCACTGGTAGATGGGTCGATCGGTCGAAGAGACTAAAAATAGGATAATTTATTAGTCACGGGCACATTGATTTGTTTCCCAACCCTAGCCTAGCAATATAAATGGAAAACTTAATTGTATGATTGAAAAGTTTGCTTTAGTTATTTTACTTTTTACCGAATTCGTAATTTTGAATTTGATTTGAATTGCGATCAGTTTTTGTTCAATCACGGCAAAAGTTGGGACCGTTCAATCATTCAGAAAATATAATTTTTCTCTAGATATTGAGTCGGAATTCGGATTATTTTTAAGTTGATTGGGAGGAGTTTAGCAAATGGTAACGCTTTTAAATATTATTTGCTTGTAGGACTTTAGTGAAATGGCCTGGTGAATGAGTTTCTGTATTTTTTTTATGATTGAAATAAAGATTTTTCTTAAATTGAATTGGATAGTGAACATTTCCCAAAAAATTTAGATACCTCAAAACTCATTATCTTC
This sequence comes from Lithophane socia, assembly GCA_947522985.1. NCBI lineage: Eukaryota > Metazoa > Arthropoda > Insecta > Lepidoptera > Noctuidae > Lithophane > Lithophane socia. The sequence goes on from OX383269.1 coordinate 7,546,251, forward strand.
CTGCCCTCGTCGCATGATATTTAGAGTCGCCTCAAAATTTTAAAAAAAATACACACTCCGAAAAACCTTCTTTTTCAAATGTATTACTGAATTAACCCCTTCATTATTCCAATATTACGCGTTATTTTTTTCCTTTGTTCGTTTGCTCCTTCAGCGGATTCTCACGAATAAAACGGTGGTATAAGCACTTCTTTTCGGGCTGTCGGTCGCGATATCCTCATTAGAGCCCGCCCGGCGCTCAAAAGGGTACTTCTCCAATAAAGCGCTGATGGTTTTTGCGTGGCTACACAGAGCTTCGACGGCAAAAACTACCTTCGTTGGGTAAAGATAACTAGATCTGGCTGAAACACGGTTAACGACGCATCCTGCACCTTGTTCGCTATTACCACTTAACATAACAGGGTTATAGCAGTTTCTAAAGTTCCCAAACAAATACTGGCGTTATCTGCTTACTTTTATAATTATTTTGTGATCTTGTTAGAAATGTCTACGTAAATGTTAAAGTCAAAGGTTCTGTAAAGAGTACAGATATAAATCGTTCCTCAAAGTTATATTTCATTTCAAGTCGCAGAAGTTGATCGGGATCGTTAGCTTATAGTTTCAAACTTGTAATGAAGTTTGAGAACGTGAAACGGAATATATCGGAAAATAAATAAGCCCTCGGTATTTTTTTTCCTCTTGCTATCTTTTTGGCGCCCCGCCCGAGGGAAAACGCTAAACTGTACTCAAATCCATCTCTGGTAACTGCTGGATGAATTTTGTATCGTTCTTTAATTGCATTTCGGCAATCCATTCATTTCCTGAACCATTCCACAAAAAATAAAACGGAAAAGAACCAAAAGTGGCTCGATTCGAACCGACTGATTTAAGTGTATATGTAGTAATAACTTTCAGAATATTGGACGGACTATAGACTATTAAAAAAGTTAACGATGTTGCTCTTCACAGACAGTGCGTAATGTCCAAGAAAATGGTTTAGTGTTCAGTGTTTAGTCATTAAAAAGCCTTTCACGGTATCTAATACCCTGGAACTCACCCAATGACTTTGCCTTTTATACGGACCGCGTTTTTCTTTTCACGATAAAAGCTTTTCCTTTTATTAGTTAGGCAAAGCGTGCACATTAGCCTTGTAAACAAGCATGTTAGGCGCTTTTCTGCGAATTTAACGCCCTTTTACTTCTTTTATTCATTATTTACTGCTTTATGGACGGAAACGGAAATGTAATTACCTCGGTTGGTATACAACAGAGAAAAGTTTGCTGCCATAATTGTATCTTTAATGATTTCAGAAGTGTATTTGGAAAGAAAGCTATAAAACAATGACAAAAAAGTTTGTTGTTAGATAAAAGTTACTCTCAAAAAACATCAAAAAATCTGTTGAGATAGATGATGATAGATGTCATGACCTATCTACGTCGATCAATTAGTGAATCAAAACTAAAAACAAAAGATCAAATCGTTTTTAATTTTATAAATGCTTTAATAGGTTCTATTTCATTTTTACTGATTATGAATATTCACGATACACACTCGTAATAAAGCTTTGTGTAAGTAATGCATTGTTCATACCAACATTGAACACAGCAAAACCTTGATTTACGCTGTTACCAGGCTTAACACACACATTTTATAAATGGCGTCATTAACAGAATATGTGTTTTGTGTTAGTATAATCTGTGGTTCAATCATTTTACCACTCCACTTTAACCTTCACCCATTTTCAACCACACGAAATTCTGTCATAATTTTCCAGTTGCAATTTTTCCAACAAATTGAACATCTGCACCGGATGATTTTCCATTTTCGTTTTTCTGGACAAAAAATAAATTGAAAATCGTCGTTCGTTACCTGCGACCGAGAGGTAAAAGTCGAGAGTACATTTTGTGCTGTAGGTTATTTACTCACGTTAAAAATCTACCCTCGGTGTTTTATTCTGAAACTTTGCCGTGCAACGCATTTCAGTATTTTCAGTGTAACTTTAAAGTCTATTGCGCTATTTCTTCAACCTCGTTGCTCACAAGCTTTCTTTCAAATTGCAATGGAACGCGATCTTTAAAGAAATACGTCGATTACTTTGCCTTAGGTGGAACGCTGAGCTCTTAAAAGATCTTAAGAAATAGGTTAGTAAATAGTGTAGAGGCTGCGGACACTCCACTAGCTGTGTAGTTACTTGAAACGATTAAGGCTGTTTCCATTGGTTGAGAGATATACTCAAATGTGGCTATTAAAGACTTACTGTAGTAGTGGAGGCATCTAAATTGGGCCTTTTAATGGCCCAATTTAAAAGCCTCGTTTGGTAGTAATACTCTTAACACTATTTTATTGGCACACACCCAGCTTTTACATTGGAGGCCTAGTATTTCAATACTCAACCTACCACCTGAACCAACTAGAGTCTAGGAGGTGCTGTCCTGTTGTCTGCATGTTATGGGAACTGATGGGCGCTACTGAAGGCGCCAAATTCTGAACCGGCTGAATTTCTATTGCCATCGACAAGATGAAGAAGTAGGTACTAATTTTCTCTCGTTTTAGCGAGCTTTTGTGGTAAAAGCCAGACAGCAGGTTGGTAACACGGCTGAGTACCTGCTACCGTGCACCGGAAAATCTTACGGAACACGAACTGACTCTTTTATTTCACTAGTCTAAACAAGACTTTAGACACAACATCTTTCTTCAAGTAGAAAATTTCTTGTTCGCGACCGTCTTTTATCTTATCGCAGCTCGTTGGCTTGAATTTACCAACATGGCCTTTAATTTTACTACAATTAACATAATTTTATGTTAGAATATATGAAAATTAAAAGCCATGGCTAATGTTTTTTGGCATTAAATTCTACCTCTACCTTTTTTTAAAAGCTTGAATATTTGAAATGAAACTACGCTAGAGTTGCATACCAAATTGTGTGGTAATTAACTTTTTACATTTCCGGCCGCTCCGGTATACTAGCCGCTCATGAACACAGATGGTAGCTAACTTTAATATAATCTCTATGTGAGAACCTATTTGCAGATAAAACAAAGTTGAAATTAATTTATCTCTGCTGCACTAAAAAAAACATGAGTAGGTCTATCATAATAGAATCAAAGTCATTAATCGATCAAATCAAATCAAATCATTTATTTCGCCAGAGATATGGTACAATGGGTGTTACAAGAAAATAGTCCTTTACACATCTCACCTTTAGGAGGCATGCGAAAATTCACTATATGACACAGTAAAAAAAGTTCCATACAAAAATTCACAAATATATCACAAACATATACTTAGTTCAATATAGGGATTAAGTCTTACAGTTAAAAAAATCATATAGGGTATAAAAACAGTTATCTACTAACCATGATTTAACTTGCTTTTTGAATTTATACGAAGGAAGTTCTCTCAATGGACGTGGAATATGGTTGTAGATTTTGATGGACATCATATAACTGTTCTTCGATGGATAATAACCTCCCCTCTATTCGTTCTCCTGTAAGATATTCCGGGTCTATCTATCTTATAATATTAAAAGCAGCTATTAAAAGACAGATGTAAGAAAATAAGTGGGGTGGTCGACGTAAATACCTAAGTAAATAATTTAAATGAAGTCTTGTCGTCGTCGGCCGGAAAATTAACATGGCCGTCCGCCTGAAGATTAAGTAATCAAGGAAAATTGTCTCGAGCCATAACCACCAGGTTATGGAATAACCTTCTGTATAATATTATTTCTGTATAATTATTTTATATCCCTACCGATATCTGTACCCCGGACTTACTGTTCAAGGATTTAATTTGCATAAATAAATAATAATCTCCATGAAAAATAGAATCGCATAAATATTCATTAAAAAACACAAAACAATAATCTAAGACGCCAGTTGTAATGAAACGCTTTTCTTCCATTGCCTTTTGTGAATTTTTATCTATAATTGCCTTTGTCGAGTTCGTCGTTGCCGTTGTATGAAATATGTAAATAAATATTTACGCTTTAGTATTAGTTCCCAAAGGTACATAGGTAGGTACTTTGGTCTACTGTATAGGCAAGGCCCAAAATCGCTTTGCTACAGGATCAAAGATCCCCTTTGCACACTATACATTTTATAGGTGATTAAATTTCGGGGCTATTTTGCATGTGAATTGATACGTCGTATGTCGTAGTAGTCGTAATTGACTTCTGTCACCAAGCGTTGCTTCAAATTGCTTGCCCTGACTGGTCCGTTTGGGGAATTTCATTAACGGCACTCGCCACTCCAATATTTGACTAGAATATTACAATGTCGCTCACGCAACCACTAACTTCATCTGACAGCTTCGGGGATTACCGCCCTAATATTTACCGATTAGGTAATTTTTCCCTTTCCTTCATAAACCCTCCCTCCAACTTCTATAATAAAAACCAATATTTCGTAGGTATACAAAAACAAACAAGATTTCCCTTCTCAACAACTTTGGACCTCATAAATAAATTAAATATACGAAGAAAACCTTTTTATATAATATATTTTCTTGCGACGATTCCTCAGGAGGCTATGAGCGCAGCAGCCGAGGTCCCCGAGGTCTACTTTGCGTCGAAATAAGGAAAACGTTAGAAACAAAGAACTTCTTTCTTTTCCCATGTTAAAATTAATTAATCCAAAATTTACGTTGACAGATGAAAATAGTAAGGAGTTAATAACGAAGTCTGTTGACTTTGTAACAAACATGAGATTCCTTGAAACTTAACACGAATTTCGAACATTAATTAAACCTTACGCTTTGGATCCATGAAAATAATTTCTCTCACGACATATTTCATGTAATTGAGTGTGTGTTAGAATATTTAAACATACAGTTTGTAGTGTGTGCATTGAATGAAAAACAATTAATATTGCTTGGAGCATTTAGTAAAGCGGGGATGGAGCTCTATCCGGGAAACTGTGGTTTGAGTGGAAGGTTGTTGTGTAAACATGTACAGGCAATGTGATGAATTAATTAAGTCAATATTGATTAAACAGAGGCGGTGGTACTGCCTGCTAAATAGGGCAGTCATGTACAGATGATTTTGACGTGTTTATATCGTACCTACTCGTTGCTCGACTGACAGCAGGGACAGAAAATTAATTACGAACGCATGCAATGTGTTTATTTTCCGTTTCTTTTTTATAAACATGTACAGTGTTAGAAGGACAATATTCTTCGTATAAATGTAATAATATGATACCATTAGTAGTAAACCTAGGGTCGTAAATTATTCTAAGACTGCCACGTCTCGGTTCTGCAACTTTATGGGTGTAATTCTGCCAGTATCTAGGTTTTACTATAATTTTAATGATACTTTAGGGGTATGAGGAACAGGGTGTAAAGTTCACTCATCCCCCATAGAAAAGGGAGGATCCTCCGACCAGACGGGTGTTGTGTCTGGCGGGCAACTGCCCAATGATTGATATTGGGTTTTTGTATATATGTTCACTGCACGGTAAACTCTAATTGCGCGATGCAGGATTTATGTGACGTCAGGTCTTCGATGCGTAGTTCGCATGTGGCGATGTAGATACCGCCGCAATACTTATTTCATAATAAAAATATGTAGGTATGGTCTTACGAAGAAAGTTTTTGATTTTTTTTTATCGATTTGGTTGACCTTAATCTGTAAATCATTCTTGTTACGACGATGCGATATTGTTAACAAAAGCAAAACGCAAAAGTCAACAAGTCTAATTTGAGTAAAAGTTTTCAGTTCGTAATTCAAACTGCGACGCCGCCCGCCGGCTCCAACATTTCGCTGGCCATCAGTTACTCGGTCCAATCAATCTCGATATTTAAACATTCATTTACCTCTTATTTTTTATTCAGACAGCAATGAAACGAAATCTCTGAAACCTCAATTGGCTCAATCTAAAGTTCATGAGACTTTTATTTGTTGAATCTGGTCGATCCTTTTTTTGCTATGACAACACTGGGCCAATTTCGTCTTTTGTGCCAGCGTCATGTTGAGTAGTTCATTTCATTGATTCGCAACCAAATTGAAAGTAGATTAGATTACTTTGTTTAGGGAATTATGGACCCAAGAGGTTCCGGCAGTTTCCCCTAGGCTTACACACAAACTTTAGTTTTCAAGTGGATTTCCCAGGGCTAATAGGTAGACCACGGTGGACATATTGGCGTGCCAACTACAAACTAATAAGCTTTTCTCGCCACAAACTGTAATACTGCACTAATTTATACTTAGCTCAGTATTTAGCGTTAATACTCGTGCGGTGAGCGACGCCACTTATTTACCAGAAGATGACGAAATTATACTTCTTGAATGTACCTACATGGAATAGGTATAAAGGAAATGTTACAATTAAATACCTCTCATTAGAGTTGTGATTAAAGGGATCCGTTCAAAGGATAATTACAGCAATTTCGGAATTTAACAAAAACTGGTTTGTGTTCGCAAGTAAAGTATCAAATTAAAGTTTGAAACTTTTTAATGTAATGATAAAATTAGAATGTTCTTATTAGCAACAATTCCTTTGTTTCGACAATGATTAAAAGCAAACTCGAGCCATGAAATACAAAATAATCCGAGCCTTGTAATTTGCTCGTCCTACCAGTCACGTATAAGAGAACCCCTAAAACGAAATTAGGGATGATAATTGTTTTCTTAAACTTAATTTCGGTCGTAACAGTTGTTGGAGATACGAACTACCTTGCAGACCTACTTAGTGAAAGTAATTTAGGAATTACAGCTGTTGGAGGAAGTTAAGCCGTCATTGTAACTTTAATATGAAAGTAGAACAACTAATTTGATCTATTACGTTATTTTTTCTTATCCATTAGCTTCGTACTTATTCACAAAAGTCATTATTGTGCTTTCGTGTTAAGCTCTGTGTACGTCTGAAGCAAATAAAGGTATGACTCCGAACAACGCTGCCCGCCGCGTCAATTATGTCTACTGGTCCCCATAAATTTTCTATAGGTTTATATGAGATTACATTCCGAGCACGGCAGCAATGCTGCGTCACACGCATTGTTACCGTGCTCTGCTGCGGCAGCACCGCGTGCAGCGTTGTTCGGAATCATACCTTAAATTGCGGAATGCGTAGCAATAACCAAATATTATCATAATTTCGGCTCGGAAATGGCCAGTGTGTCCATTATCTACATACATTGTCCACTGCTGGAAATGGGTTCCCATATTATTGATCATTAATAAATCCATATTCCAGACCAAGTATCTCTTTACTAACTGTCCATCTCTTCAAGTGAATTGGGGGTGTAGTCGATACGATAGTAGCCTACCTGCAAACCAATAGCAATATAAGATCCACAAGGTAAACAATTGAAATATTGATTAGTAAGGAAACAACGTGTCTGGTTGCCACTGCTAACATAGTTTTGGAAGCACGCAACATTGTTTAACCTAACTTAACTATGCCAACACGTGTCGTATCCAAATTACTTATGTACCTAATATAATTTCCATGCATAAATTCCGAATTTCCTGTACAATAAGCGAAGGCATTAAATACAATGTTCCCTAAAATAACATCGGGTCCCATTATTAGAATACGAAAATTAGAAGCTGAAGGCGGAGTGAAGTTATTTTATTGGCATCGTGAAGAAAAAGGGAAAACTCCCAACTTAGAGGGTTCGTAACTTTAGCTAGCTTTGATTTATTGATCTGTCTCTCGGCGGAATTTGCGTTGTTTTCCTTTAAACGCTAGTTGCCACTATCTGTTTGTGTTAGACGGATAAGCTTCAGAGCTTTTGTCAACAAAGTTGTTTGTGAACGTTGATGATAGAGGTAGGTCATCCCGTAGGCTACATATGCTGCTATGGAACCCTGCAAAACAGTGACGGTTGGGAATATTGATATAATGCAAACGTATCTTGTTGTATTGACCTATATGACTCCTTTACATGGTTATCCCTTAGTCGCCTTTGATGATACCTACGGAAATGTGGAAAGTGGCCTATTCCTTGTCGAAAATCAAACGGGTTTACAAACACCAAAATAAATTGAAAATTCGTTCCCTCGATCTCAGCGCGTCTCGCTTGGGATTAGAGCTGTAGTTGAGCATAACAAATTCAATAACTTATGATGTAGAGAATTTTGGTCATAAAAGGGGAAAACGTTGAATAAAAACGTAATTACGAGATCGTCATGATTAGACGACCCAATTTTTTTGACGACAGACAGAGTACCTACCCGTACACCTATTCAATTTCAACACCAATGTAAAAACTCTGAAACTTTCAGTGAGATTCATGAATTATTTGTGTGAACGTGCGTTATACGTAGCTATCTGGTACAAAAGTAGCGGTGGGCACTCACAGAACATCTCTCTACCATAAATAAGATATAAGCTGCGCTGTTCTACGGATTTACCGAACAATTTATTCACCTGAAAAAAGGGTAATGTATTTTTTTCAAGATACATATTATTATCTGCTTACTAAGTGTATTGTGTTACACTCTCCTGCCATGTCTCCGCGAAAGCTTATATTTTTCTGTGTGAGACACATAAGCCAATGTAAGTCCCTTGAAAGGTATCTCACTATTGCAAGAATGGAATTTATGCGGTGCTACGAATGTGGCGGAAGTGTGAAATATTATCTAGGAATATATGGGAACTATGTTTTTATTTAAAATTTATCATATTTTTGGAACCTCGTTTTCGAATAACTAGGTACTTACAGAGTTCGGAAAACTTACGTTATATGTATGTTTCTAATAATGAAATAATAAATCTTTTATATCAGACAGTATTACAATCCTTATCACAATTTTAAGCATAAAAATATAGCACTAATTACGAGTTTATAATTTGCAGTATACATTACACTATAGACTAGGTTAAATTAGGTTTACTTATCAATTTATATTGAGGACGGAAACGATGATACTACTGATACCTACATTAATAAACATTTATCAAAACAATGAGATCAATTTAAATGTTTAGCGTTGAGAACCTGATATTTATTTAGTGAAAGGAACGATAGATTAAAGAAAAAAATAACATTCAATATCAGTGATGCAATAAATTGATGCTCAATTTCATCTTCTTAGCGGGTGCGTGTCGATGGCAATCTAAATAGATTTAGCCCAGAATTTGGTTACGAGTTTGGCACCTTCAGTAGCGTCCATTAGTTCCTGTAACGTTCAGGCAACAGGAATCGCTGGAAGAAGAATGATTACTGCGATCATAATACATTTTAAATGTCGATACTTATTATACAGTATGTTATCTAACGAAGGGCGTTCCCGTTAACCTGCAATATATAGCGGGTATACATTGAAAAAAAATAAAGTTTTTTTAATTTTTTTGTAATAAAATATTCACAAAAAATATTAAATTGATACGGAAAAGAAACACTCCGTGTACACGTAGGTACACTTGTCACACTTGTCTTTCTACGTTGATATAGTAAATGCACACTTGTGTGCATTTACAGAGTGTTTTTTTACGTATCCATTTAATACTTTTGTGAATATTTCACTATCCAAATTTAAAAAAAAAATTGGTCTGTTAATATTTTTTTTAGCATGTATGGACGCTGTACTATTGCGGGTTAACGCCCTTTGTTAGTTAACATACTATACCTATACTTATTGAAAAAGTTTTAAATGAGAGATCAAAGAAATTACATATTTTGTTTTGGTTTTTAAACCAAATTAAAACAAAACTACGCTCCAATGTGTGTTGAGTTTGTAATTATTTCTATCAGATGTTGTGCCACAAATATCGCTGCTCATGACCGACCGCGGTTTATTATTAATTTTGAAACTTGACCCGAATTAATTTGAAACCTTCTCTACTACAATTAATTATTCAATCTCTTACTTCAGTAAATGGTTAAGTGCTGAAAATTCTATTATCCTCCACGTTTTAGAATATTAAAAGTTACCCATGACATGCCTCTCTATAATATGTACAAAATATTTGTTTTAAACATATGTTATATTAATGTCAACTTCGTGCATTAATGCATCTTAGCTGCACCACTTATATTTTTATGAATGGTAAAAAGAAAACATACATTATTTACGAGTATTACCACCAGTATTACCACCACCTACATACATATTCACTACTCTATCGACACTATATTATTTTTGTACGGCGAAGCATGTTTTGTTGTGAATGTTTCGCCAGTGCAAACGCACAATAAGTATTTACGTATCTGTAGCATTTTTTTTGTTTCAGGCAACCCCCGCAACAAATGCGCTCTGCAGCCAGGTCACAGTTTGATGGATTGGATCCGACTCGGCAACTCCGGGAAGGACTTAACAGGAGTCGGCGGGAGGATACGACCAGTTTCACCGGCTGAACTGTCTACACACAATACACTAAGTTAGTTCTACAGTACCCAGCCAGTTATATGAAAAATCCCCCTTAAATCGGGTCGTTCGTCGCATCCCCCTTAAATCGTTTTTGTAGAACGACATACTGGTACTCACACCTGTATGCCAGCTTCTTTCTATACAGCTGATGACCTTACTATAATTGGCGAAATAATCTGGAAATCAACATAAAACTCTCTTGAATATATAAACCACAACATATACTCACGCTACACAAAACGAAAGTTAATACGATAAAAGGTTGCATTATTTATTCACATTTTAAGTATTCTCAAAGATTACCATCTAAAAAGGATAAAGAAATCCCAAGGTCCCAATAGAGCGCGTTGGGTTTTCATAACATTTTCATTACCCTTACAAATACAATACAATACAATATACACAAATAAAAGTCAGCGCCTCAATAAAATGTTTCATAAGGCACTCTACTTGAACTGAATGTTTCAGACGACGCCTGGCTGGCGATACGCGGTCGAGTCTACAATATAACGTATTATCTGCCCTACCACCCCGGAGGTAAGATTATACCGCTTGTAATATACGACCTTAGGGTTAAATGGTTCGAAATGTCTTACAGTCATGTACTTACATAAGTTGTGTTCGTACCCCAGGACCCGAGGAGCTAATGCGAGGCGCAGGCATGGACGCAACACAACTCTTCGACAAAGTACATCCGTGGGTCAACTACGACTCTCTTCTCGCAAAATGTCTCGTAGGACCGCTCCGGTTCGAGCTCCCTGATGCAGACGAACTCTTTGACTCCTCGAACCCATCGCCCAAATCCGACCGTCTCAGAGAACCGTCTAAAGCACAAGAATTAGTTAGGAAGTCAATGGAGAACTTAGCAAATTGTATTACACCAGTTAGAAAGAAAATTACTAAGGGTGATGACAATGCAAAAGGGAGTCCGCCTAGCAAGATTATGCAGAGTTTAGTGCAATCAGCTGATTTACCTATGTCAATAAGTCGAAGAGCAGCATCCAGTCCTGTGAAGAAAACTGCCAAAAGCCCAGATTCACCTTTACCACTTCGGTACGACTGGATACAGACTTCAACAAAACTAACGATATCCGTGTACACGGGACACCTGGCCAACCCGGGGGGATGTGCGAGGATTACTGAAGGATTTCTGTTGATTGAAGTAGCGACCTACGGCTGGTTGAGGACGCTCAAAATAAAGCCCGAGGGTAAATTAAAAGAACCTTTGCAGCTCCGTGTGTTCGCAGAGAGTGGAAAAATAGAGGTTAGTGGGGAATCCAAATTGCAATGAAACTTTATTTTTGTTAGTCGAAATAGCTATTTCAAGAGAACGCCCACACGATTGCGGAACTTATTCATTCATGAAATGATCTGCAATCGTGTAGGCGTTCTCCTAACATGACGGGGCGTGTGGTTAATTGTCTCTATTTTTGTAGATCACCGCACTCAAAGTGGATCCGAGTGTTTGGAAGGGTTGTGGGGACGTGAGTGTGGGGGCGGCGAACCGCGTCTCCTCACCACGTTCCGTGGAGTGTCGCGTTATGGAGGTGGGCCGGGTGTCTCATGACACCTCGCTGCTGTCCGTGTGTCCGAGAGCTGGGCCAGTGGTCGTGCCGTTAGGATACCACGTACGAGTACATAGAAGAAACGAAGGTGAGACTAATAACTTTTTTACTGTCGACATCGATCTGTATATTTATGTAGGTATTCAAATAGATAATAAAAATAAAATTCCTGGAATCTGTCAATAAGTAGTTTAGTTACGACGGCCCGTCTTTTCCAGAACATCTAACAACTTTTTCCGTTCCAAGTAAAAATGTTTTCCGATAATTTTAAAGGAAGTGCAATAACTTTCCATTAACCATAAAAAACCATAAAAAAAAGTGGGTTATTTACAAAATAAATACTTAGTTTCTCTCGGAGTAATAGATAAGCTTTTACTCGCTAACTAAGTTGTTGTTAAATATTTTTCCGTGACCCAAGTAACTGGTCTCTAGAGAAAAAAAAAATAGAGTTAAGCTCGATGGATGGTTAACGAAATGAGTTTTCTTGCTTATGCTTATATCGTTGAGGGCTCATCTCTAAACTAGAGCGTACATCGTTACGAAGCAAAATTGTGAACGTAGCTAAAAGAATTTGAATTTGCATCAGGTGAAAAATTTCCGTAATACGTTGATGACATAATTTCGTGGATAATGGAAAAAATCTCGTAAATCCTTATTGACATAAATGTCCCCTATTGTATCTTGCGTGATAGGCAGACACCTGTCTCGCGTGTCAGGCCAAGATCTTTTATGTATTCATAGTATTCATGTTATTCAAATGAGTTCCTTTCATCCCGCACAGCGTGTACATCTCGTCTTCATATTTTTAACGTGTACAGTGAGTGGGTGGCTACTTAGATACAAAGTATCAAGTTACTTTGTGCTTCTGAAGATACTTTGACAGGGAAACGTTTTGTTGAGATGCTAGCGTGGAAACATGAGCTTATAACAACGTAAACAATGCCATATTTTCGTAACACGTTACATATTTTCGTTTCTCGTGCTACTAAGTACCTATCTCATGTCATGTATCGATATATTTTTTACTGGATTTTAACTTCTCGTTTTAAGCTAAGTTATATCGTATAACTATGTATATATGACATTGTCTTAGCTCCGTAGCTACTCGAATTGCAAATACTGAAATTGACGGACAAACATGATTTTATTACGAATTAGGATTCCCAAATAAGTTTAATACGGAACCATAAAGAAATAACTAAGCTATGAATGAAATTAAAACGTAAAAGTACCTATCCCTATTTAAAACCTTAATTAATGAGGCGGAGTAGATGATTATACCTTCATTAGTGCGATCTTGTGGAACCATATTAGTGGGCGATGAGGTAGCCTCTTCTAAGTAAGTAGGTAGTACTTTTACCTACGAGTACCATTAGTATTTATACCTATATATAAACTTAAGTATTGGAAATCTAATCTTACAGAATCTAAAAATAACGTCAGCGTAGCAAATATTAAAATTATTTATTTGATGCTAATGAGAAACTTTAATTTAATCTTATGGGACTAGACTGATTATTCAGCTGCATCCGGTTAGACTGAAGCCGACCCCAACATAGTTGGGAAAAGGCTAGGCAGATTGATTATGGAAAGACTGATTATTGGTTTATTGATCAAACCATTACGACACTGTTTTAGCTAGATCTGTCTGGATTCGTCAGGTGATTTACTAACCAGGGGCCTAAACCAACGTTGCAATGACTCGCCATTTTGAGTTTTTGACAGATTTTCCATACAAAATCCGTCAAAAACTCACAATAGAGAGACCATTGGAATGTTTGTAAATTTGTAGACTTGGCCCGCAGGTGACTTGATCAGCCTTTCAGAAAACAACCATTAATTGGGTAAATGCTTTTAGACGCGGTATGTCATTACCAGTCTTGCTTTACCTTGTCAGGCAACACGCACAATACACTGGCACTCCCTGTTCCGGCTGTCTTGTTTACTTTAACCTTCCTAATATTATAAATACGAAATTAATTCTGTCTGTCTGTATGTTACCTTTTCACGCCTAAACCACTGAACGGATTTCGACAAATTTTGCAAGGAGATAGATGGCACTCTGGGGAAGGACATGGCTACTTTTTATCGACATACGGCGCGGGCGAAGCCGCGTGCGGAAGCTAGTGTGGAAATAATTATGAATGGTCGAGTCATGTAAGGGTGTAAACATGGAGGTATCAGGGTGGAATTTATCCACCACACCCCAAATTTTAATAACGAATTAGGAAGACGGCCCGGTTCTAATCAAAAACGTATTACATATTATGTAATCAGGATTTGATTTCAAGAGGGTCCCTCACATCGATCCTATGGTACCTACGCACCTACGCCTCAGTAAGTTAGCCTAGAAATATTTTTGAAGGAGTTCGTCCGGGAAAGTACCTACTATCTAACTACCATCATGGCTATTTTTACCGCCATGCAGGGTAGCTGCTGTGCTCGGGTTCCCGGTGTTATTGCAGGCATATGGGACACTTAAGCATCTTCTGGGGTGGCAACAAAAAAACTATCATATTACAGATGTCCATCGGCTATCTTCAAGAGCAACGCACTGGCTTACCTCCAATTGACTTCAAATCAGCATATCGCAGTCCATTGGTGGACATAGGTGTCGTCCAACGTCCAACGTCTTGTCCTGTACCAACTTACTTACTATTAAAAATTCTGCTTGTTTCATCTAGGCTCAGAATGCATCCGTTCCTACACTCCTGTGGGCGAAGGCTGGGGCCCCGCAGACGGTACTGAAATCTTCTCAGCTCTCCGGTTGGCAGTGAAGCGTTACGACAGTGGCGCCCTCTCGCCGCACCTCACGGCACTCAAAGTCGGAGACCTCATTACCCTCTCCGGTCCTTATGGCAACTTTCAATTGCAGAAGGTATAGTTTTAATGATGTTTTACCTAATCAACAATTTCTAACTTCTGGGGCAGTTATTTCATTTTCTTTTTAAAAGTTGTACGTTGTTGTTAAGTGGCCGTGACTTTTTATTGCTTCGCGAGATTTTTTGCTGTCGGGTTTTTTTTCGAAGTTTTGTTTACTAGCTTTGATTGAAAAGAAGTTTTAGAAGTGCTGTTACTAACTTTGGCATTTTCTTTGAAATAAACGCTTGAAAACCTAGTTGTGAGATCTGATGCTGATTATACCTACCTACCATTGTTGCTATGCATGTTGTTGTTGTTGTAGTAGCTACTATGTTTGCGATAGCCACTTTAGGCAGTAGATTCAACACAATAGTTCGAAATGGTAGGTAAGAATCGGCCTCTTGACCTTTCAAACGGAACTCCTTATCATCGGCCTGAACTTGTGGAACAAAGCACTCATAAATAAAATAAATTGCGACCTACATCCATTAAAAAACAACTATTTCCTTGACCAGCATTTCTGTATCATCGTAAATCATATTTATAGAGACAGAAGGACATGGGAAAGGCCTTTCCTATGATTTATTGCCTATTGTTCGTTTCAGTTGAAGACAGTGAAGACGTTGTATCTGATAGCTGCCGGTACAGGGGTCACGCCTATGCTCGGCCTCATCAAGTTTATGATATCAAGATCTAATCCAAGATGGTAAGATTTCTTATTCTAAATTATACAATACATTGATAACCAATTTTACTCAAAGGAAACATTCCATTACAGGTATTTAAAAAAAAGTAGTTTATAGGTAATTTTACTTTAAACATTTTTTAATTAACTTTCCCAAGTTTTTGCTCGCGGTTTCAATCCCATTTTAGGGCTAGATACTAATATAAAACTCATGATATATTTACCCAGGTCATGGTATATGTGTATGCCTTGCCATATCTAAATATTATTATCTGTTTAAACGTTGCGTGTTTGAGTATCTAATAAACGTGTTCAGGGACATTGTATAATATTAGTAATAGTCGGTAATACATAAATAAGAACATCCCTGCAGCACGAAATACATCGGAAGTCGGCTGTCGGCTTTAGGCAAGGTCGCAACATCAATCATTCTCGCTGCTCCGTCATCATTAATCGATATTAAAGTGGTCTCGACATCGAATGTCGAGACCACTTTAAGCATGGAAACTACTTCATGAGTCACATTATTCTCTAAATTCATAAGAACACTTCCTTTGATCTAGATATTTGTCGTAATTCCAATAGGAATAGTGAGTGGGCAGCTTAGGGCTTTTGAAAAAGTAGTTCTGAATTTAATTATTTGTGATAGTTAGGTACCTACCTAATTTAATTTGCAAAAAATTACGTTTCAGTGAACGGACGCACTTATTGTTCTTCAATAAAACTGAAGAAGACATTCTTTTTCGTGAAAACTTCGAAGAAATTACGAAAGAGGATGACAGGTACTTGGTATTATTATTTCTTTAAATAGGTTCTCGGCTACGGATTAATGTTTTCTAAACGTTATCAACCCGCAAATTCATTTCTTTTGGCTACGTCAATAAAGTCGACTATGGGTTGCTTGTTAAGGAGTTTTATATCATTACCAATCTCATTACCAAGTATGGTGATTGAATTTGATTTATCAACATTACCTACATCTTCTTAACAATCATGCCCCTGACTAGGTAAATCTATGAAAACAGACGGGTTAGACTTATTTGCTGGAAAATAAGAAACCTCAAGTAAATTTTAATCAAAAATTTTCAGGTTAAAAATCACGCATGTCCTATCAGACGCCAGTTCATCCTGGTCGGGTCACAGAGGTCGCATTAGAGACGAACTCCTTGCTGAAACGTTGGGCGACGTGAAGTGCGACGACAGATGCTCGCACTACGCCTGTCTGTGCGGCCCGACGGAGTTCACGTATGCTGGCCTCGATCTACTGAAGAAACACGGCTTCAAAGACGACTGTATTCACGCTTTTATGGGATAGGTATCAAGGCAGATTGCGCTAAACTTCAGTTTGCGCATTGATTATTCATAAAAATAATCTGTGCGTATGATGCATTATCACAAGTCTCGGAAAATGAAGCCGTTAACTATTTACATTGTTATAGATCAATATTTCTCATAGTGCGCACTCCATTATCAGGGCCAATCGCTACTGTGCAAGAGTAGGTACGTCACATGCGCAACAAAGCCGCCAGACAGTTTGCTTTGACAGTTCGCTAACAACATTTAACACTTATCCACGAATTATACCACAAATACTATTGGAATTCAGTCAATGGAATTTTATAAAGCACGTAAAATAGTAGGTACCTTACCTAGACTAAAGTACAATCGATGTCGACACACTATAGATTTTATAATAGAAGAAATATTTTGTTCCGAAAGAACATACTGCCCAATAAAAGAGCAATTGTAAAAAGTTTACGGACTGTATATTGTAGCATACAAGGAAGCGTCTACCATTTTTTTAATTAAAGTTTAGTCAAAGAGTGAGAAATCTATTAAATATAGGTAATTGTAGTGTAATAACTAGGTATAACTACTTTGTAGAAACTGTTAAACAAGTTTCGGCCAAATTCTCGCACTTTCAGGAACAAATTAAATGTGTATTAGTTTTAAAACCAAAGTGTGATAAATTAGCTTTTTTAGGTACGTCGAACATTATTTTAGTAATTTGTGATTAGAATATTTGTGATTGAGTAGATTAGCTCAATGTACAGAAAGACAAAAATAATAGTCATAATTATATGAAGTAAATCCTGGTGGTATTTATGTACCTATTCCATCCATTATTAAATACAAATTATATTTATATTAAGTTTATATCTCTTGTTAGCATTTTTTACCCATCCTATTTTTATTATAACTATCTACTTACTTTTGGTGCTTTACACTGTTTGTCCACCGCACCGTGAACGGGACGTCAACGAAACGAGATTAAGGCTGAGGCTACAGTAGGCAGCGATTTGCGTTGCGACTCGAAGAGCGAAACGAGATAAACATGGTATGGCTACATTATAAGCAAAAATCCGGCGTTTATTCGGCGAAGACGTGGCTACAGTACACATGCTATACGGCTTACTATAAGCATGATGTAGCCACACGCATATTTAGTAGCACTATTCAACTAGCCGTGCAAGTGACATATTTTCTTATAAATTCGCTTCAATTTAGCTGATATGTTGATGTAGCCGATGCCGTGATTACGGTATTATTGTTCTTATCGCGTGAAGAAATCAAAGATCGCTACTAATATTTGATGTACGGTGTAGCCATATACGTGAGCATTAATTTATTTGTTTTAATCGCTCATGTGTTGCAGGTCGCGGCGCGGCCTAATGTAGCCTCAGCCTGACGCGGCCATAATAAATGTACTGTCGCTACTTTGGCGTCGTCATCTCGTTCTCGTTGAAGTCCCTTTCACGGTGCGGTGGACAAATTGCCTAACGCCAATTTTATTAATAACATTGCTACCATTGAAATCAATTAATATAAAAAAATACATAAGTAGTGATATGTAAGGTATACCAATTCTTGAAAAGATATCTTTCAAAATATTAATATAACTTTCACATGGATTGTAACGAATTGTTTGCCCTTTTTTATTTTAAAATGTATTGTTCAATCCAAAGTGTTTTCTTTAACAATGATCAAACAGCTTTATTTTCAGTTCATGAAACTAATTGTTATTTATTCCTTGTTTCTGCTAAGAAAATGGCTATCATCCACATCTGTATTTTTATTGTTTGAATCCATCCATCATCCTCGCGTGGTTCTGCAAGTCAGCCGTTTTCATTTTAAATATATCTCATACTATTTTCATATAATGTACATAACAATATTTCGGACATCATGGTAATATTATATTTACAACATATCAAGTCCTTATAAAAGATACAACAAGGTTTTTATTTATTTGTAACAAATAGTATTTTTTCATTAATACTAAAAGAGTACTACCATTGAAGTTTGCATTGAAATAATAGAGTAAAATTAAAACTATGTATAGATGTGTTAAATATTTAAAATTTTATTAATTGTATTATATCATTTTGTAATCTATGTATCTTTTCATTTACGCTTTTACTTATTTACGTGAAATTGGTGAATGTTTAAAAAGTGCCTACATTCCATAATGGTGTTTTGTTTTTGGTGTGTTTTTGACTTATGGGTTTCTATTAAATAAATAATGTAAACAACATTAGAGATTTCATTTATAAACATGCAGGGTGTCTTTGGAAATAATAAAGGAGTCGTTAAAAGTAGATATTTAAATAAAAACATTTATTTAGGAAGAAACATGACTATAATACAACAAAACAATATAATACACAGTTCGTTTTTGAAATAAATGCATGTAACCTTTGACCCAATGCGCCGCATCTTTGCACAAGAAAAAATTCCATTCGTAAATACCTTTTGGTACTAAATAGTTAACAAAAAACCCTAGCTAAGTTACAGTTATGGAACGCTTTCAAATAGGACAATTTACTTCAAAAAAACAACTATACAATAAAAACAAAGGAAACAAGTAGCAAGCGATATTTATCCAAATATCCAAGAAAAAATAATAACATTATGTACCTTGATCTATTTAACGCTATCTTATAAAATATCAATCATAACTTACTAATTATAGATTTACATACTTACCTAAATAAAATTAGTTTTGTTCCATATCTTTCACATCGTTAGTGGTAGCAAAAGCGCAAACGGCTATGTCCTGTGGACAATTTTTATTTGCCGAAAAAAAGCACTGTATTCCGAGCATAGTCCCTCAGATCTGGAATCAGTTTGATACAAAAACAAAACTAATTTTAAATGGTTATGAATACACGACGGAAAATTTGTTCAAATCTAGGAGGATAGCCTCTTGGAGACTTCTCGTAGTAGATTAACAGCTTAGCACTGAAATTTAAAGTGTCCTCCATTACCACATTGTTATCACAGGTATTTACAACTACGGCATTTAACGACCGGTTCATATAATAGTTTGACCGAGACCGCTGTGACGCGCCTTGGAAATGTGCGGCGAGGCGGCAGCGTTGACGAATGAGCGGCGCACTGCCTCCCAGTCTCGCCGCGCACATACCTAAGGGTCAGTTCTGAACGCGACGCTGCGCACATTTTTAAACAATTATGGAACTTATTTTCTTTACGAAAAAGTATAATTTCAGTGCGAAGGTTTACACGGGCACAGATATTATAATACTACGTACAGATACCCAATCCCATACAAAGAAATGACACCACCCTAAGTCTGGCTATTGAGCTGGCTATTTTTCTTCCTCCGTTTTTTAACAGATGGCAGCATCAGCGACTCACTAATTGCTAGAGACTGTAGTTTTACAACGCCATCTAGGAGTCTTGCGTAGTATCTAGGCAAGACTCTTAGATCTTTTTCTTCCTTTTCTACGTTTTTTCTTCCTAGGTGTTCAATTTTTATATGTCTACGTAAAGTACTAGATTTAAAAAAAAAGTTGTTTGATTTTCCTTTATGAAACGACTTAAACGCAAGTTTAAAGTGACCCTGTCATCACTTGAGTAAAACGCCATCTATTGCAAATAGCTCTCGACAAAACCATTATCAGATGGCCACTTTATCATTCTAAGGGTTCGAATTGAAGTAAACGGCTTAATTTAATATTTTTGTTGAAAATACGAGATTTATGAGTGTAAATACATAAATCAGGATTAAACAAAGATGTTTTGATTTTTACTAATATTACCTTAGCCAAAATTTGCCGTATAACGCTTTTTAGTGATTGTTAATTTCATAAATTGTTACTTATGCTGCCATCTATGATTTTTTTTCAAGACTAATTATAATTTGTTCGAGTTGAGACCCCATGACACGGGTTACGTGTCAAAGTACGCTGAGATGTATTACGCTTATTGTGTAGTAAATAAATTCGATATTGTATTGTATCATAAAAAAGTGCGCGTCGCGTTGCGTCTCGGTGTGAACTTACCCTAAGGCGCAGTACAGCGGTCTCGGTCAAACTATAGTATGAAACCTTAAACGCAAAATAATACCGCAGTTACTTGAATCGTAAGAAATCAGCGACTCAAACAAATCTTCGCCGTGTTTAAGTAGGTAACATAGTGGACACAAAACCTTTGTCTTTACTAGCGCAAGAATAGTTCTTACTTACCTATACAAAATAAAAGCAATATTCCGGAGCATAAGAGTAATGTGTAAAAATGAAATTGTGATATGTTAATGCAATTAATTCACGCATCTTCCAAATAATATTATGTCTTAATTCCAGTTTTGGTTTAGGATACCTACACAATATTTTAGCACATACATACAACAATCGAATATCACAATAAGAGGGAGACATTCACCCTTGTAACTCCAACAGTTTTAAGTCAGTGTTCCTATAAGTCATATAACATCGCCCAATACTGTACTAATACACACACATTCTTTGAGCATCACAATATGAGAGATGTCAAAGTCCAATTTTATTATTTCATCAACTTATTCGACTTAAGATTTAGACATAACTGGCTAGTACAAATATTGTGTCTAGAAACATCAACTGCTAATTTCGCAAGTCACATTACCTGGAGTGTAAAGAAGCGAGCCCAAGTAAGAAGGCCATTAATATAGCGAGGCTAATCCTCAATAATGACCCTACTTGCATGGGTTGGATATAGAAGACATTCAATTGACATGCATTGGCATAACTTCAATTAAATATTGACACAAGTCCAATCTCCTGACCTTCTAAAAGTAATTATTATTATTATTTCGTTAAATCTACCCAAACTACAGATCTTTATTATGGTTCTATATTGTGGGATATAAAAAAAAAACATCTTGCAATCGTCCAGCGATCACAAACGCCGATATTGCAACACAAGTGAAAAGGGACCTTATTGCACTACTGTTACATTTAAGTACAAAATTAGTATTACCCTGTTTTGCAGGGTGTCCTAATCTCGATATCAGCAACATCCCAGCTCCACACACTAACCCCAAATATTGGACCAGACATTTGTTGCCATTTTACAGAAGGAAAATGTTTGTGTGAATCAAGTCAATATTGGCTCAGTTTGTTGGGACCAGTGAGTGGTGCCGGGTCCAATAATACCAGTTTGGCATAACCAGTATTAAAAAATCCACACAGTGGGTAATCATTTTGTTGCATGACGGACTTTTCGAAATTTTAATAAATTCACAGGGTCATAACATGACATAAATAATAAATTAAAATGCTGAGAAAATATCAATTAGTACCGTGAGTCCCAACCATTTCGTACTGCATATAGTTGCTCTGACAAAAGGTGTGCGATTGCCGACTGTGTAGAATTTAAATGAGTGTATTTGAATGATGTTAATTCGTTGAATGTTAATTCGTTGAATGCCAATTCAGGTAAGTATTACTTTAATCTGGTGTATCTATTATTTTGTTATTGAAATTAAGTGCCCAAAACCGCCCCCTACGTGTGGCGTGTCGTAATAAATATTCGCCTATTCGTGTGAGCAGTTGTGTGTTTGTTCTGAATAAGATACTTACATTGGTCATGGAGTCAAATGACACAACTTTACAAGTTGCCTTTTTATTATGTGTATCTTGTTCAGTGTATTATGTACATGTTCCACTACTGACCGGCCGATATTCGACGCGGTAGTTACAATTAACCTTGAAACGCTTATAACCACGGAGTAGTGAGAAAATGAAGTGTTCACACCGTCCCACACATACATCATATTACATTCCCAATGTTTTTCACTGCCTGTCTAACATAGCTTTGAGATTTTAAACCTGTCGCATAATAAGCCAGCAGCCAAACTAAACTTTTAGTGATCGCCACTTGGTCACTGCAGAAGCAGCGATTCGAGCCCAAAGTATACGAGAAGTTCATAAAAAACGCCTGAAAATTTTAAGTTTGTGGCTTAGTATGCGGCGGCATTAAATTAACGACTGCTACACATGCTCTGCTTCTCATCAGATGACAACCAAACACATTCCGTTCCCTCTATTTGCACACCACTCTGTGGCAGGCCCAACAAGATGTTAAAACTACGCATAAGAGACCACTAACGCATTTTATGCGTTAACGTCGTTGACGAACAACACGTCCCTGTCCTTGAGACCGACGTCTATCAGGCTGCTGGTCCCGCGCCCCAGCACACGCTTCGGGAAGTTAGTCGTGATCTCGAACTCTTCGGGAGACTGCGGGTGACTGAACACAAAGTCGTATAGATCCTGAAAAAAATATTACAATGCATTAAAGACAGGACTATGTGTCGAAAAAACGAAATTGATAAAAAGCGCTAATGCACTAATCATTGGCAACAGTGAATTAAATTGACGCTATTCCTATTTCTCATAGATAACCAGGCTAGGATGAGCGTGGATCTTGGCAAGGTGGCTGATTGCGAGGAGCCAATAATCCAGTTGAATGGCATGCGATTGTATACGCTTATGTTCAGCAGTGGACTGTTTAAGCGTGATGATGATGATAATAATAATAATACCAGCCTATTAAGGTCGCACTGCAGGACAAAGGCCTCTTCCCAAACAGAGACGGCACTGGCATCGATCACCACGCTCGCTCAAGACGGGTTGGTGATTTCAGACCTATATCGGACTGCTGATGATGATGAAGAACTAACCTGGGTGGTATGCGTGAGCGTGAACCGGCGCGTGAGGCGCTCGCCGCCCGGCAGCCGTATGAGCAGCGCGACCGTGCCGGCGCCGGGCGCGGGCTCGGGCGGCAGGCGCGCCGCCACGGCCGAGCGGGCCTCCACCAGCTGACGCACAGACTTCAGTACAATAGGAGAGCTGAACTTGCAGCTATTACACACACGGTTAATAGAAGCCTCGTTGGTCTAACAGCAGGCGTAGCATGGCGCTTTCTATGTCTACGAAGAATAGACATAGCTTTTTCTATACAAAGTGACAGTTCGTTTCTTCATTTTTGACATCCACCATAGAAATCTTTCTACAATCTGTCATTTTGTCTTTCATTTCTAACGATCTTTGTCTAGGTCTTTTTATAAGTAGACTATTTCGGAAGAAAGTTTTCTATCCTTACTGTCAAAATCACACTGACAACCGATAAATCTTATGATAAAACAAAGAGTTCTGAGTCGAATTATGTAAAAGAGTGAATTTCGTAAAAAGTGCAGTTGACTCTTTCTATTTTGCTGCCGTCTCGTTCTATCTACTGTCTACAGGAAACGTCATGTTTGTCTACTCTTCCGTCGACAAAACGGTGGTCATGCTACGCCTGCTGGTCTAGTTGCATGAGGCCCTAGGTTCGATCCCCATGCCGGGCAAAGTGTTATTAGGTTTTTTCATTTCATTTCTCAGTAGCAGCCCAAAGTCTGGATTTGTGCCAGGTTAGTGATAATAGTCTCGCCCCCTATTACATTGGACTAAACAAAACTGGCGAAATGTGAGTGCACTTCCACTATAGGTACACCTTTGCCTAACCTTTTGGGGATTACAGGCGTGACGTGCTGTTACGATGTTTAATAGATTATGTTTGGGGGAAGGTTCTCCATTGTTGTTGGATCGTAGAAGAAAATATTTATAAAATTATTTTGTCCCTAACTAATCATATTTTGATAATTAAATTGTATCCCCAAAAAAAGTACTTCATTATATTCAATGTTACTTTATAAAGTAGAGTCGTAAAAACCACGGGGTGTGGGCAAACACTAGGCGACACCACCTAATCGCAGAGCATTGTTGTTTCAATGCTTGTTTTTTATTTTTTGTTAAGCGTTTTTAGTAGTTTTCAATTCGATACCTTGCATGTGTGATTAGTTAGTTTATGTAACCGCATGTTTGACGGTTAAATTATCTTTATCTTTCAGTTTTTAGTTGTGGTAGGTATACCTACCCCACACAAATTCGAATACTATCACCTGCAAATGTAAATAACAGTGACGTAGTAACTTAAAACATCATACATAATTATAATTGTAGTGGTGGTGGGAAAAATACGTATTATTGAAGCTAACTCCAAAACTACGCAAGCAAAGTTAATAAAATTTATATGGGACTATACCTCTGAAGCATGACCTACCAAACAAAAAATCATCAAAATCAATTCATATTTGGCGGAGTCATCGCGTAACAAACACACAAAAAAAAAAAACATACAGTCGAATTGAGAACCTCCTCTTTTTAGAAGTCGGTTAAAAAAGAGATTTCAAGTATTTGAAGTAACTTAATTATAAGAGCTACATCTCATCATCGTGCGTTCGTATTTCCGAAGATAGACGATGATTCCCGAAGCGCATACTTTTCTTTGTTAAGTTGTAGAAACTATTGCAGGAAGTTTTTTTTGTTCTATAGTGTGCTAGAGCTCGGGTGTGGTACTTACATCCATCTTGAGCTTCTCCTCCTCCTGCCGCCGCTGCTGGTCCTCGTGCTCGCGCAGCTCGCGCGCGGCGCGTTCGGCGGCGCGGCGACGCTCCTTCTCCTGGTCGGCCGCCAGGCTCTCCGCGTACGCCTCGTCCTGCGCCGCGCGCAGCCGGGCCGTCACCTCGCGCTCCACTCTACGGGGACATCATTATAACTGCTTGTATGGCCAAGATAACTGGATGTTTCATTATCGTTAGCGTCCCGACCGAAGATTCGGTTTCGGTCAAAAAGTAGCCGAACGTTAATCGAATGACTTGTAATGGTGGAATCCGACGATCGGCAATATTGCAGACGGTCACACACGGCAGACGACCACAGACCGCCACGCACCGCGCACCGAGGAACTTCCGATGTCTGCGATACCCCCCCGCACGTACACCTTCCCACCGCTCGTCGGTGTCCGTCCGCAAAATCACGGATCGTGGGATTTCGGTATTACAATCCAACGAAAAACACTGATGAATTGCTTTTGTGTCAAATTAAAGGAATTGCTAATGACAGCTGGAAATTCAGGAAATGAAATACTTTAAGAGGAATTGCTAATATGGCCGTTTTAGGCCTCTTGATTAGAACTGAAACCCTCGGGTCGCCCAGATGTTACACGAAGGTTCTGTACAGACCCAGAGATTTAGTTAACTTCTGAAGGGATGTGGGCTGGTTGGAATAACCAACGACGGCGGCCATGGCCCACGGACAATGGGACCTTAGGGACTAAGTACGGAAACCAAACCCCTAACATAGAACATAGAAGTTAATGCTTGTATAAATGTCACTCCTCATAAAATTTCCATAGTGGGGCCTTACTTATAATTATGAAAATCGATTCTTAAGCAGTAAACTTCATATATTTTACTTTTGGATACAGAAGCTGATGTAATTCGCGGAGCATGATACCTAGGACTTCGCAACCACGGTCATGCTCGCACACGTATTGATGAAGCCTTAAGTATAACAGACCATACCTGTCGGCCCTAGCCGCAGCTAGATGCGGCTCGTTATCCGACACGACGCGTCGTAGACGAGTTAGCAGCTGGTGCGCTGAGCAGGAGCCCTCCGACCTCGCCACCACGGTCATGCGGTGCTCTCGCACGCACACGACGCACAGCAGCGGGTAGCGCCGCCCCCCCACCGACTGCGCCACCCGCCACCCCTCCGCCGTATCCACTGCACAGCCCCAGAATAGCGCGTGCGTGTTTATGTACTGGATCACGTCTTGATCGGCTAGAGTTTGCCTGTAAACACGTTAAATGTTAAAAAGACCAGAGATCTATGGGGTAGTTCTGTGGAAATTTTGCATTATAAACATTGTAGCACCTACTGTAGCTGTTATTTTAATAATTGTATTGACCATGGGGAGTTTCCTGATCTTATAAAAATCAGTAAAATAATAGCATTTTTAAAATGGTTAGTACATCAGGCTCTACTAATTATACAGACCTATATAAGTACTACTTTTATTCAAATCTTTGAAAAACCTATTTTAGGTCAAATGAAGATTTTGACCTAACCACGATTTTCACCTAACCACATTCATGTGATAACTGAATGTTTGATGATAATGATAAATATGAATATCACATGAATGTGTTCTTATTCTGAAGTGTCAGGTTTGAATTTCGCGGGCCATGCAGTATAACATCTTATCAATCTAGTCTAACATACTAACTTTAAACCTAACTTAAATGAAAAATATGTGAATGCTAAGATGATTTAAATAATAATGCAAAGTATGTAAACTTTGATGATTTTTTTAATACCTGCAGAAGTTTTGTGTCTCTGTGGCTGATTCGGAGTGTAAGTACACAACTAGGAAGCGTAGTTCGTTCTTAGCATCATTAAGGGCCTGGGCATAGGTTCCCTGGTAGAACACCGGGTGAGGGTTGTACCGGGATGTATAATTATTGATGAAACCCATGACATCCCCCAGTGGGTCAGTCACCACTAGAAATTAAAATACATGAACAATACTATCAAAAGTAAAGAGAATAAAGTTAAAAGATAATTCATACAAAAACATAAATTATGAGACATTGAGACCACATTTAGAAACTAGATCATTTCTGTACTTTGTATTACTATTTGTATAAGTTTTGTTTATTTTCACAGATTTAGCAGACCCAAAATAGGAGATATTTTTTACCAGGATTTGCATTACAAAGAAATACATAAATGTATTTGTTTGTTGTACACAAATACATAAATGTAAATGTATTTGCTTGGTAATTAATATATCCAGACAACATCAAATACTTTCACTTTCACAAACCTTCTCTATTTAGAAATAAATAATTTTCATAAATAATTTAATTTTTCATTATAATTTATTTAAAAAAAATTCATTATTATTTATTATTTCAAATAAAATAATTAATTTGCAATTGAGATACTTACATCTTCTATCTTCATTACGTACAAAACTTAGCAGCATGTTTAGCACAGACGTAATTGTACTGTAGCACATTGATACTACGAGGTTGACTACATAGCGGAATAGGCCTCGCACACCACCTGGCCCTTCTGGGGGTTCATCTGTGAACACTTGCTGTGCTATGTGGTCGTGTACCACGGGTGGTGCGCGGGCTTCTGTCGCAAATACTGATGGTCGACC
This sequence comes from Lithophane socia, assembly GCA_947522985.1. Lineage (NCBI taxonomy): Eukaryota > Metazoa > Arthropoda > Insecta > Lepidoptera > Noctuidae > Lithophane > Lithophane socia. Next base: position 7,573,991 of record OX383269.1, read on the forward strand.
CTCTCTTATATTCAACTGCTCCTGGATCGCCACCTAAAAAAGATGTATAATTTTTAACTTATAAACATAAATCAAAACAGTACAGTTTGTTATCATTATTTTCTACTTTCGGGTGTTGCTTATCTTGAGTCTGACATAAGGGAACATTTTTCACCATATCAATAAGTATATTGAGAGATATTACCTCCAAGTCCCATTGATGCCTTTGTAGAACGTCTCTACATATTGACATATCTTCTATTCCGGTTAAATCTTGAAATTGAAGTATTTTATCCGTCTGTTCGTGGGTTAGACCCATAGCATTGTCCTCAAGATCCATTGCCCTAGTTTTGATACCTAATTATTTATATATTAGAAAATCAGTCACGCCAACTAATACGTGTATAAGCTCATACAATCTTATTAATACATAATAACACGAACTTGAACGAAAAAATGTTTAAATCAAAATGTTTTGCATCAAATTGCTACTCATTGCAAGAACGACATTTCTGATGTCATGTCATCCATGAACCACAGACAAAGTAGAAGGATACAGATAAAAAAAACACAGATTTGTTTCGGGAATGATGAGAATAAGGGTGAGCTTACAACGAAACGTGATGCGAAGCGACGCTGCGCGCACTTTTTAAGACAGTGATACAAAATATAACTTAATTTACTACATGAAAAGATACATATTTAATTGACATAATTCGAAAATGCCTCGCGGCGTCACGCTGAGCCTCGAGATGCCTCGCTGCATAGCGCGACGCATCACGAACCACGGTGCTTCGCCGGATGGGTACACCTGTGCTTACTTCCACCACTTCCACTTTTCCCCAGTTTCTTAATGAATTATCAATAAATAATAATACCTAATAAAAATAATTATGAAATTTTGAGCAAGCTTCACGTGTGTCACTGACGGCGAGCCGAGTGGAGTAAAGTCGCGAACTTTTAGCCTACGGTGACATGACGACATGTCTGACATGACGACATGTCTTTAATAAACTGAGAAAATGTCAAGTTTGTAAAATAAACATTTTGACGCATGAAATTAAGAAGACTCTTTCTCAACCGACGAAAATGCACTTTATTAACAATAATTTAGAAGTAATATTGTACCTAATTAAAAAAAAACAAATATATATAGTACATAATAAATGCTGGTCACTTTTTTTTCTTATCACCTTTTCCTTTTTTCGGTGGAGGTGGAGGCGGTGGCGGTGGCGGCGGCGGGGGCGGTTCTTCTTCGATAACGGGGTCTGGGGGCACCGATGGATCTTCATCGGCATTTTCATACAGAAACTCTGCCTACCAAAATAAAAGAAAAAATAATTTTAAAAGATCTTCAACCGATTACTGTTACACTGCAGGGAAAAACCTTAAAAAATTACTGGGCTAAAATTATCAAGGTGCTTACTTACTTTAATGTCATATAATTCAGGGGCAAGGCTAAATAAACTTTCGACGAAATCAGCATAAACTACATGTCCATCCCCATGAACGTTAGCATCACGCATAATTTCGATCGCTTCAGCTTCACTGAAGGGATCGTCACCGTACGTCATCACAATATCTTTGATTTCTTCAATTTCCAAGGACTGTCTGTTTTCTGTATCGAAGACCTGTGTGAAAAGCTAATCAGGTGAGATATTGGCCGAGCGCGAGCATTTCAACTGACTAATTAATTATCTATATGAGAAAACTAGCTGCGCCCCGCGGTTTCACCCGCGTAAGTCTCGATCCCGTGAAAATATCGGGATAAAAAGTATGCTATGTCCTATTCCAGGTCATGGTCTACCCCTTTGCCAAATTTCATCCAAATTAGTCCGTTCAGCCGTTTTAGCGTGAAAGCGTAACATACAAACAAACAAAATAACTCACTTTCGCATTTATAATATTAGTTAGGATTAGGATAATTTTTCTAGGCAGAGCAAGAGTCTGTGCAGTGTAATCCTAACCGTGCGTTTGCACTGGCGAAACATTACAACAAAACATGTTTAAATCTCTAGTTCCTGTCAAAAATTGTATGGAACATTGACAGAAGATAGAGATTTCAACATGTTTTGTCGCAAATGTTTCGCCAGTGTAAACGCAGTTACCTACAGCCGTCTAACAGACAGAGAGACTGCGGCCGGGTGGCGTAAGTTTAGTAGGGGTCCGTTGGCACCCTTTGGGTACGCAACCCATGCACAACCCTAAAAAATATATTTTTATATACTTAAATACGTACTGCAAATGCAAGTTCTAATTCATGCTTTAATTCTGCTTCTATTACCCAAAGATTTAAAATATAAATAAATTGATCCTGTGTTAACATTCTTGTCACCCCTGCGTTCAATTTTTCCGCTTGAGCCATAATTTCGTAATATGTAGGATAATTGAAATGTCTCTTATGGAATCTGAAAGGATAGGTGATTTAAATTAAGTAGATCAATGATATTATATTAACAGATATGTTATACACTCACAAAACAACCGAAAAAAGTGTTCCGCGCAGCAGCGGCACAAATACCCACGTTTCATTCATTTTTACATTTCACTACAAGTAAAAACGTTACAATTGGAATGTTTTCGAGTCTTCACGATTGCGCGCTTATAACATATCTGTTAATATCACTGAAGTAGATATAAAATAAAAGTCCTAAATCCTACCCACAGTGACCCACACAATATCCTATTGAAATTAATATTATTATTTAATTAACTTAGCCAAATTCATAGTGATATTTGGTACTGTACTTCTTTAACTCCAAAAATGATACTAATTGTTCGATAGTTACTACATTTGTTGCTTCAGGAGCATCATTTATTATCAACAAAGGCTTTGCGTGACCGTCAAACCATTGAATAATTTCCTCTAAATGTTCTTCAGTAAAACGTGGTGTTACGTTTGCTAGAGGGTTTAAAAAATCGAATTCAGACATTTTAATAAAATTTGGTTATAAATTCCTTTAAAAATAATTATATTTAATGTAAACAATGTTTGAAAACAGAAAAAAAATGATATAAATTGACATTGACAGTGTGATTGACAACAAACTCTTTTTTATTTCGATAATTTCAATAGGCTTTTAAGTCGTTTACGGCAAACTAGCCGGTTTCTTTCTTGTGTCGTCAATTCGTCACACTAATAATAATATTATTTTCCGAATTCAAAGTGGCAGTTACAATCGTAAACGACGAAGAACCACCTTGCTCTCTCTACATGCACAAAAAGCGGGTAACTCCCGCCTGGCAATGCTCCCGTTAGGCAACGCTATATTTATTTACATACAGCGAGTAGCTGCCCGTCCCGGCTTCGCACGGGAAGCACTAAGTACCATCCCTACCTACCCTACCTACCCTACCTACCCTACCTACCCTACCTACCCTACCTACCCTACCTACCCTACCTACCCTACCTACCCTACCTACCCTACCTACCCTACCTACCCTACCTACCCTACCTACCCTACCTACCCTACCTACCCTACCTACCCTACCTACCCTACCTACCCTACCTACCCTACCTACCCTACCTACCCTACCTACCCTACCTACCCTACCTACCCTACCTACCCTACCTACCCTACCTACCCTACCTACCCTACCTACCCTACCTACCCTACCTACCCTACCTACCCTACCTACCCTACCTACCCTACCTACCCTACCTACCCTACCTACCCTACCTACCCTACCTACCCTACCTACCCTACCTACCCTACCTACCCTACCTACCCTACCTACCCTACCTACCCTACCTACCCTACCTACCCTACCTACCCTACCTACCCTACCTACCCTACCTACCCTACCTACCCTACCTACCCTACCTACCCTACCTACCCTACCTACCCTACCTACCCTACCTACCCTACCTACCCTACCTACCCTACCTACCCTACCTACCCTACCTACCCTACCTACCCTACCTACCCTACCTACCCTACCTACCCTACCTACCCTACCTACCCTACCTACCCTACCTACCCTACCTACCCTACCTACCCTACCTACCCTACCTACCCTACCTACCCTACCTACCCTACCTACCCTACCTACCCTACCTACCCTACCTACCCTACCTACCCTACCTACCCTACCTACCCTACCTACCCTACCTACCCTACCTACCCTACCTACCCTACCTACCATAGATTACGACCGATTCTCAGACCTACCGAATATACATATAAAATTTCATAAAAATCGGTCAAGCCGTTTCGGAGGAGTATGGCAACTAACACTGACACGAGAATTTTATTTAAGTATTAGAAGATGTATCGCGTGGTACCTACAGTTAAGGAATGAAAGTATAATGATTTGTTTAAAATGAAATATAGTACTTATTTAAGATTTTTGTAGTGTAATTTTTTTATGTATCTTATAAAAATATAATATAGTATGACTAGTAATAACTAAGCAAAGTAAAATCAACAACATACGTTACTACAATTTACAATAGGTAATTGCACTTTATTTATTCATTTCAAATAATATGTAAGTAGGTATATCTAATTTGTGACTTTACAAAAATAAAAATTACTTAAATAAAATAAAAGTCGTAAATATAAAATTAGAACTGAACATGTCTAAGTAGAATTGCCAAACGGGAGCGTTTCAAGACGGGAGCAAACCCAAAAAAAAATACATACAGACGAACATACACACGGCTACACATCAAGCTATACATTTCCAGTATAAGCTGACCTCGCATTGCACGGAAATCCTATACAATGCGAGATCAGCATAAACTGGAAATGTATAGCTTGATGTGTAGCTGTGTGTACAACCTCCTCCTTTTTGGAAATTCGGTTAGAAAGCGCCCGATCAGAGATAAGTAAGTACAGTAGAACAAGCTATTCGGTATACAGGCAAAATACATTATACTAATTTTCCGCTAAACTGCCAAAGTTCGTTTTGATTGTGCGCGTAATTTAACTTTTTGACCTGGCTTAGGAGAGTGACTTTAATGTTGACTACTGAAAACACTCACAAAATTGTTTAAAGTAGTTGCAAGTTATCTGCCTGTATACCAATTGGCTTGTTCGACTGTACATACAAGACTAATCACTAACTACCATCATGGAATAAGTAAATTATCTTCTACTACGAACCATCATGGAATTAGTGCTTATGTATCATAACATCAAATAACATGGCATTATAAAACAGCTACAGTTTATATATTTCTACATATGTACATAATATCAAACCTTTTTCTATGGGTTTCATAGTAAATAGCGAGAAATTGGGGTTTAAACACAAACAGTCAAAAGGGCAAACCACGCCAAGGTCGCCTTAAGGTTGATGCGCTAGGGTAGCCCGCGAAATTCAAATTTTCTTACGTTTTTTGCAATTTGCAGGTCAGTATCAAGTTGTATGTTGATCTAAATATTATTAGCGCTCGTCACAAATATGGATTTACGGAATTATAAAGATTAGAATCAGCAATACAACTCTTTAAGTGCATGAAAGTGCCAAATGTCATGATTTCATGAAATAGTCATTCAATACACTTTCATGAGCTTAAAGCTTAAGCTGTAAATCCATATTTGTTACGAGCGCTAATAATATTTAGATCAACATACAACCTGATAGTGACCTGCAAATTGCAAAAAACGTAAGAAAATTTGAATTTCGCGGGCCACCCTAGCGCATCCCCCTTAAGTCAGACAGAGAATGGGCATGGGCAGCTACTTTATTGACAGCACTGCTGACAAACTTTTTGACTTTGACACTACCACTTCTAAAAAAGTGGCAGACTGTCAGTGTGAAAAACTATGCATTTAGCAATCACTTTTTGGCCGTCAGGGTCTATGTTCTGTGAATCATCCTGTCTGAGTCTGTGATACCGTGCGTTTGCGCTGGCGAAACATTCACGACAAAACATGTTGAAGTCTCTAGTTCCTGTCAAAAATTTGAATGATACATTGACAGGAACTAGAGATTTCAACATGTTTTGTCGTAAATGTTTCGCCAGTGCAATTTGCTTGCGTACTCTGTGGGCCTTAGTATTCTAGGTACTCTTTGATTTTTTTAAATATTTGTCAATATTTGTTGTTTGCCCTCTTGAGTATTAGGCTGCTTTCCGAATTAGAAAATAATCGCTCACAGCGCTCACAGCGATAACTTGCGTACCGAATTAGTTATCATAATTATGACAGCTGAGGGCTGTCAACAATTCGGAACACTCGTGAACGCGCTCACAGTCCTCGTAACATAAACATAACCTCAAACCTTGCATTGTTATTAATTATTATTCATATTATAAAGTGCTTCTGTGTTAAACACATTAAATTTAAAAAAAAAACAAATTTATCAGTATAATCATCAATTAAAAAAAAATACTGTTAAAACTACACAGTACAACTGTCAGTTTGACAGCCATATTGACAGCGCATAAAAGGCATGGTCGGCGTTATCGCAAGATGGCGCATGTCATGACGTCATCTATGACGATTCACGGGACATTGTTATCGTGCTCAGGCTAATACGGTACGGGTTTTAGCACGCCCAAATCGATTACAGCGTAACTCGGAACGCACCCTTAATGTTCTGTGTGTTTGCCATTGACTTTGGTTTGGTTACTGGGTTTAGTTTACCGATGGTTGTAATTGATTTGCACCAATTTGCACGATTTACTTTCATTTTACGTTTGAATAGACATTGGTAGAGAAAAGTTTGATTTATATTTAGTATCGTTGTGTAATTATGTTTGAATCGGACGACTTCGACCAGGTATTTATTAGGTTGTAAAAATTACTGATGTTTGTTTTTGTTACTGATCTCAGACTGAACTGGAAATCTTTTTCTGTGAATCTGAATGTGTCTGATCAAAATTATCATTGTATGTTTCCACGTAGGTGCTGTCTCAGTTTGAATTCCCAGAAGATATTACATCAGAAAAAAGAAATATAGAAGATAAACATGGGTCAAACAATTCTAATTTGAACAATGTATCGCTTCCAAGAAATAAACAAACAAGTGGTGTGGAAAGTATAGAATTAAATCACAATATTGCCTCGAAGAGTCACAATACTGTAAGAAATAATGAAAATAAGAATATTGGAAACCACACTAATGAGAATATGGTTGCAAATGTAATGAGCATTATGTCACCCAAGCACACAAAAAGAAAAATGATTAATTCATATTTCGATCATAAAAGCAAAAGAAAGTTCCCCGGCCCAGCTGGTCTACTCTCTGGAGGGTTTGAAGATAATAAAGATGAAACTATTTGTCAGATAGAATTGCTTTCACAGGTAATTTATGTAAATTATTGCATATGAAAAAAATAAGTTTGTGATGTACTTCAATCAATCTGCCTAGCCTTTTCCCAACTATATTTTGATGTACTTACCTATTATTTATATTTTACAGGATGTTGATTTTACTCAAAATTGTTTAAGAGGAGACATATTTGAGTCTCCACTATGGGCAAGGTTGTTAGATGATTTGAGAAGTTGGAACTTAAATGACATAGATTCTATAAATACAGTTAAACAGCAAGCCATATCTGGAAATTTGAAAAAAAGGAAGGCCCACACTATAACTGCATTTGTGGAGACAGTTGACAGATCTGCTACAGACCCTTTGATTATTATGAGAGATACAACTGGTGAGTACCACATCTTTGAGTTCTGTTGAAATGAGGATACCAGCTCCAACTTTTTCTATACAAAGATCTATTCTATAAGGGTTGCGGGAAAGTCCGAGAGGGATACCGGGGCCTTGGCTACAGGCAACTGAAGGAACATGGGTCGGTTTTAGTCAGTAAAAGTCTGACACACCCTTTTGCTCCACCCAGAGTGGGAGAAGTCATTGGATGATTTCCCACCATAAAAAAAAAAAAAAGATGTATTCTATAACCAGTTTCTCTTGGTGATTCTTATCTTGTGACATGTATCCAATTGGTGATGTGATCATAGCTTGCTTCATAATCTCTCCATCCAAATTTCAACTTTCAGTTCAGCAATAAAAATGCTTTATTTCCATAAGTTGTGTTTAATGAGATAGAAGCCGATAGAAATATAACTGTTCGATCAATCAGGCTAAGCTATACTTGCTGCAGTTGGTCTGTGGATGGGTGAACATCTTTACATATCGAGACCCCTCCGTGCCTAGGAAAGCCGTTGGTCCCAGCTGTCATTTGTAGATCTTTGACAGTTGTTATGGGTTGTCAGAAGCCCGAAACTGTGACAACCAGTGTTACAAAGGGGTTTCATGTTACTCAGTAACTGGGTTGTGGAGGTCAGATAGGCAGTTGCTCCATGTAAAACACTAGTATTCATATGCATCCGGTTAAACTGGAAGCTGACCCCAACATAGTTGCGAAAAGGCTAGGCAGATGATATTAGTTAGAACTAATTTTGAATTCAATGTTTATTTTCCAGGAAACATAAAGGGCACACTCCATAGAGATGCATGGTCAACATTCTCCAAATATATTGCCTCTGAATACTGTGCCTTTATTCTTTGGAAACCTACAATACTCACAACGGGAAGTGCTTTCAAGAAGCACTATCTTAATATAACATTAAGCAATATACTGGCAGTGTACAGCTCAACAGTACTGATTGATGATGCAGATACTAAACCGTTACCTGATGAATATGCCGTAGTTTATGAAAAGGATTATACTGTGATAAAAACACGAAAGAATTTAAACAATATAGGTGAGCCAAGTAAATTTATTTGTATTTTAGGAACTACTGTTTTGTTTGATCTTTAGATAGCTAAAAGTAATTTCTAAGGAGCTGGCCACACGGAAGAGACATGAGACGAGGACGGGATGCAGACGTGGCAATAGTATGCAGATGGAAAAGCGACGCGCCTGCGTCTTGTCTTCTGTTTCTATACGTTTTGTGCCAGATGAAGTCTGCGTCCCGTCTCATGTCTCTTCTGTGTGGCCCTCGCTTCACGTCGCGGTTTGAACTGACCCTAAGAAGTGTACTTATTTACAGTGAGAATGTTAATTATATTTTAAATAATTAGTATAATATTCCTTTTATGATTCCAATACTTAGCTAGTTTTCTGTGATCAATCAGCTTGAATATAGTGAACAATCAATAAATGCAAATCAAAATTACTAATACATTTTTTTCTGTTTCAGGTCCAGATGATACAATTACCAATGGAATTCATAATAATGCTAGTGATTTGTTTGATGAACTAGATACAATATTTTCTGATGATATATTTTAGTGATATTTCATTGTCTATGTATTGTAAATATTTATTTCTACATGATAACAACATACCTCACAAATGTAGAAGGAATTATTTTGTCTAATGTTTAAATAATAAATACCTTGATTACCTGAAAATATTATATATCAATCTTTTTACAAGCAGCATTCGAAAATGATTGGCAATATTTATAGTGGTGCTATAACAAATAGTGCTATTCCTATTCAATCAATAGATGTTTAATTGGGAGATCACAAACTGTGATAATGATTCTAAAATACAACAATAAAAACAAATATTTTTAGTAAACAACACTTTTATTTGATTTCACTTTAATATGGCTGTAAACTATGTGTTTTGAAAGGGATGCGGAATGATAATAAGTGCTAGGACACATTTTACACTTGTAGATTTTTGCAGATTGCTTTTTCGGTTGTGTTTCTTGGTCTGTTACCCTGTTTGTTTGTAATATTTGTTGACTAGTACCCTGGTGCGTTTTCATGTGCCTCTGTATGTTGCTCAGTTTCGTGAATTTGACCTGAAAATTAATACAATATTATTGAAGTCCTATCAGCAGCAAGTCCATCTGTTTATAATTTTTTTTTCAGAATTTACAAGAAGTCACAATGTAAGTGTTTTTTTATTAAATTAAGGTGGTAAAAAAATATTAAAAAATCATCGGGAGGAGTCGTGGGGACACCCGGTTCGAATGAAGTTCCTGTCACTGTATGTATGATGTAAACAAAAACTTTGGACACTTTGAAACTGACTTTTTCGGGCATATAAAAGAAAGACGAAGAAAGAAAAACAATACAGAACAACTTTTTTCTTAATGTCCCTCGGCAAACTTCGTGTTTCGTCAGTCGTCGGATTTCTATCAGTTGCCCTTTGCACTTGGTGCAGACCGGACGCTCTCAATCGAATTGGAAGTATATAGTTGATAATACTCTTTTGACTTGTAATTTATTTTAAAAAATGAAGGGAAATAGTGTTTTACAGCTCTATATAGTTCACACGGAAATCAAAACAATAATAAAGTACTTAGTTCTAAATTCAAATTATTATACACGATAAATCTAATAATTGAAATGGAACGTGGAAATTAGCATTCGTTTGTATTCGGAAATGCGATGATTCCCGAGGGACATTAAGAACATATATATTTATATTAACATATTTTTATTGGAAACTAAAACACAAATTACAATAAATTATGTATGATAATGACTGCATTAGTTGTAAACTGTGTCACAGCCATTAACGCCCATACAAAAAAGGTTTATGCGTCAGTGCTCCAGCGTAGAGAAAATATAATTAACTTATGTTTATAGAAAATTACAGATATAAACTAATACTAAAGAAAAAATAAAAACGAAAAGGTATGGTAAACAAAAATAATTTAAATGTGTGTGTGATGTGTTGTGCGTCTGATGTGTTGTGTTGTGCGTGAATGTTGTGTAGTGTTGTGAGTGTGTGTTTAAGTGTATGTCACGTTTTAACCAAATTCTCAAGTTCTTCATAAGTAAGAGTATGAAGCCATTTATCAACGGTGACTTGACACTCCCTCCGATTTAGTGAAAATATATGACATACGCTATTCACTCGATTGTACAGAACAGAGCTTAGGTATCTATATTGACGTCTAACTACTTCGGTGCTGACTGGCTCAATTAAACAGACTCTAAGAAAATAGTTGTACTGTACAATAATTTACTTACATTGCATTGTGCACATGAAAATATTGTTTCCTTGCCAGTTTTCATAATGATCACGTCATCATCGTTATTTGAATGGTCGGATGATTCTTCTATTTTTATAATTTCATCATTGTCCATGCATACTTTGTTCTAAAATATATAAAATAAAATAATAGTAAATAGGTAAAAAAAACACCAGTCCGATCCGAAAGGGGCACATAGATGGACATTACCAAAAAATATATCTTCCTAATATTGAAACTAAATAAAGTTATTGTTTTCGTCAAGGATTTTGTCTTTTGGCCCGCGCGCGGACCGTCTGGTAACTTAGCGGTTCACATTTTCGGTACCAAAATTACACCAAATCCATTAAAAGTTGTCAGTGTATAGAGCGCCGCTAGCGGCATTCTATCACTATCGGATAAAGTGCCGTAAACACTACATTGTCACTTATTTTGCGCGGTGGCCCCACATAAATTTTATTTACTTTGCTTGGGTAGTTTTCAGTTAGCTTCAATGATATAGATGTTGTAAAGGCGTAAGAGAATTCGCCTGTAATGTAACGTTACAGATTTGATGTTGAGCATTACGTTACAAATACTGCCTCACTGACTGACGAGCACTGGCTTGAAAAAAAATTACTTACAAAAAAAAACGACTTAAAAAAAATCAAGTTATTTTTTACCAAATGAAAATGTGCCAAAAGACGATATCGATGAACATTCATAAAAAATATATACAGACGAATTAAGAACCTCCTCCTTTATTAAGAAGTCGGTTAATAATAGATGACTGGTTTCTGTGACTGTAAATAATAGGCATTTCCATAGTATGTATTTGTAAAAGAAGTCACACAAAGGATTACATCTTGGGATCAACATTTTTGGTTGTATTACCTCTTGGTGCTCTTTCAAAGCCTCCTCAGATTTGAACAGCACTGCACAACTGCTACAACCGAACACCGTGGTCGGGTAGCGTTTCTTCAGATCAAACACCAAGTTCACTGGAAGTTCTGGAAGTCAAAAAGTTACTACTATAATTGGTTATTGTAATTTTGTAATTTATCCAATCAGTGCAAAGCAAACATAAGCGTTTCTTTTTTCATGTTGGTATGGTTAGTTGTTATCAGAGATGTTACGGAGCTTTGATTCGGACTCCAAAAAGTCGGAACTTTCCGATTAATATTAAAGATACCTACATTACATCATGATAGTTGTTGTGTTTCATTTTCTCATAGATAGTAATAGTTTACCAAAATAAACATAAAATATTTGTATATCATACTTACGCCGTTTATTCAATGTAACAGACACTCGGACAACATTATCACTGCATTTCGTTTCTGCGATATGGACGTGGTAAATAGTGAAATTCTCTTTGGCCTCTTTTTCCTCTATACAGCTGAATACTTCATTGTTTTGTGACACGTTTTGTTCTTCTGTAATTTACAACATTACACATAAAGCTAAAGTCTTTACAAAGTCTCGCTGATAAGTGAAAGTGGAGGTCAATACCTGCTTGGAATTTAATGGTCGGTAATAAATTGGGTATATGCTCGAAGCCGTATGTCCCCTCTTTTTCCTTCACCCGGCCGGTTATAAGTGTAACTTTGCTTCTATTGTAAATTGTACCAAATTCGTCCTTATTATTTGTTGCCTGTCAAAGATAAAATATGAAACTATTGGAAATAATATTTTAAGACTATAGTATCGGGTGCTATTTAGGTATTAAAAATATTTCCATAATCTTAAAAAAATATCATGACCCCCCCCCCCCCCCAAAATCATTCAAGCCGTCGAGAGACTGAATGATTTACGTGCTTTACTAACTAAAAACTGTAGGTACTTGAGCCACAGTGACCCGGATATACAAAAAAAAGTTTTAGAGTACTTATCAATTAGGTAACCATTTCCCTAAATATATTTCTCAGCACCAATGGTGACCCCCCCAGAATCTTGGGCTGCGACCGCGCCTGGGGGCCGCCATGATATCCAACCCCGTTCTATGTCTCAGTCCATACCTTAGTCACAATCAAATTGTGTCCAACAAAGGATTGTTTCAAGTTCGGCACTTTGAGTAGCTGCGAGATGACCGTGTCGGCTGAAGCGATATCTCCCTCATTGAAGCTGCTTCCAGAACGCAACATCGTTTGTATGAGGCTCACAAAATCGACTTCATGCAGACCTGTCATACCTGGAAATGTTATTATTTGTTATTAATTTGATTCATTTTAACTTCTTAAAAAAGTGTTAAAGGGACATTAATAATGAAGGTAGGCGTTGGACAGGAGAGATTGGTTTTAAACAATGCAATCGCAAATTACTTTCTCTTGTTAAAAACGAATACACGCTATGTTGTGAGATTGAGACAAAAGCAACAAGCAACGTATACAAAAATATAATTGTATCTTCATTAGCGCCCTTATCTCTATTTACTTCTTTTTTTCTTCCATACATCTCATCTCTGTCGGTTTCTCACAGTGTCGTAATGTCGTAAAGAAATCGTCGCGCAAATAAATGATTGTCTCTAAAATTTGTTTTGTTGTGTAGTTTTGTGTGAAAGTCGCCAAAACAAAAAAAAAATCGCGTCGATCGCGTTCGCGTATTCGCGAGACGATCGCTTTCTAGGAGGACAGTGTCTCAATTATAAATTATATCAGTATTTCGCAGCGCCTCAAACATACTTACTATAATGTTCGTTCCCCGCGATCTGTTTCAAAACAACATCCTCAGGTATTTTATTTTTTGCGGCCTTGATTTTATTTGAATGCAGTTTTACTACTTTAGCTACCAATCGCTTTCCATTGGCACATTTTCCCAATAATATTTTTTCAGGAAAATCTGAAAAATTTAAAGAAAAACTAATATTTTAAACGTAACATGATAGGTTGCTTTGACTCATCTATACTTATTAATATGTATAAACGCTCAGGAACTATCAGTCGGATTTGATAAATTCTTTTTGTATTTGATAGTCCAATTCTGAAGGTTACAGGGTATTTAAGATCAAGCTACGACCCTTACGAGCCGACGAAAAACCGGCCAAGTGCGTGTCGGACTACGCTGACTACGCACAATGAAGGGTTCCGTAGTTGGGAAGAATTTGACCATGTTTTTTTTTACGACCAGACTTCTTATATTTTTCCTGTTATCTATAAATATAGAACTATATTCTGTATTTTTTTCAAAATTTCTAGACTCAGTAGTTTCGGAGATAAGGGGGAAAGGTCAATTTTCATTTATTTTCTTAAATACCTTTTTATTTACTTTTAAATAAAAAAAAATGTATGTGAGATCCTCGCAACAAGCCCTTTCATTTGATATGTCACACGGTGCAGTTTGCAAAACTTTTTATTTTATTTTAAATTTTCGAATTGGCCCTCCTAAAGTGCCCCCATTTTCAAAATTCATTTATTTTTGTTATACGTCCGTCTTTGGGTAACAGAAATACATATGTTTCGGATTCGGAGCAAATTGGGTTCCGTTTTTTCCTTTTGAGGTACGGAACCCTAAAAAGAAAAAAAGTCGGAAAGAACGCCAAGCGAAAACGAAGTAATCGCGCGGCCGGGCGATGCGATGCGACACGGTGGGTCTGGGGCCGAAATTTCACGCGGACGAACGTCGAAGTCGCGGGCAGAAGCTAGTTATAAATACATAAATTATGTGTTTCGCCTTAAACAATTACTTAATTCATTACCTTTGAAATTGAATTTAGTCTTTATTTTAATGGACCGTGTATCTTTATCATAATACGTGTCCTGTTTCGGCTGTTCCAGAGGTTCAGGTTCTACCAGCTCAGTTGCTGATTCGAGTTTTCCACGGTTTATTTCATTTTCGTTCGTGATTGTTGTAGTTAGCTGTGGAACAGTTTCTGCAAAAATAAATATTATGTTTGATTACTTTAAGCTCAATTAACATTTCCGCGTCAACAAGTACATTGCATTTTGAACTTTATCTCCATTCTGTAACATACAAATTAGATAAAAATGGTCATTTTTCTTCTTCTTATCGTGTCGATGGCAATCTAAATGGACAAGGCCCAGAATTCGGCTACGTCTTTGGCGTCATCACTAGCTGACAGGACACGCGTGACATGATGATGATGTCCCCATTGTTTGTGGAACAGCCTGCACCAGATTTACACTCCAAGGTGTATTCGCCTATGAATCTCCTCCTGAACAGGTTTTCCTTGATTCGGCCAACCTAGGTCCGGAGTCTGTGGTTGCCCAAGGCAACTGATGCCCGGTGGGAGATCTTCAGCAGGTGGAACGGATGGTCATTCATTTCCATCCAAGATACTTATATCAGCAATAGATCGTGAAGTAATAACAATACTAAAATACCTTTATCATCATTTACAAAGAGTTGTACACATTTTACATTCTCATTTTGTTGGTTTTCAGCATTTATCACGAACTCCACTGTTTCTTGTTGATTGCTCAGCGGCTCCGAGACAATGTTCGGGAATTGACTTGAAACACTTTCTATTTTAAGAGTTCTGTTGGGAAGAAACAAAGTTTTATAAATTTACGCGTTGGAGTTTTTTGAAATCTAGTAAGTAATAGAGCACAAAACAAACTTATGTACCCGCCATCATTTTCCGTAATGTTGTTATCAATTTGAATCTCGTTTCTCAATTTCTGTATAAGTTCTAGAAGAAAAAAAAAGACATTAGCAAATACAGATGCAGTACCCCATTTTTTGTCAGCATAATAAATATTATGATTTTTTTTTCTATAATACTTATAAATATAATACGTAATTACGTACTATCATTGTTGGTTATGTCGTGTAGACCTAAAGTGTTGAGGACAAATATTTTGTCATTGGACTCCAGTAATATCCAGCCTTTCTGTTCCAATGTCTGGTACTGCTCATCACTTAATGTTATCTACAAAATAGAATAAAAACAACATTAAGTACTATGAATGAAGAGTTCTGTAAAAAATTAATATAAGTACTGTGTGACTTGTAATTCTACGTATTCCTTCCAGGATGTTAGCGTAAATCCATGGGATTCGAGAAAATCGAAGTGTTGTTTCGGACAATTTCCCAAAATTCGTCTTTAAATCCAATTTTTTTCTAAACGCTCAAATTGAATGGCCATCAATAATATTTTATTTGGTAGTGTATCTCTTTTGGTAGTTTACGTATACGTAATCATGCGCGGTGATTTTTTTTTGCGATTACAAACTTACATTTGCATTTGGAGAATTGACCGTGATGTATATCAATGTATGAGAGAACATGTTTTTCAACTAAAATGTTAGTTTGTTTTTGGGAAAAATTCATCGCTAGTGCCAACGGCGGAACCCTTAATTGTGACTTGGCCGGTTTCTTTTTACCCCAAGCAGGCGATGATGGCGGCAAAATCTAGTAAAATGTAAAACTATACCTCAGTAAAATTATTCCCTTGTTTGCTATTGTGTGTCACTACGTCAATATCAACATCTTGTGTGTTTGGTTGTTTATATTGATCAACAACATCTTCTTCCATCTGAAAACAAATTTTGAACATTTTTATTACTATTGCATTAATTTCACTTACATTTACATAGGTATTATTTCAATCTGAATAACTCACAATAAAAGAAGTAAAAGTTGTTGAAAACTATAAAGGTCTGCGACAGTTAAAAAAGGCAAAGGGCAAAGGCATAAACCATAATAGCAAAAGGAATGCCTCACCAAGGCGTTGCTGACCTTCATGTAGGAGCTGGGGTGGATCGAATAAGCGATTTCCCACCCGTACGCAAAATACGCGCTTTGACGTGGAGTTGCGGATATCAGCCCGTATTACCTATTACCTAAGGAATGATTGACCATTAATTATTGAAGTATTTAACATCTACCTGTTCCGTTGTGGTGCTTGAACTGGGTTGCAAGAGGTAACTATTAGTGTACAGACTGTTATCTCCATCAGGAAGTATAAACTGATCTGAAATTATAATAATATTTTTCAATGGTTATTATAACACAATAATATCCAAATATCTATTAAGTAGGTACATGGGAATTAAACATTACATGGATTACTGTTACTGTTACCCTGTATCATCCCACTGCTGGCCAAATGCCTCTCCCCAGGACTTCCACTGGTTGCAATCCAGTCCTAATGTGGTACCTATGTATTCTTATACCATAACATGCTTTTTTTTCATGGTCAAGTTCTGGATGTCTTCTATAGTGTAAGGTCATATTATTTACCCGACTACGGCGAAGCAAAAAGGAGGGTTATGATTTTGACTGGTATGTATAGTATATACAGGAGGAGCTTGTGGCTAAGTAATAACAGCCGCTCGGGTCGATCCATTAGGTTAAGCTACGCTTGCCGGGTTTGGTCCGTGGATGGGTGACCATTTTCACATATCGAGACTCCTCCGTGGCTCGGAAAGCACGTTAAGCCGTTGGTCCCGGCTGTCATTTGTGGATCTTTGACAGTCGTTACGAGTCGTCAGAAGCACGAAAGTTTGACAACCAGTCTAACCAAGGGGTATCGTATTACCCAGTTACTGGGTTGTGGAGGTCAGATAGGCAGTCGCTCCATGTCAAATACTGGTATTCAGCTGCATCCGGTTAGACTGGAAGCCGACCCCAACATAGTTGGGAAAAGGCTAGGCAGATTGATGTATACGTAGTATACAACGTGCCGCTACAATGGCGACATTAATTTAACACACATATACGATTTCGCGTATTCGTTTTATGAAAATATTTGAATTTCATTAAACGTTATTATTTATTGATTTATTTACAATTTTCTAAATTACCATCTTAGAGCAACCTGTACTTAAAGAACTGTAACAAAGAGGTCATTTGCCGGGGTCACGATCATATGTAGGCGAATAAAAGGAAAGCCGCGCAATTTCTTAGAAATTATGGCTGACAAAGGATTTTACCGATAGAACGACGCCGACGCGACGTAAGCCAGCTGGTAGGTAGCTTCGTGAATGAATCTTTTACACAGAGTGATCTCAATTTTGGTTATGTTTTTATTATTTAAATAGTTTGAAAATTTAAATATTTCAATTTTCGAATTATTTTATTTTATTACATTTTTATGTTTACTGACCACTAGCCCTACCCGTGTGTTAAATTAATGTCGCCATTGTAGCGGCACGTTGTATATAGGGTGTCTCAAAAGTAGTGGTCCAAAGGCAAATGTGGAAAAGAGGAGGCCACCCATCATTTAAACATTTATAAGTTGATATATTCTGAACATTTCCCGAAAATTTCGCTAATTTAATCATTTTCAAGAAATTTTACACTTTCAAAGATAAACTCACCCGCCACAGATATGAGTTCAGCAGAATTGTCAACATCAACAAAAAACTGTTGTGAAGAGACACCATAAACAGTGCATGGCTGAACATCTTCCAGTGCCTCTTTTACGTCCTGCACCTGGGCTACATACTGGATCTGTCTGTTTACTGAAAGTTTTGGAAACCACTTCAAACATCCTATTTTGTGTATCCACAGAAACCAAAGATGGACTTGTTCTGAAATACTGTTTTATTTATGGTAATAAATAAAACAGTATTTCAGAACTCCTTGACTTTTTAATAGTTACAGTTATTTTTATAGTTTTAGACTACAGTTTTTATAGGCATGAGTATTTATAGTGGAATTCAAATTACTAAGGCAGAGCATCAATTATTTGTAAGTCATAAACCATTATAGTTTTCCAAGCATGAACCTAATGATTATCCTAACTAGTAATATTTAAATGCCAAAGTTTGTTTTCTTTTTTTTTGCGTCATGTTTACCTCAAATAAACGTATTTTCTTTCTTTCTTTCAAAGTGAGTTTGTTTGTTTGTACACTTTCATGCTTTAACGGCTGAACGGATTTGGATGAAATTTCACACAGGGGTAGACCTTGAGCTGGGAAAGGACAGGACATAGGCTACTTTTCATTCTGGATCACAGACTAAGTTGCAAGCAACAGCTAGTAGAAAATAAGACCAGCCAATTCTATAGGGGCTTTCAAGCGGTTTCTGTCGAGGTTGGTAAGGTTTATTCGGATAATGGAACCAACTATATAGTGCTAAACGCAAACTTTCAAACTAACAGGTTTTAATGCTGCGACAAATAGCATTGGTTATGAATGCCAAGTACCTTAGTATTGAGAGATTACATTAGTATTGAGGAATAATGGAGAGTATAAAACAAATCAAAGAATCAATTTATGTGACTTGCCAACTTACAGAGAAAAGTGCCATCATCTTGAACCACAAAGAATTGGTCGTGTTCTGATTCACTTCCATTCGCTGGTAGAAACTCGTATGTTTCGTACGTGTTTTTATCCATATTGCTTGGAGATTAATTTATCTGTCTTACCTACTCTATTTTGAAAATGCACACGCAACGCCCTCAAAAGGTCTTTGATTATTACCTCTGTTTTGTTCAAAAAGACAATTAACAGGTAAATTCATATGTCTGAATAACCGCTTTTAGTGAGACAACTATAAATGTTACGATAATTTAGAACAGTGAGACATTTTCACAGAACATGGGACATTTTTGTTTACTGTATGTAATGACACTGCCTGTCATCTGTTTTTTACTGTAATGACAGTGCCTGTCATCTGCTTTTTTTCATGTTTGGATGCATTCGTTTAAAATTGTAGTAATTTATGAAAACGTCCAGACATCATTGTGCTAATGTGAAATCAAAAACGTAATTGACTGTTGCAAATGCTTCAAAATTCACAGTATTTCTCAAAGCAAGGACGTAATCTTTCAATTCTATTGGTTGGTAAACTGGTGCTCTAAAGTCACCTATTATCATTTGTTGAATAATTTTTTTGTACATAATGTCTTTTTCAAGGCAAGTGGCACGAGCTTCCCACTCATGAATATGGAATTTACGAAATTCAGCGTCGCACCGCAAATACTGCTTCACCATCGGTAAATAATATGCACATCCATGATAGACTATGACTCCATTACGTGCAAGTATTCTTAGCAAAACATCTTCATATCTTCCGCCTAAACAGTTCAAGGCTAGCGCAGGTCTGGCTAAAGAAGTATCGAAGCAATTAAGTGCTTCAGCTTCCTCTAAAGTATGCACTGCCGAAGCTCCTATTTTGAGTAGATATGTCTTAACATTTGCATAGCCACAATGATTAGCAACAATATTAAAAGTGTTTATGCCCCTAGCTTTACATAACTGTATAACGGATTGACCACATGGGGTGTTTGCAGCATTTTGCATTACTGTATCACCAGGTTTCAGTTTTATAAAGTCATGTAGCAATCTGTATGCAGAACAGGGGGCTATTGTTAGCATCGCTGCCTCTGGAAGTGGGAGATTTTTTGCAATAACATGAACATCTCTTTCATTATAAACACCAAATAATCTCCAAGAACCTAGTAGTCTGGATGATAGGACAACTCTGTCACCAATGGCTAATCTACCGACATGTTTTCCAATTTCTACTACATCTCCAACTCCTTCATCTCCAGGGACACATGGCAATTTAGGCAGACATATATTCCTTCCTGGAATTAAAACAAAGAAAAGATTAGAATATTTAGAATCCCCATCATCACATACAACATAAAAAGGCAAATGCATGCCACCGCAGAGTACTTTTTATATATTTATATAATATGCAGACTAAACGGAATGTTGCCATTTAAAAAAAACTATACTTTATACATATTTTTATCTTCACAATTATTAGTGTAGTATTTTATTTATTGTATTTCCTTTATCTTTTCAATCAGTTTTTATTTTATTATATTATTTTTCTAGCGTATGACACTCGTGTGTTGCAGCTGAAAATCAGCGTCAGGTGGTACACTGTGTTGCCATCTGACAATATGCTGAGCTGAGGCCCTTTTGGCATTGTAATGACTGTTTTCTGTTTTTTTTAGTTTTAAGGTGTTTTTTTCTGTGACAATGCCAATATACGCATTTTTCTTTCTTCTTTAAATGGCATCTGGCAATGCAGGCAATTTGATGCTAATAAAACAAAGTTATTAATTTTTTATAATTTATTATTTTAAACAGTCTAACTTATCACATCACCACATTCAAGTTATAAGTACTTAACTAAAATCTAAAATATATTTACATCCTTGAAATCCCTTGGCGGTGAGAGTATTACCAATGGCTTCTTTAAAGTTGACAAATTTCACCATCTTGTGTACAGGAGCTCTAAGTTTCTTTTCAGACATCAATGAAATTACTTCTGACATCATTTCGTCTTTGGCAGAGTTACTAGCTTTTTCATTCCATGCTGTCATCCAGAATCCAAAAAAGGCTAAATTTTTAAAAATAAATGCTGCGGTTGGAATAATTACTGGCTCTCTTGACATTCCCCCGTAGGTGACCATACAACCAGAAGGTCCTAACTGTCTCAACATTTCTAATGAACTTTTCCCTCCAACACAGTTTAGGGCTAGAGAAGGTTTATCAATTTGATTATCTCTAAAAATAGTTGTTGATCGCAGTTCTTCTTCTGTTAGAACATAAGTAGCTCCCAAGGATTGTAAGTGACACTTTAATTCATTTATTTCAGGCCTATTTCTCACTATGTTGATGTTTTTAACACCCCATGCTTTGCAGATTTGTATGACATTTTGTCCACATGCACTGTTAGCTCCATTCTGTATGACTACCATGTTACTGTTCCGTACTGGTTTGAAATCAGTTAGCATTCTAAATGCAGTGCAAGGATTAACAGTGAGTGTTGCAGCTTCTGCTAGTCCCAAATCATCTGGGACAACTTTCAACATAGTGTTATTGAATATGGCAATGTCCCTCCAAGTACCTTGAACTGGTTTTGTAACTATAACTTTATTGCCTGGCCTAACACCACTCACTTCTTTTCCAATCTCTTCAACCACTCCTATGCCTTCATTGCCAGGTATACATGGCAGCATCACTTTGACTGGGTATTTTCCTAAAACAACAGTATTTTTGCCACAATAAGTTAGATGTTTAATAGAAAAAGTTTTTAGCTATTAGGAATTACAGTTAAATAATAGAGTGATAGGAAGTAAATGTTGAAAAAAAACCTGCATTAATATTGTTCTGAAATCTTGACTTCAAACAAAATAATAGAAATTAATATAATTATTTATTAATAAGGTAATGCAATTCACAGGTACAAGTTTACATACTATACTTTTGAACTACTACATAAATCTTCAAAAAAATTATAATAAGTAATTTAATTTATTTTTTTAACTTGTTGTTTGTTGTTAACAGTTTCCACAAGTAGGTACCTACCTTGAATAGTGTTTATATCAGCCGGGTTTATTGGTGCAGCTAGCATGCGAACCAGTACATCCTGGGTGCCTAGTCTAGGAACTTCGATTTCCCTGACCTTTAATACATCTAAAGGATCTCCAAATTCGCAGTAAACTAGTTGTTTTGACACTAAATGTCGCACCGACACAGTTAAGTTTATACAATTTTTTGCATAACATTTTGCGGCCGCCAACAAAGAATTCCGGTGAGTTAAAAATGTCATAGTGAATCTTTAAATAGATTTACAGAAAATATGTATTTCATAAAACGGAATAGCTACTGATAATTTTTTCTTGTATTCCACAGGACATGACGGAAAGTCAATCAATGACTACACAGCTGTCAAGCACCTGTCAAAAATGTCATGGTGTCAGGTTAGCCAGCCGCTGGTCAGTCGCAGACTTAAAAAAAGACCATAGATTATAGAGCAAAGAATATTCTACTCTAGAGTAGTCTCGAGAGAGGTATTTTTCTATTTTGACATTTGTTAGCCAGATTGCCTTGCATTCCTTGTACCGTGGATAGAATATCGGGAGTGCCTACTTGCACCTATTCCCGGTCTGCGCCTTGTATAGTGCAGTAAAAACAAATATATAAAAATAAATACTATCAAAACCCAGACCCAACTGGCCCGGCGACGGCGAATAAAAAATGACATGACAGACCGTGTCACTTTTCATAGAGTGCGATCCTATGACGTAATGTTGGGTAAAGAGGCTCCACTGTTAAATTTAAAAAACGGACTTATTAGCGGCGTTGCGGCGTAGCGTATTTGTAGGCTTATATTTATGTTGGTGGGGGGGAAAAACATACTGTAATGGTCCTACAACAGTAGAATTAACTTTACGGCATAGGAAGTATTGTCTGAAACGCAGTATCCTCTCGACTGTTGCGCCACGCGCGGACCATTTGCGCACAATTGTCGGGGCTACTCTACTTCTGGGTGGTCTGTAATCTGATACCGAGTGGGAACACTTGAGATTTTAAATTCTTTTTCCGCAGATGCCAAATCATGGTCAAAATACAGTGCGACATAGATCTATGAACTATACAGAGTTGTTGGCAGTGACTGGTACACCTCGATGCAAACTTTATGGCGGTTCTAGCTGAACACGAGGCGAGTAGCTGCGCTAGTAACAAGTTCATGAACCGCCATCAAGTTTGAAACATTCCTTGAAACGGGTACCTAATAGGAGAGCTAGCAAATTACGCTTTCAGATGTTTTAAATTGTATTAGTTATAGTTTAAACCGTAATAAATCAACATTGCGTAGAAGTACATGCAATTTGGCAACATGGCAAAAGAAAAAGAGGAAGACAAGCCAAGAGATGGTCTGCAGGGCTATTGCGTATCTCTGTTGACAGTTCATAGTGATGATCACTTGGCAAAGTGTATATCGATTAGCTGTCAAACAGTTAGTTTCGTATTGGCTATCTTCAGTGACTAACTAGGATGACGTCATAAGCACTCACTATCGCTGATAGTCACCGTAACACATTTTGACAGATGTTAATGTATCGATACTTACAAAATTGCGATTGCCTAAGCTTAGTGGACATCAAATTGATAATCATGTAGGTAGTCGTGACTTTCGTGAAAGACACTACTCAAAGGTAGTGTTTTAGAGATTCTAGTGATTATCACCGAAGCCGGTATTATAATCATAATCATAATCATAAATCTTTATTTATCTCAACATCATATTACAGGCACAGGTTAATGAGATGCACAATCTTAAATAGAGAAAGGTGTCTGTTGTAGGAGGATCCTGAGTTACAGATCACCCGGCTCTCTTAGTAGAGTCAAGATAATGTATAAATGTAGGTATCAAAAGATTGAATAATTTAAAAAAATAGAAACTGAATCTTAAATAAGAAAATAAAATAATAATGAGCTTCAAAGAAAAAAATAATAATAATAATAATGGCCCCACCGCCGTATCTCTACGTTGACGTCGTGGTGGGGCTTGTGCGCTCCGAACTTTAGGTCTGTGCCGGCAGAGTTTACTTTGCCGGAACGGGGCTAGGGTGAGGAGCCAGACCAAGAGAGATACAAAAACCCGCAGGGCAGCTTGTGGCGAGCTGTTGGGCAGTAGCGACCCCACGGACCCTACCTCCCGGGAGAAGTCTTGTTCCTCACCTCTGGCTTGCCTTTATTGGCCGGCTGGAGTGAACACTGACGAGGAACAGAGCTCCCACCTCATTCTTGCCTTGATTGGCTGGCTTGAGTGGAGATTCGCAAGAGCAAACGTGCTCGGAGGAAGGAAGTATTTCAGTAAGATGCTGGTAGGGATCTTGACCGTACTTCCGGGATTGCCCTGATAGCCGTGAAATACCTCTCCACTCCTCTTAAGCACCTCAGGACATGTTGCCTCCTTGTCGCTACGTCACTATGTGCTAGCGACCGTTTTCGGGGGCCCATTATTGAGTGTGCAAGTCACCCCCTGCCATTTTATCTGTGTATTTTTATAAACATTGGTCAGGCAGGGGCCATAGTCTTTCCATAGTTCAAGATAACCAGTTCACTAAGCTACCCAAACCCATAATCAAATATCTTTGTTTCCATATCATGCAATAATCCTACGCCAATCGGGGGTTGTCCTTGGCTGCACTTGCATAGTGCATACAGGGAGAATCGTCGGTTGGTGTCTCAACACTTAAAAATGTCTAAGGGGCCTCTGCGAGTTGGCTTCGGCCCCTCGCACGCCTTCCAAAGGTCCGGGACCCCAGGGTCCCGAGATATGTCAAAGACGTTTAAATAATAATGGAAATGAATAATGAATGAATGATGAATAAGTGTATTGAATGTTTGTAAGTGTAGGTGTGTGAGTGTTAGTGTGTGAGTGTTATTGTATGGGTGTTAAGAAATTGGTTTTATTAAGTTTTCAGTGGCAATGTAGTCCAGATTTAATAGCCAAGAGCGTACTTTTCTTTTACAAATAGTTTTTGTATGAGTGTAGATAGATATTTTGTTATTAATTGAATTATAAAGAAAAGTGCCAAGAAAACAGAAAAACTTTTGGGAGAAACTAGTATTATAACGGATGATTGAACAAACATTTGTTGACCGTCTATTTTGTGTTGATAAATCGTGATCTAAGGGAAGTTCAGTGTGTTTTTTTAGTACTGTCATGAGAATGAACAACTGCCGGACTGTTAGCACTTGGCAGTGTTGGTAAAGATCGAAGGTTGGATAGAGGATTGGGAAAAAGCAACTAACTTTTAATATAGCTCTTTGAGCTCTCTCTAAATTTATCAAAAAAGTTTTAGAGGTACCGCCCCAACTGGTAATGCAATATACAAGCAAAGACTGGCATAGTGCAAAGTAAACTGTCTTAATAACTGATGTGTCAGATATATGTCTTAATTTAAAAAAAATGTAGATTAATTTTCGGATTCTTTTAACCAGGGATTCAATGTGTTGTTGGAAACTGAGTCGATTATCTATGATTATACCAAGATATTTGATAGAATTAGTTTGAACTAGTACAGGACAAGAACAATGGTTGATGAGTGAGTTGGAGAGTTGAGTACATGAGTGGACTTTAAAATTGAAGTTTGGTTGATCCTGGGGTCTAAGGGAATATGTCATGAATTTTGTCTTATCCACATTGAGGGTAAGCAAGTTGGAATATAACCAGAGATAGACCTTATCAAGACCTTGTTGGGCATAAATTTTAACCTCATCCCACGTGTTAGCATCTTGATTTTACCGTTATGCAGCTTGATGTCACATAAATCGTTTATATAAACTAGGAATAACGTTGGACCAAGAATGCTACCTTGTGGAACGCCGTACTGATTAGGAAGTTCGTCACTAATCCAATTATCTACTTTAGTAGTTTGAGTTCTGTCAGACAAATAGTCTATGAACAGTTGAAGTGGTAGACTTCTTACAC